>JAQHUG010000035.1:4088746-4120017 GCA_028555095.1 Dicrostonyx torquatus
TACAGAATGGAGGCAAGATAAAAAGCCACATGGCAGAATGTAGATTAATAGAAACATTTTTAATTTAAGTTAATAAGAGCTAATTGGGAACAAGCCTAAGATAAGGCCAAGATTTCATAATTAATAATAAATCTCCATGTCATTATTTGGGGGCTGGCAGTACAAAAATAAAAAAAGTCTGACAAGAAAGATCAGCTACACTTCGATTGATAAAGATGTACACATACATACATACATATGTATATATACACGTATGTATGTATGTATGCTTTTTGAGACAGGGTTTCTCTGTGTAGCCTTGGCTGTCCTGGAACTCACTCTGCAGATCAGGCTGACCTCAAACTTATAGAGATCTGCCTGCCTCTGCCTCCTAAGTGCTGTGATTAAAGGTGTGCGCCTCCACTGCCCAGCCCCCTAGTAATATTTTACTGAGTAATGTGAAGGACTGATACTCACCCCTTAAGACCAGCAATAAGGCAAGGATGTACACTTGTGTCACTTATATTCAACATTATACCGATGGCCCCAAAGAGGTTAGTTAGTCAACTACAAGATATAAAAGGCATTCAGACTTGTAGCTATAACAAAACGTTAAGAAATGCACACACACACACACACACACACACACACACACACACACCATGACTGACAAAGCTGAGGACTCAGAATTCATATACAAATGTCAGTTGCATTCCTATTTACTAAGAAAGAATTATGAGAAAATAGATTTGGAAAAAGAACTCCATTGCAATAACATCAAGTGACGTGAAACACTTAGGCGCAAACGTAAGGAAAGACGTCTAGGTAAGTATACCAAAATCTTCAAAACATGGATAATAAGAGCCAGATAGAGGCCAGGGAGAAAGCTCAATTGGGAAACTGCTTGCCACATAAGCATGAGGACCTGAGTTTGAAAGGTCAGGAGAACTTGTTCTTCTTTGTAATCCCAGCATGGGGGAGGCAGAGAAAGGCGGAGCCCTGGAACTCACCCGCCAGAGCTCCATGTTTAATAAACCCACCTCAAAAAATAACGTGAAGGGCTGGAGGGTGGCTCCGTGGTTCGGAGCACTTGGTACTCTTGCAGAGGACCTGGGTGCTGTTTCCAGCTCCCACATGGTGGATCACAACTATGTCCAGTTCTAGGGGATCTGACACCCTCTTCTGGTCTCTATGGGAGCCATGAAGGCAAACATACAAGAAAACGTTAGAATAAAAATCAAATAGAATGTGATAGAGGAAGATACTCAGTGTTAAATTCTGGCTTTGATATACACATGAATACAAACACAGACATATCTGCATGTACACATATATATACCACGGACACGTACAAACACACTCAAAGATCCAAACCAGGTCTTCTGAAACAGTAGCAAATACTCTTAACTGCTAAGCCATCTCTCCAGCTTATAAACAGTTTTTCTTAAGTAAGTAAAAAACACAAAACAAAAAGGTCTTTTAAATTTTTTATTAGCCTTTTGATGGAAGCAAAAGCCCACGTCAGATCAAGCAGGGAGTGTTGTTGACTTCACAGACGGCCCAGGAGGAAGACAATAGACAGTCAGCAGGCCTGCTTTAGAATTTTCTAATTCAATAGGTCCAGGGTCAGACAAATCTTAACCATTTTGTAGCTCCATGAATACTACACTGTAACTCCACCAAAATGAGTCTAGCCAGGCATGGTGGCCTATGCCTGTAACCCTAGCATTTGGGAGTGAGTTCAAGGACAGGGATGGCTACCTGCCTCCCAAAACAAAATGACACAACAAACAAAAAGACTGAACTTAGATTTTTTTGTTAGATATCAGTTGTACAAAATAATGAGTTTCATTGTGTCATAGATAGATATTGCCTTGGTCGTATTTGTTGTTCCCTTACCCTTGCTGGGAACTTGGTTCTTTAAATATTCCTGGCTTTGATGTTCAAAACTTCATAGTCAGAAAACCCAAAAGTGACTCCAGATAAATCATTTGCTTTGATGCCTGTAACCAGAAGTTTATCTCCCACCTGCCAGTTCCCGGATAACCACTGTGAGGCTTAATGTTAATTACAAACTGTTTGGCCTACTAGCTCAGGCTTATTATTAACTACTTTTTACATCTTAAATTAACCCATTTCTATTAATCTATGCATTGCCATGTTGGCCGTGGCATTACCTCACATCTTGCTTCTTCAGTGGCTGCTGGCATCTCCCAGACTCTGCCTACTTTATCTCTGTATCTTTGCTTGGATTTCCTCCCTGGCTCTATTTTGCCTGGCTACTGGCCAAATCAGCTTCTTTATTAACCAATGGTAATAAAACATATTCACAGCATACAGCAGGGCATCCTATATCAGATACCAAACTTCATCTTCTATACTCTCAGAACAGCAGATTCTCAGCCATTGTGTCTCATAAGTAATATTTACAAATTGTACTGGTCATTATACTTTTTTTTATAGACTGTTGCCAGCAACTTGACTGTATCAGGCATGCAGAGGTAATCCATAAATAATGTTCAATTTCCCTTTGCTGTCTAAATTTATGCCTGAGGCCCCTAACTTTCAAGAATGAATTGCTTTCCCTCATTTGAAATCCATAGAGAAGAAAGTAAACTACAGAACTCTTCTTCACCACACAGAATCACATAAGTTTGTTACACAGCCTAAGTCTTGGCAAGAACTAGAACGCGAATCTCCAGAGTTGTCCCAGGAAGAGAAGAATGACTTGTGACAGGACCTCCGAGGAAAGCCGCAATCTGCTCCCATGATTCATGGTCTCCCTCCTCGGTAATGACCCTCACATTTGGTCCAGGCCCACGAGACTCTTCAACAGAGGGTGGGAACCTGTCTTGGGCTCACATAGCACACAGGGCCCACCAATCCCCTTTGTTCCCTGCAAAGTTTCATCTGCCTAACTGTAGAAGACAAGTTTGCATCTGTGACCAGCAACCAGCAACCAGGCCTGGGCATAATAAAACCTGAATTGACTCCAAGGGCAGTCAGTGTCAAGAAATTCCAAACAATTTCCCAGGAATACAGGTTTGATGGAAATGTCAGTTTTTGCAAGGAAAACCATTTTCAGAGTTGTGAGCAACAATTCCTCACAGTTGTGAAACTGTGTCAACTTGATACAACTTCGAGTTATTTGGGAAGAGAGAACCTCAGTTTAAAAAATTCCCCACCAGATTGGCCTGTGGGAAAGCCTGTGGTACATTTTCTTAATCAGTGGTTGATGTGGGAGTGCCCGCCTGCTGTGGGTGATGCCATCCTAGACAAGTGGTCCTGATGTATGTAGGAAAGCAGGCTGTGCGAACCTTGGAGAGCAAGCCAGTAAGCAACACCCTCCGTAGCCTCAACATCAGCCCCTGCCTCCGTGTTCCTTCCCTGCCTGAGTTCCTGCCCTGACTTCCCCGGTGATGGTTAATGGCCCGAAAGTTATAAGAAGAAATAAACCCTTTCCTCCCCAACTTCCTGTGGACACGGTGTTTTATCAATAGATAAATGGCTGTCATAGGTCATTCTGTCGCCTTTCTAGAACAGAGACCACAATCAACTCTGTCAAATGCTTAACAAAATGTGAAGTTCAGATTAAATCATATCCAGCATTGTGACACGTGATCCTCACATGGAAAGGATTGGGGACCTGGGGTTGAAGATGGAGGCAGGAGCTCAAGCATGAAGGGTGGGAGACAGGATGGGAAATGAGGTGGTGTTAGGCCAGTGATTCTGCTGCTTTCCTAAGAGTAGACAGGACAATGGGGCAGTTCCTGGGGTGTGCCATTCAGGTCCACTAAGATGGCACAGAGAGTTCCCAAACCCAGTGCCTGCTGTGCCACATCATGGCACACACAGAGGCATTCACAGCAGATGGAAACTTTGGCCAAGACGGACCAAAGCTGTTTTCTTCAAGGAGCTGCAGACGCAAAGGCTAGTCAGCTTTTGTTGTTGATGTTTGCTTTTTGAGACAGGGTTTCCCTGTGTAGCCCTGACAGTCCTGAAACTCACTTTGTAGACCAGGCTGGCCTTGAACTCAGAGATACACCTACCTCTGCCTCCCGAGTGCTGGGACTAAAGGTGTGCGTCACCACTGCCTGGCTACTCAGATGTGTTTGTTGCTGACAACATGAGGCTGGATGAAGCTCATTCGGCCTGAAGCGTGTTCTGGAGGTACTGCCATGAACCGGACTCCAGGCAGGGCCAGTCTCTCTCCTCTCTGCTGCTTCAGGCCCATCTTCAGTCTTATCACAGGACTCAGGTGAGAGCACCAGGGAGTTCCTGGTCTCCAGACAGGTTTCTTGGCATTCCCACCCATACTGGGACAGTTTTAGAGTAATATGCTTGTGTGGTTATTGGCTTTGCTCTTCTGTCTGTGAGATGTCACATATGAGCACTTAGGTGGCCAAATCTCAGCCACAGGATAAAATGACAGAGCTGCCAGAATGACTTACAGCTATCAACTGCTCCAGTAGAAGAGGAAGAGGATTAAATGGCTTTTGTCCTAAGGTCACTGTTGTTTCGAGACCTGGGCTTAAGTGCATGCAGTTTAGGCTTCTGCCTGTAATCAGCACTCGTGAGACAGTGAGTGAGGCTGGAGGATTGCAGCAAGTTCTCAGGCAGTCTGGGGCACAAAGTTAGGCCCCATCTCAAAACACACAGTCAGTCAGAGCCCATTAGCAAGGTCTTCTCGCTCACTTACCAACAAACACACGTCTGTGTGCAGCTGGCCAGCTGCCGTTCCAGCTCCTGGATACCAGGGCAGGAATGAGCCTCTTGTTTCTCTTCCTGTCAGCAGAAGTCAGCATCCTGTGATCTTGAAGTTTCTCTTCCTTGAAATACATTTGTTCCTAAATCCCTCCTGTGTTCTCTGCTAACAGAACGCTCTGAGGTGCATGTGTGTGTGTGTGTGTGTGTGTGTGTGTGTGTGTATTCAGTACACAGTCCCATCCCATCTGTCACTACCTTGCATCCTTACAGAGTTGTTTCAAACGTGTGGCTTATTCAGCTGACTGCACTGGGGTCTCTGTCCTTAAATGTCTCCGAGTTCCCTTCAGTTGGGCATGGAATGTAGACATTCCAATTTCATGCTAATTCATTGCTGTTTGGCCCAGGGAAGAGGGGGGCATTGGGCTGAGGATGTCACCAGACTCCCCAGGCTGAGGTCGCCCAATCTGAGAAGATGTTCCCCTGTCTTTGATATTTGTCCCTTAGCTTCTTTCTGAGCTGGCCTGGTTTTACAGATGGATCTGACTGGCATCCCGACACCAGATGCCACTGTCATCTCCTCCTTGCATACTGACATCTGTGCCTCCAATGGGGATTTCTTGCAGAGACAAGCTGAGCTCACAGCCCCCGGAAATGCCCAGTCCAGTTTCTGTCTGTCCCCCTTTCCCGTTCTCAGTACACTTGCAGCAACACTGTTTCCCTTCCAGCCTCTGTTTCTATGGAAAGATTAATCTTCATGGTTGAGCTCTCTAAAAGAAAGCGCTGGTAGCAGGAGAGGCAGTGAGCGGTGCTTTCCCATGCTGACTCCGGGTGCCGCGCTTCTGCTTTTTAATCTTGCTGCTGTCAAGCTCCATTAGGAGGCCTGAGCATCAGCTTCCTACCTTTGGGGCCTGGCCTTCCATCAGCCCTGGCTGAAGCAGGGACGGTGTTTGAGACTGGTATAGAGAAGGAGGACAGGGTGTGTGTTTCAAAGAACAGGGCTCTGACTCAATACCCTGCTGACCTGGTTTCCTTACGCATCACAGGAGGCTGTTTGTCCTCCCCGGGGTAAGAAAGCTAAAGGAGATTCTCTGGTTCAAATTAGGACTTTTGCTATCACCAGCAGAAAGCGTTAAGGGCTCAGCTATACAAGTTATTGCACTGGATATAAAGCCAGAAGGGCGCCGGGCGGTGGTGGTGAATGCCTTTAATCCCAGCACTCGGGAGGCAGAGGCAGGTGGATCTTTGTGAGTTCGAGGCCAGCCAGGTCTACAAGAGCTAGTTCCAGGACAGGCTCCAAAAACTACAGGGAAAACTCGGTCTCGAAAATCTAAAAAAAAAAAGAAAGAAAGAAAGAAAGAAAGAAAGAAAGAAAGCCAGAAGGGCATGAGTGAGTGTGTGTGTCTGTATGTGTACATGTGTGTACATGTGTGTATGTGTATACATATGTATGTGTGTACATGTGCATATGTTTGCATATGTGTGTACATTATATTGTGCATGTGTGTATATGTGCATATGCATGTGTGTACATATGTGTGTCTTGTGTGTATATATGTACATTTGTATATGTGTGTGTGTCTGCTTATATATGTGCTGTATACTCGTAAAGATCTTGATATTTTGTATATAAAAAGCCCTCACTTGTATAAGAGAGATTTGTAAGCTTTTTTATATGACAAAAAATGGAAGCAATGATTTTCTTTCAGCTGTTCTTGCTGGTCCCCGCAGATAGCACTAGTTAGGGGATGAAGGGAAGGTCAGAAGAAGCCTGATTAGACCTTATTCTACAGGTATTGTTGGAATAAGTGCTTCATCTCTCAGAGATCAAGTCAAACCTCACATCCTTCTTTGCCAAGCGAGGTATTTATTGAGGAATACTCATTTTTGTTATTTAATAACTTTGCTTAATTTGAAATTAAAATGAATTCGCAAATAAAGTCAACTTAGTTATGATTTCTACTGCTGTGAAGAGACACCATGACCATGGCAACTCTTAAAAAGGAAATGTTTAATTGGCTTACAGTTCATAGGTTTAGTCCATTGTCATCATGGTGGGGAGCATGGAGGCATGGAGGCAGACATGGTGCTGGAGAAGGAACTGAGAGTTCTACATCTAGACCAACAGGAGCATGGAGGCATGGAGGCAGACATAGTGCTGGAGAAGGAACTGAGAGTTCTACATCTAGACCAACAGGAAGCAGGAAGTGAACTGAGCCATTAGGCCTGGCTTGAGCTTCTGAGACCTCAAAGTCCACCCCCAGTGACATACATCCTCCAACAAAGCCACACCTCCCAATAGTGACAATCCCTAGGAGCCTATTGGGTCATTTTAACTCAAACTACTACACTTTGTGCTACCAATTTGTTTAGTGATACAAATATGGGATGCTTCTTTTTTTAATGGTTGTGATTCTCTTTAGGCCAAAGCAAAGAGTTTTCTAGCTTAAAAAGAAAAATGTTCATTCATAGTCACAGAAAGTAAACTAAGACATCCTGTTTGCTATAGCAATTAGCTCAGTCATTAAAAAGTGAGGTGGGAGCCAAGGGGATGGCTTGTTCAATAAAATGCTTGCCACACACACATGGACCCAAGTTCTATCCCTGGCACCAAAGCAAGAAAATCCAGACGTGATAGCCCACAGGGTAGCTGCAATCCAATGCTGGGAGGGGGAGACAGGAGGATCCCTGGGGCTCTCTAGCTAGCTAGCCTGGCCTACTGAGTGACCCCTGAGGATCCTGTGAGAGATTCTGTCTCAAAAGATGAAGTGGATGGGCCTGAGAAAAGACACCCGCATTTGTCTTTAGTGTGTTGTATTCAGTGTGTGCATTTTCATGCATTTCCCTTATGTGTGTTGTTATGTGTGTGCATGTGGAGACCCAAGGTTGATACAGGCATCTTCCTCAATCACTCCCCATCCTGTATTCAGAGGCAGGGTCTCTCGCTGAACCTGGAGCAGCCCATTCAGTTAGTCTAGCTACTCAGCTTGACCCTGTGATTTGAAGGCTATTTTGGAGGCTGCCATGCCCACCAGCTTTTACGTGTGTTCTGGGGATCCTAAGTCTAGTCCTCAGGCTTGCATGGCAAGTGCTTTATCAGTTGAGCTGTCTCCCCAGCTCTCCAGTTCTTCTGTACAATTAGCAAGACAAATTTATTTTGTGTGGGAGGTGTGAAACAAGAATGACCTAGGCATTGAGAAGGAACATAGATTTATGAGGCATATGCCACAAAAACTATGGTGCCTGGGAGTACAGTGTTGCTATTTGAGAACTGGAGAAACATCCCATGTCAGAGCGAACTCATCATTTCTGCTGTGAAAGTCTTAGAAAGCAACGCTGAGTGACAGCAATCCAGGATTCTTCTGTAGATAGAAATGATGCCAGTGCCAAGAGCAACTGGAAAGAGATTTCTATGGGAACTCAGGCAACTGGCTGAACAAGACATGAAATGTAAGACAAATAAGTGTATATGTTGCATTCTATCATTGTTTGAGAGAGCCCCACTCTGTAACTGAGGCTGTCACAGTCTTTTCTATTTAGCTCAGGCTAGCCATAAACCCAAGGTAAGCCTCTTGCATCACCCAAGTGGTGAGATTACAGGGATGACTTGTGGGGGATTTTCGGCTGTAATTGCCTTTAGTGAGTGCCCACTGGGCAGAACTAGCAATGCTGTGGACACGGGCCTTCCATGCAGATCAAGTGTTGCTTAGATTGCAGTGCTCAGAATGGGCCCCCCGTGATTCTCTCTCACGCAGTTGCCTAGTAGTGGGAAACAGTCTTTCTCCCCAGTGCCTGTTTTCCTATTTGCTAATACAGTGTGGAAGGTTGTGTTAGCCAAGGGCAAATAGCAAACCTTTGCAGAGGACAGATATGGTGTCCTCAATAACAAAGCAAGGCCAAAGCGCCCACAACATAGTTCTAGCTCTCTTCAGATCTTCTTGCATAATCTTGATGTCAATATTTTCCACTCTACTCCCATGAGTAACACACACGAATAACCCCATATCTCATGGACACAGAGAAGAAAATCTCAGACTTGTGAATTAGTTCCCGAAAGGAGACTGTGCTGAGAAATATAAATATGTGAATGACTCGTCTGTTTCAGGTAGCTAAAAATAGTCCAAAGGTTAGCAAATTTCATTTATTTAAATAATTCTCCTTTAATTTGCAGTGTTACAAGTCACAGGACTCAAGCACACAGCTTAAAAATCTAAATTTGAGAGTGCTCCCTAGTCATTTACTGAATGACCTGTAGCTCTCTTGTGACTTTCTGTTCAGGAACGGATTCATCCTCAAATACCTCTGGTGCCCCATACCAAATGGAAATTGAAGGTCACCTGCTTCGTGTGGAAGCAGACACTTCTGACATCTTTGGTGCCGGCTCATGCTTTATCAAACCTAGACTCCAGTGCTACAAATCCCCACAGCACCACACACTTTGTAGCCCGTGTGGAAGTGCTTGGAACGTTGGGCTGGGAAAGCTACTGAGTACTTCGAGAATGACTTGTAGGAGTTTGGAAGATCAGAGTGCTGAAGTAAACCAGTAAGCATCCTTCCTCCGTGGTCCCTGCTTCAGTTTGGGCCTCCAGGTTACTGCCTTGTGTTCCTGTCTTAGCTTCCCCTGAGGATGGACTGTGGCCTGTAAGCAAAACAAATCCTCTCCTCCTCAAGTTGCTTTTGGTCACCGTGTGTTGTCACAGCGATAGAAGCAAACTAAGACATCCTAACAGGATACTAAGGCAGGAGCTAAGGGATGACTTGTTTGGTAAAATACTTGCCACACACACCGGGATCCGAATTCTATCTCTAGCACCAATATAAGAAAATCCAGACATGATAGCCTACATGGCGGCTATAATCCAGAGCTGGGGAGGTGAAAACAGGAGGATCTCTGGGGTTCACTATCCAGCCTGGCCTACTTAGTGAGTCCCGGGGATCCAGTGAGAGATTCTGCTCCAAAAATGAAGCAGATGATTCCTGAGAAAAGAGCCTGAGTTTGGTCACCACATACCACATACACACACATATATACCCATAATCTATCTGCCCTCTCAGAATACACACACACACACACACACACACACACATATATATATATATATATACCCATATTCTATTTCTCTTAAAACACATACAAACACACACACATACATACATACCCATAATCTATCTGCCCTCTCAGAACACACACACATACACACACACACACACACCAAATCGAAAAAAATTAAGGCAGACTAGAAAAACAGGAAAAATTAAAAGCACATGAGCAGGAAAAGAAGCTATTCAGTCTGGAATCAAGAATTACCTTTTTTGCTACCTACAGAGATAATGTGTGTCCCCAGAGACACCTCAAACAAAGGCCTTGAAAACCACAGGCATCTTGGGCTCACTTGTTAGTTACCGTTGCTCCTCTCTCATTTCCATGTAAACATGCGTGTCATAAAACCACCTTCCAATTTCACTTACCGGAGGAAATCCATAGGATAAAAGAAATAAACCAGTTCATATATTTTGACTTATTTTTAAACTTCACTTAAATTTTAAGCTTTGCTTAACTATTGGAACCGCTGAACAATGTGGCTTAGGAAGCCACAGGATGGCATAGGCCCTGTGAAAACACCTGAGTAGCCCTCCCCTCCTGAGAGGCCATCACTCACGTCTTCAGGTTGTGTGCTTTCCTTCCCTAAGCATCCCTTCCTTCCTTACACACCTGCATTTCCGCTTGAACCGTGCTCTCTCTCTCTCGTTCCGACAAACCCACTGACTGTGTTTCGCTCTCACGCATCCTGGAATTCCTTCCTATGCCTTCAGAGTCAAGAATCCAATTCTTCCTGAGTGGAAGTCCCTAAGGAAGGGACCTCAGGCTGTTGGTGGAGGTGCTGGGCTATGTCTCTCTGCTGCTGCTGACAGAAGTACTTCATGCTGGTCACTGTTTTCAGAACAGCATTCTTCAGTGAGTAGTGTGTGTAGACCCGCCCCCCCCCCGGCAGCTATGCTGCTTGTGAATGATTGTTTCATCTTGATCATCAGCAGGTCTGCTGATGGTAGGTAAGAAGGGTCAGAAGAAAGGACTGAACAGAAACCTACTCAGAAAGGCCACCTAGAGTGTAAAGGTGACCTGACTAGTCACCGGAGCAGAAAGTTCTTGCATCTGGGTCAGAGACCAGGACAAGTCTTAGTATGCAACAAATGGTAGCTTTAAAAACCACTCACTATGCCTAACCTGCAGGACGAAGCACTCTGCCTCAGCACAACCTAAGAGGTAAGGTGTAATTCTTTCCCAGTTTCCAGCTGATGAACCAAAGGAAATGCAAAGCTAAGATTGGGGGTGGGCGTGGGTGAGACAGCTATCTCGCCTAAGCCTTCTGAGTACCATTGTTATAGAGTTGAGCCACTCAGCTGAATTCAGAGCTGAGTAAATTTAAATACCATATGAACTTCAGACCTTCTGAACCATTGCCTTCCTGGTCTTTACATCACTTCTTGCCTCTTACAAGACTCCCAGTTCCAAGGCCTGGTGAGAGGAGACAACAAGGCAGGAAAGAAGGGTGGAGGAGGAGAAGGGGTTCTGGGACCTGAACCCAGGTCCTCTGGAAGAACAGCAAGAGCTCTCAGCCACCGAGCCACCCTCCAGTCCAATAAAGCTTTATAAATTAGTATGTGAAAATAGTTGGCAAAAAGGAAGGCTAAGGCAGCTTTCTACCCCACCCCCACCCACCAACTAAACCCAGCCTCCACACAGGTGGAGGCACCCCAGGTTGTTCAAAGATGACCTGCAGTTCATTAGGATACTCCACTCGTGGGTGGAGATTTAAGACACTAATGAGGGCTGGAGAGATGGCTCAGAGGTTAAGAGCACTGGCTATTCTTCCAGAGGTCCTGAGTTCAATTCCCAGCACCCACATGGTGGCTCACAACCATCTGTATTGAGACCAGGAACCTTCTTCTGGCCTGCAGGCAAACATGTAGACAGAATATTAATTCTGTAATAGAATAATAATTCTATAGAATGTAATAGAATAATAATTGTCTTTAAAAAGACAATAATGGTGTGTGTGTGATCCATGAAATTGTATATAGAACTACACAGAACATGCAGAGATGTTTAGAGAAGTCCATGCTATGCAAACAAACCCTAAATCCCAGGGATGGTGACATAAGTGCCCTGATCATCTGTGAAACATGGGCTAACCTTTTCCCCTTTGCTGTAGCCTACTTTCTCCCTTGAAAGCTTAACTTTCCTAAGAAACTGACCTGCTTCTGCTGTGTGCTTACCTCCTTGTTGTGAGACACACGAGCCCGGGACCCCTCTGGAGGTGCCTGGTGAATCTCAGAACCACTGAAGTCAGCAACACACTTCTACCATTCCAGGATTCTCAGAACTCCTTCAGCTTCCTCTCTACCTCTAGGCTCTAGCATTCCCATGTTCTGCCTCTTTTTTTCTTTTTACATTTTTTCATATGTGTGTGTATGCATGTTTGCATATGTGTGGGCACACATGTGGTGATGCATATGGTGGCTTGAAAGAAAATGGTCCCCGAAGGGAGTGGCACTATTAGGAGGTGTGACTTTGTTGGAGTAAGTGTGACCTTTTTGGAGGAAGTGTGTCACTGTGAGACGGTCTCCTAGGCTCAAGATAACACCCAGTGTCTCAGTTCACTTCCTGTTGCAGATCAAGAACTCTCAGCTCCTTCTCCAGCACCATGACTGCCTGAATGCCATGTCACACCATGATGATAATGGACTATACCTCAGAAACTGTAAGCCATCCCAATTAAATGTTTTCCTTTATAAGAGTTGCTATGGTCATGGTGTCTCTTCACAGCAATAGAAACCCTAACTAAGACAATGTATATGTATGTACAAGCATGTGAGGACCTGAGGCCGATGATAGGAATCACACTCATGTGTTTTTTCCACCTTATTCATTGAGAAACGGTCTGTCACCAAGCCCAAAACATGCCCATAAAGCTAGTATTGCCCTCACAAGTCCTTGGAATTCGGATTTTTGTAAGATGTCCCCAGGGATTTAAGGATCAGGAGTACACTACTTCTATGAGAATCTGAAATTCATACTGTAGTCAGATTTTCTTGGCTCTGAACCAGGTGTGGTGGCTCTCAATCCTGGTTCTCAGTTTACTCTGGGGGTCTCTTGTTTCTGTCTCCAGGGCTGGAATTACAGGCAGGAGGTCATACTCAGCAGACATTTGCATGAGAGTCTGGGAGCACTGGTCCTTATGCTTCCACAGTAAGTGTTTAACCTCTGAGCTGTCTCTCTAGCCTGGTCTGCTGCTTCTTTGACCCACGTGGAAATTGCCCAAAGGTAGCTCTCTTCGCCCGTTTTCACACCCCACAAATTCACCCACAGAAATGCCTGTCAGCTTGGAAATTTTGCTCAAAATTTGGGAAAAGGTTTCTTAAGGGATATATACCACATAGTCTTCTATATGTCTGTACCCACTGCTATCCTGTCTCCATCTTTGTTTCTCATAGCCTGGTAGTGACAAAATCTTCCTCTTATTTCACAGAAAACAATTTATTGGGCAGGAGAGATGGCTCATGGTTGTGTGTGTATGTGTGTGTTGTTTGTTTTATTTTTTCAGGAGAAGCTTTCTCTGTGTAACCCTGGCTGTCCTGGAACTCACTTTGTTGAATTATCTCAGGTCAAGAAATAACCAGGCTAGCTAAAAGATAGAGCAATTATATTTTTCTTTCTTATAAGGGGCAAACTCACGAAACAGGAACGAGAAGTCCAAGCTCAGCTGTGTAGAGTGGGAACCACAGAGAGAGAGAGCACACCTGGGCCGTGTAGAGGAGTTTTTCTCCAGGTACCCAGAAAGCCATGCCCTGACTTGGTCCCACCTCTTAACGATAACTGCCTGACAAAGATTCCCCATCATCACTCTGTAGACCAGGCTGGCCTTGAATTCATAGTTCTGCCTGCCCTTGCCTCCCAAATGCTGGGATTAAAGGTGTGTGCCACCACCACCCAGGCTCAATGATTTTAAGAGCACTTGCATACACACACACACACACACACACACACACACACAAATAAAAAAATAAAAAGATAACAGTTTACAGAGAGTCAGCGTCCATGATGTGGTACAGCTATTTCCTCAGGGTACTTGACACCACCATAGAACACTGATGGTGGGGAACTTACAGGATGCCTCGCCTACAGAGTCCTGACAATAAAATATGCAGAAAGATACAGCGATAGCTAGGCCTACAGTCATGGAAACACAGCTGTTAACAGTCCAAAGTAGAAGACACTCCTGCAACTCTGGAAGTCAGGCTGTGTCCTGCTCTAAATGACTCCATATTGTGTAACCCAGTGGCTCTTAGGCTGTGCCTCCACTTTCCAGGCAACATTCTGAATGCAAGGCGGATGCAGGGTGATTGCATGTCATCAAGCAGACACCTTTCATTAGGTACAGGCTGGTAAACATCCCAAAGGAAAATGCTTCCATCTCTAAATGTATCAGAGTAGCTGGGGAACAAATGAGGTCACAGGCATATTAAATCCTATCAGAAGGACCACGCCCAAGAGCTTATAGGACACACCAGACACCCTCAGCAGGGCTCCATAAAGAGAAGAACACTTAACACACCAATGGCGGCTGCCCCACTGGCCTGTCGCATGGCCATTAGTGTGCATGCCTCAAGATTGACAGCAGAGAATCCCTAATTTTCTGCAGGCCTTCTGCTCAGTTCAGCACTACTGACATGACTACCCAAATAGCCACTCATCTGTCTGTCTGTCCATTCATCTGGACCACATCTGAGTCTCATCCCTATTGCTTCCAGAGTCCTGTACCCCACCTCAGCAGCTCAGCTCAACCCTGAGGCCTGGCTCAACCCTGTAGTAGTTTGACCCTGAAAGCACCTACAGATTCTCCCATGGTGTTGGTTAAGTGTTCAGCAGTAACTAGTTACAGCAATGTCAACCCTCTGCTTCTGCCTCCAGTGATGCCTCTTAGAACTCTCTGAGCTCTGTGGTGACCCCTTTAACTCTTTTGTTGCTTTTCTATAAATGTGTCTCTGTGTGTGTGTGTACACTGAATATGTAAATACCACGTGATATGTAATGTGTAATCTGAGAGTTAATATTAGTAATTAAAATAGGCATAAAAGAGGCTGCTTGCCAGTGGGCAGCTAACAAAGGAAACCGACTACTTGGCAAATTTCAGTCAGCAAAGCTGGCACAGCTTGTAGTTTATTGTTATTCAGTGAAATGACATTGTAGAAAGACAAAGGCGTGTCATCTGTGGTGCTAGTGTAGCGCTCGGCGGCAGTAACTCCTCGCCCGTCCCACTGTGAGAAAGGTCAGTGTACGCATTGGTTCACCGAGCTGGACCTGGATGGGACTATGGCTTTGCTCTATTACCGTTGCCCTGTCTGGGATGAATGGATGTTTGTCCAGGTTTTCCCATGAAAAATAATTCAGGGCTCTAATTTTACAGAGGTAAGCCTATGCACTTCCTGTTTATTAGCATAACACTGATAGAGCCTGAGTATATCAAGATTTTGCAGTAAAATCATTAATATTAACATCAAGTGAGATAAAGACATATTACTGCGGTTTAATTTTGCTTCCTCATCAGTTCAGCTTGAGGACTGTACTTGAACAGTGCATCTTTCTACCACTCTGATTTTCAGAGTTTTAAAAGTTAAATTGTGGATAAAAGACTGTGAGCCTGCAAAGGAGAGGCCAGGGAGTTGGACTTTTTAATCTGGCTGCCCTCTAGAGAAAGACTTGGTCTTAATCACCGATTAAACAATCCTTGATATCTTTAGAGAGGAAAAGTTGAATCCTGCTCTGATGTCATGTGGCTTGATGGCCAGATGGCAGAGTTGGATAAATGAAAGAAATTAAATTAGCACCCCCCTTCTTTATATCTGCCTGAGTCTGTCCAGGCTGCTGTAACAATATCACAGACTGAAGGGCTTATAAGCAACAGAAACTCACCTCCCACTGTTCTGTAGGCTAGGACTTTTCAATGGAGACACTGGGAGATTGTGTCTGGGGGAGAGTGCTTTCTGGATCATAGATGAAGCCTTCTTTCTGTGTCTTCACTGGAAGAGGGGTGGATGAACTCCCTGGGGTCCCACTATAAAGGGGCTAATCCTGTTAGGGAAGCCCCACCCTTGCAAAGGCCCCCCCACTCCTGATAGAGCCGCCTTCGAGGCTGTGGTTTTAACCTTTTCCTGGGACATAAGCATTCTGTCCACAGTACTATCTCAGAAAGCTTCCACCAGGTGCACCTGTTCTAAATGAAGAGCTCTCCCTCCCAATACGCTGATAACATCAAACTATCTTGGAACAAAAGGCAAGATCTCAGTGGCTAAGAGCACTTACCGTTCCAGCGGGAGGATCTGAGTTTGGTCCCCAGCACCACAAACATAAAAAGCCAGGCAGAGATACACATGCCTGCACCTCCGGCATTTGTGGGGCAGTGTTAAAACAGTCATGGGGGGGGGCTTTATACAACACTAAAGGGGATATATCAGAAAAATCTAAAATTAGGAATTTAAGCATCTATATCAAGAACTCAGGGAAGGTGGAACAAAATAAACCAAAGGAGGAAGAAGACAGGATGGGATCTGGAGATGCAGGTCAGTTGGCCAAGAACTTGTCTAGCATGCACAAAACCCTGGCTCCTTCCATAGCAGAACATAGAACCCAGAGATGTAAGCAGAAGGATCAGAGAGTTAAGGTTATCCTTGGTCACATAGCAAGTCGGGCTAGCCTGGGCTACATGAGACACTGTCTTGGCAGGAGGGGAGTATAATAAAGGGAAAAAAACAAAAATTGGCAAGCTCACAATTTAAAAAAAAATCAATAAAAGAAGACCTGACATTTAAAGATTAATAAACAACGAACATCAAACAAACAAGAATAGCAAGAAAAAATAGTAGCGACAACACAAATTACCAGTGTTTCCAAAACAAAATGAGGCTTCGCCGTAAGCACTGCAGTCTTCACAGGGAATGGAAGGGAACGGAATGGCAGACTCTGCACACGGCTTGACAACTTGGAGCAAAGAGAACAATGTCACCAAGTGCAAACTGCACTCCCCCACTAAGAAGACTTCTGAACAGCCCCTCAGCTGCAAAGGACATCGAATTTGCAACTTTTTAACGCATTATTTTATTGATTCTTTGGAAATTTCATATGATGAACCCCAATACCACTCATTTTCCAGTCCCTCCATACCCATCCCTCACATAGTAATGTCCCCCCAAAAGAAAACTAAGAAAAATAAATAAAAATAAAAATTTTAAAATGCAAGTAAGAGTATTAATTTAAGAACAAACAAACAAAAAATTAAAAAGCAAACAAAACAACACTTGGCTCTTCTATCCTTCCCACCTCTCCATCACCTACCACCTCTTCCTTCATCTTAGTGGCATTGGGAGCTGCTGTGTGTTGTTCAGTAAACCCTTTTGTCCACACAGCTTTATCTGCAAATATTCATTGTTTAATTAGTTGTTGGTCAAGTTCAAGGCCTCTGGCTTCTGGTGCACCATCAATACTGGACCCTCACTAAAACTCCTGTGGATATCCTGCAGTTGTCCCGAGTCGTGGAGAGTCTACAGCTATGATTCCACAGGACCAGTCCCTTTATACACTCAGTAGATCATAGATGGGGTGGATGTTGGGAGCTCCAGCTCAAAGGCCTGGATGGGTGTCTGGGTGGTAGCTGAACTGGTCAGAGCCAGCTTTAGAGCGGGGGCTCTCCTATTAATGGCGGTGCAGGTTTTCTGGGGGGTTTGCTCTTCCAGGTCAGCTCAGCATGGCGTTCGTATTGCAATACATGTTTCAACACATGGTTCTCATGGGCCCCTGTTGGTAACACGGGCAATGGATATCGACACAGACCTTAGCTGTGGTAGGACCACAGACCCAGATATGGCCAGCAGCAGCAGCTTGAGCCTGGATGTCCCCAAGACCTCAGGTATCAGCGCAGGCATTTCGGCTTCTCAAGGGCCCAGCAGCAGCACAGTCCCCAGACTCCAAAATTGCTCCAGGTGGTGGCTCAGACCCCAGGGCAGTCACAAGTCTTTCTATAGTAACGGGAGCCATGGATCTCAACACAGACCCAGGTGATGGCAGAGCCACAGACCCAGACATGGCCCCAGGCCACAGCTTGGGCCCTGGACATCAACATGGCCCCAGGTGGCAGCGCAGGCCACCTCAATCTGTATGACCCTAGCAACAGCATGACCCACAGGCACCAACATGGCCTCAGATGTTGGCCCAGATCCTGAGCGACTACACTCACTTCGGTAGTAACATTGATGCAGACCCTGGCTGTGGTAGGGCCATGGATCCAGACACGGCCCTCAGCAGCAGCTATGGCCCAGACAACACTATGGCCTTGGGTAGCAGCACAAGTCACTCAGGTCGGCATGGCCCAACAGCGGCACACCCCTCGGACTCCAACATGGCCACCGGTGGCAACCCAGAGGCTAAGCATCCTTGTGGCCTTTTGAATTTGTAATTTTAAGACATCCTGAAAAGGAAGTGTCCAGGCAAAAGCAGTTCTACAGAAAAATTCTACCAGCCATTTAAAGAATTAACATCATATCTCTTCCAGAAAACAGAAGAGGAAGATAATTTCCAATTCATTCCAAGGAAGCAAGCCTTTCGCACATATCAAAATGATAGGCAGTAAAAGACACATACACAATTACAGACCTAAATTGATTTCTTAAAAAAAAAAAAAGAAGAAGAAGAAGAAGAAGCTTAACAAATTATCATCAGATAAAATGCAGTAAGACTTCAGCTAGGGACATAGCACACACTGCTAGTCTAGCTTTTGTGAAGTCCTGAACCTCATCCTTGGGGCCTCATAAACCAGGTAAGGCAACAGATGCCTATAATCCTAGCACTCAGGAGGTAGAGGCAGGAGGACCATAAATGCAAAGGAAACCTCAGCTATGTATCAAGTTTGAGGCCAGGTTGGGCTGCATGAAACTACATCTCAAAAATTAAAAAATAAGTGAATACAGAAAGACTCTAAATAGTCCACAAATAAACTTTATTGTTAATAACAAGACCATCTCCAGTATATAGAATATTCATAAAGGTTGTCATGGTGGCACACACCTAGCCTATAATCCCACTTGAGAAGTGAAAACAAAGTGTTGGGAGTTTAATTGCAGCTTGGGCTATCTTGGGTCCTGTTTCAAAAATAAGCAAATAAAAATTAATTATATGTGCATATTTACATACATACATACATACATACATACATATATATATACATACACACCAGGCATGGTGGTGCAGTCCTGTTATCCTAGCGCTTAGGCTGAAGCAGAAAGATTTCTATAAGTTCGAGTCCAGCCTGGGCAACTCAGTAAGTACCAAGCTACCCTACCTCCTTAATAGGACCCTAGATTGTCAGGTACGCTGGAACTAGAGTTACAGATGGTTCTAAGCTGCCATGTGGTTTCTGGGAACTGAATCCAGGTCCTTTGCAAGAGCAGAAGCACTATTTACTGCTGAGCTATCTCTTTAGGCCCAGGTATAAAGTTTCAGTTATACAAGATTAGTAGTCAACAACATAATTCCTAGAGTTAACAGTATTATATTAATATATATAAATTTCTGCTAGAGGGTAAGTCTCATGTTAAATATTCAAACAACCATAATATGCACATAAGAATCCACATAAATTGAGGAGGCACAAGGAAACTTTCTCTGGGGTGATGTGTGAGTGGCCTCTATATTCAGGTGATAATTTCATCAGCATTCATCAAAGGATAGCAAGAGTGTGAAGCTAGATCAACCACACCTCTAGGGAGAATAATGCTGCAGTTATTCTTAAAAACAGACTGGCCGATTCTTTTTTTTTTTGATTTATTTATTATGTATACAACATTCTGCCTCCATGTATTCCCATACACCAGAGGAGGGCGCCAGATCTCATCACAGACGGCTGTGAGTCACCATGTGGTTGCTGGGAACCGAACTCAGGTCCTCTGGAAGAGCAGCCACTGCTCTCAACCACTGAGCCATCTCTCCAGCCCCCCAGACTGGCCGATTCTTAAAGCACCCAGATACCACATAATCTCGCACTTGCATGACTGGGCATCCATCCTGAATATATAAAAATTGGGTTCATGCACAATCCAGGCAGGGAATATTTATGGCAACTTAATTTGTAGTAGCCCCAAACTACAGACAGTTTGCAATGAGAGAACACCTAAACAAGCTGTGGCACATGCAGGCCTTGGAATATTGCTCAGTAAAACAACAAAACAAAACAACAAAAAGAAAACACTGGTACGTGAGACAGCATGGAGGACTCTCCAGGGAATGACTAAATGGCTTCATTTGTAAAGCATTCTTAAAATCACAAATTCCTGGAAAGGAAAACCAATAAAGGAAACAGTTTCTAGAAGTTAGACGTAGGGGAGGTGCAGAAGGGAAGTAAATTTATCTACAAAGGACGCTAAGAGGGATACTAGTGGTATAGACATGTTTTGTATCTTGACTGTGTTGGTGATGATAGTCGCCCTAAAATCTTGTACTGAAATTCTCAAGGTGTTACCAATAGGGGAAACTAGGTAAAGGGCACATGAGTGCCTAAAATTTATTTGTAATATTTATTAATATTGTTATTATTTTGAGATAGACTCTTGTGTACCCCAGATTGGCCTCAAACTCAGTTTGTAGTAGAGGATAACCTTGAACTTTCGATCCTCCTTCCTCTTCTTCCCCTGTCATTTTTTCCAAGGAAAAAAATCGCTCTCTAGTTACAGGCATGCACTGGCATAGTGAGTTTGTATTGTGTTAGGTGGAGCCCAGAACTGTGCACATGCCAAGAAAGTGCTCTGCCCACTGAGCTACATTCCTAGCCTTCTTGGTACCTCACAGGTCAAAACCACCTGTGAGGACCAGAGAGCGAGCTCAGCAGTCAAGAGTGCACACTGCTCTCCCAAGGACAGAGTATGGTTTCCGGCACCCGTGTCAGGTAGTCCACAGTCTCCTGTAACACAATCTGGAAACCGTCCCTCTAAACCATGATTGAATAGCGGCGTGCTCATAGAAAGGAGTGTCAAGTGGCATGAAAAAGGAACAAATAGCCACATGTAGCAAGAGGCAGTTCCCACAAAACAAATAAAAGCATAGGCAAAAATGTAAATATTTGTTATGTTATTGTTTATAGAAAGTTAAAAGCAAGCAAAAATAATGATGTCATTTAGAGATGTATCACAAATAGACAAAACCTACGTTATGACAAAGTTAGGATGGTGGCTCCTTCAGGGAGGCACTTGGGGAACTGGATAGGTGCAGAAGAGGCTTTGGGTTCTGGCAATAACTCAGATGGTAAATACATCCATGTTTTACTTATAATGAGCGGTTAACCCATGAGCAGACATCATCTTGTTTTTCTGTGTAAAGGTCTGAAATGAAATTGCAAGATTCTCGTATTTTGTTGTTTTGTCTTCAAAAAAGAGATGAGAAAGGAATGCAGGTGTGAGATCTGATTGTGCAAAGAAGAGGTGATACCTGGAGATGGACTTTATATCTACAACCCGGAAAGAGGAAGTAACAAAGAGCTGAGCCACAGAAGTTCCTCTGTAGTGATTGGGTAGCAGGGGAGCTGGCCTTATTTAAATAGTCATTTCTTTAAATGAGAATGATGAAGGAACATATTCTGATGACATCTTTCTTATTCCTTGATGAATTGGGTCAGACTGGGGACCTACAATTTCTCGTGTTCAGGGTTTTATTTTGTTTCTCAAATCTGTCATCTTTTTCTTGAATCGTACCAGACTACTCTGAGTGTGAAAAAGAAAATTGATCTAGTGGGATGCTCCCACACTGAGTTTATCCTGAGTGACCCGGTTTCTTCCTCCAAATCTTCAGTCTGAACAGGATTGACAGAGAATCCTGAGAAAGGGATTCTGGCCTGAGAACCTTTGACTAGGCTAGCTCCTTCACTCTCTTCCTGCCCTGTTCTCCGAACGGACCTTCCAACAACTGCTCTCACAATTTTCCTGTTTGGGGTACAGTTCACGGGTAACTCTCAGCCTCTGAAGACATTAAGGAGGGGCTGGTGAGGTGGCTCGGAGGTTAAAGACACTTGTTGTTATTGACCCCGGGTTCAAGCCCTGGGACCCACATTGTGTAAGGAAAGAACTGGTTCCTGCGAATTGTCCCCTGACCATCACACGGAGGCCATAGTATGCTAAAAAAAAAAAAAAAAAAATTAAGGCGACAGTTATGATATCCCCAGCATCGCTAACATTTCTCTTGTCCCTTTTCTGATAGGTCTGACATCACAGGACTAGGTAAGCACACACTCTAACTCTGCCTCCTCCACAAGGACCTTGTACATCAAAGGCAGGAACCTCGGGTGTCATTAGACTCCCAGGACTGGGAATAGCACAAAGATCTAGCCTTTCAGGTAGCTATTGAGGCGGTCCCTCTTCAGTGGGCAGCGACACACTCTGGCGCCTAAATTCTCATTCTAGATTTTCCACGCTGGACCCCATTTGCAGCTCGCAAGTCCTCACTACTCAGTTGTTCCTTGGACGCTGCGACTCCTGAGGTTTGCTTTTCTTGGGCTAAAAGGCAGCTGAACTGAGTGAAGAGTGTTTTCTGGACTAACACGCCAGCCAGCGGACCTAGTGTATCCCTAAGTGCAATTCTCCTTGTAGGTTGGGATTCTCCCCGGACTCCCGCCAGCCGCCAATCAGGTCTCTTGATACCTGCCCCCATCCCAGGCCACCTGGAGGAGCCAGGAGGTTCTGGACTGGGTACTCGGCCAGCGCGCTCTCAGAGCCAGGGCGGGCAGAGCAGCCTCACGTGGGCCGGCCGGGCGGCTGGTGCTGGAAGGAAGGCGCGCAGAGCCTGGGGCAGTGCCGCGCGGGAGCCACAGCGAAGCTGAGCAGCCTGCACCGCGGGACCTACCGGGCAATCGCCCACGCAGAGCGAGCGCTGCGGTGCGGCCGCACAGCAGGCGGATCACCGGGCTGGGAGCGTGGATGTGCGGGGCGCCAGAGCACTGTCGAGGGCGACTGAACACCCAGGTAAGTGCGCCCCCGCGCCACCTTGCGCAGCGCACCGCGCTCCACGCTCTGCATCCTCCTGATTCCAGCTGCGGTAGCTCCCAGGGGCGCGGTCGGGTGGCTGCCAGTCCTGGAGCCCCTCACCTCCCCCATCCCGTCCCCGCCCATTGGCTCCCCGCACCACTTTCCCGGGATCTCTCCTGCCTTCATGGCTGAACCTAGGCTCTGGCGACCCTCTGGAACCCTTGGCGCTCAGCCGCGGGGCAGGCATCACCAGGTGCCTCCAAAAATCTCCTAGGCACGGGGACTTAGCGATCGTGGGTGTGGGGAGGGGATCCGTGGGGGACTGGGGGGTGCTGACCTGGTCATTGTCAGTTGTCGGTCGGTGAGTCTAGTTTCCAGCAAGCTTGCTAAGGATTTTCCTGAAGTTTTACGGAATAATGAGGGCGGAGGTGCTTTTATGGCTTCAAGGGGCCGGATGTGTGAGCGCGACAACCCGAGGGAATTCGGGGACAGGCATCTTTGCCAGAGACCCTGGGTCCAAGGCAGCCAGAGGTTTTTCCGCAGAGATTCGGCTCCATAGCAGATCTATTGCCCGCCTGCTCCTGAGCCCCCGGGCCCACCTCCCGCACCCGCATCCCGGATCCCGCGTCAGCCACGAGAAAGCTTTGGCTAGCAGTACCAAGGCTTGACCCAAATAAAGATGAGGGATGGAGAAACAAGACTTGGAATGAGTCTGTTGTTTGGTCCTGGTCACCTCAAAGGAGTCTACTGTCTGATCTTGGTCACCCCGAGCTCTGCTGGTGCTTGTTGCTGCTCCAGAAGACTCCCTAAAAAGGGTGGTGTCCTCAGAGGCATTGATTTTGGTTGGGAGTGGGCTATTGTTCTTACCAGGACCTTCCTTTTCTCTGCATGGAGCTGTGGGACCCTGAACGTTTATGTTTCCTAACAAGTTTAACGTGGGAGGCGTCCAACCTGCAGACTGAGACACATTCTCTGGGCTTTTCCAGTCTGTGAGGACAGCAGACCAGAGCTCTCCCAGTCCAGGACCACATTGTTGACACGGTTGCAGGAGAACAGGAACTGGCTTCTCCCAAGCAGGCTTGAAGGGCCAGTTCCAGGGAAGCAGCCATGTAACTGGCAAGGATTAATGCATTCAGTGGGATCTATCTGTTCCGCCTGGGTCTGAGCCAGTCCCGGGAGAGACAATTCCAGACACAATAGGACATAGTATGAGGGACAATGATGGGACACAAGACACTGTGCATTCACTTTGTGGGAGATTCCCAGGGGTTTGCGGTCTTCCAAGGGAAGAGGCAGTCCCTTTTCTGTACTGAGGAAGTTTTTGGAAGCCACAGACATTCTGATCCTGTCTCTTTCAGAACAGCCAGCAGTGAACGAAAGGAAAAGAACAAAGGCACACTCTGATACGTTATATTTTCTCAGCCTCCTCTCCCAGCTCCCAAGAGGGAGAGGCTCTAAACTGCATACAGACACATTAGTATCCAGAGAAAAACCAAGGGTAGTTTTCTGATGACTCAAACGTGCATTAGGCAAGGCAGCTGCAGCTCTCCTCCAAGATCCCCACTCACTCCAGGACCATGTTCATAATTTCCACCACCCTGCAGAGTGAAAGGGGATGCTGTCTGCCTGAATGGAAAACTTCTGAGGAGATGGTTATTGCCACAAGCAGAAACCCTAGCTTGGGCATTCCTGTCAGAGCTAGAGATCTGTCTTTGCTGACCTCCTCAGAAATGATATCCTGAAAAGGCAGACACCACAAAGTATGGCGATGATGAGAGAAAGTGCCTGGCATTTTGTCAGAGGATTCTGTGTTGTCTCTCGCCTGTCCATCTGTAATTGAAAAGGAGCGCGTCTTAGCCCCTTTGTGAGCAGACATCTTATGGCAGCAAGGAAACCTGGCCCAGGGACAAGCTGGCCTAGTCTTCACTCAGGCCCAAAGCAGAGTTCAGCATTCTACTTCAGGCACTAGAAGATGCTAAGTGACTCAGAGGAGGAGGTGGAAATGGTCTGACCAAACACTTGAGGAAAAGGCCATTTGGTCCTGGCTAGGGAATGAGAATGCCCTTTGTAGAAAGTATCCAGGGGGTTAACCCTGACCTGTGATTATTAACTCCCAGGAAAGCTGCCAACCATTTAAGAACCATTATTAGGTATCTTTCATGTGCCAGATGCAAGGTGTTGCAAAAATCAATATTACCTCCATTTTTAATGTGAGGAGACCGAATTTGGAAGACGTAAAATTATTTGTAAAGATCATAAAGCTAGTAAGTGGTGGTGCTGTGCCCTGTAGAGCCCAGTCTCTCAGATTCTAATGTCTCTGGAAGAACCAACACCCTGTGATGTCCCAAATTCATAGCCATCCCTAGGTAAAGACTGTTGTTTACAGCCAGATGTTTGTGAGTCCATTGGGGAAAGTGCTGGTCTAGAAGATGCTGTTCATTGCCTTTATTATGCAAAGTACAGTAACATAGACACCCCCTTCAGTCAGCAAGCAGTGAGAAGACTGATAACTGCTCATGAGATTCTGGGCAGATGCAGGGAAGTCAAGTGGTACAACCTCTTTGGAGATATTTTGGAAACACCCATCTGGATTTGATTCCATTTTTAGGGATTTAACTTGCTGCTTGCCATGCTTTCACAGACACAAAGACATGAGTATATCATAGCATTGTCTGAACTATGAAAGGAAAACTATGTATTCCTCGAAAGAACTTGTTGAATATTTTACCCTACTTCTAAACAGTCAAATACAATCCTATTCATCTATAGGAAAAGAATCGGGAAGTTTCCTATATAACTGATGGGAATGTTTTCCAAGCTATGGGCTTAGGGGAGAAGAGAAGATGTATAGAAGGTACACTACGTTATAAAATATAAGATAAAGAATGAGACGTCTAACGGTATCGACTGACCCCAAGACTGATGGGACTGTAATACCTTCGTGTCTTTTGAACTTGGAATCATGTGAAGTTTCAAAAAAATCCTCTTTCTCTGCCCTGTGTCTGCCATGTTCCCTCGAACATGTCTTCAGTTGAACAGTGTTGGTGACACCTCCCTCTTCCTTTATGGTGCTCAAGAGGATTCCTTTGCTTCAAAACCAAAGGACACAGGGCCACAATGTCAGGACCATACAGAATTTCTTTAAAACAAAAAAGGCTATTCTTAGGAAGCCAGGAAGAAGAGATGCCTTCGGACAGGAGGCTGTCTGAGCTGGGTAGACAAGGCACGCTCGGCTAGCCTTAACAGCAATCCCAATAAGCAGAACCATGTCTCTTCTCATTGTCTCTCTACTACCACACAATAGTGAATGCATAGCAGTCCTTGGCAAAGGACCAAGAAGAATGCAGTGACCTCGGGAGATATGTAGGTCTGTTTCTTGGGGTAGCTTTTGGACCCCAGGGAGGGGAGGGTATGTTTGAAAGAACTGATCTTTTAGTCAATACTCTGCTGCTGTTATTGCTCACAAGATACACCGTGACCACAGCAACTCCTATAAGAAGAAAACATTTAATTGGGACGGGCTTACAGGTTCAGAGATTTAGTCCATTATCTTCATGGTGGGAAGCATGGCATGGCATGGCATGGCATGCAGGCAGACATGGTGCTGGAGAGGGGGCTGAGAATTCTACATCCAGATCCACAGGCAGCAAGAAGAGAGAGCCACTGTGCCCAGCTTGGGCTTTTAAAATCTCAAAGCCCACCCCCAGAGACATATTTCTTCCAGCAAGGCCACACCTCCTCATCCTTTTAAATAGTGCCACTCCCTAAGCATTCAAACGTGGAGCTTCTGGGGCCATTCTCACTCATACCACCACAACATTATTCTGGGGTTAAGCTGACTAGACTGCTAAGCAGTTAAGAGTACTTGCTGCCCTTCCCGAGGACCAGAGTCTGGTTCCCAGCACCACGTGCAGCAAGCCTGCCTGAAACTCTAGCTCCAGGGGATCTGATGCCCTGTTCTGGCCTCTGTGGGCACCTGCATACATGTGGCTACACTCACATAGACACATTAATGAGCAACTTAAAATTAACAAGAAAACCAATCTGGACTCTAGAGTATTTGCGCAAGGAAGTCTTCACGACATTAAATGGAGTCTCCTGAGATGCCTCATTGAAGACTTTTCATCAGTGAGGATGCCAAGTTCACTTCCTTGCCCCTTGGAATCCCTGTCCCCTGGCAGCCCAGCCTGGATGTAATGAATGCAGACAGGAGGGTGGTGGCATGTTAGCTACAGGCAGGGCAGGCTACTGAGTAACAGACACACTCTTCCAGCCAGTTTCCACTTCCCAGCTCCCAGACAATCTATGAAGCACTCTACTTACCCTGTGTCATTTCCCTCTTGAACCTGGATGTGTGAGCGCTCAGACCTTTCACTGTGAAGCCACAAGTCTTTCTTTCTCCTGTCCCTTCACAACCTCTTGTTCTCTGTATGGTAACTTGAGAGGCAGGTACACCAGTGTCACCTGGGCACATACAGCTTTGGATTATAACCAGATGAGGCTGGGAGTCACACACTTGAAGTTTGGAATCATTGTGATCTGTGTAAGTTTGTACACATCACAGGGCAGGGACAAAACTATATTCTTAGTTAGAGTCCCAGCTCTCTTCTGTCTGTGTGTATATATAATAGGTAGAACTGAGATAGCCTTGTGATGTCCCCCAGGGAATGGTGATTGTCATTGCTTTGGTCCAGATACTAGTGGTATGGAAATCTGTGTCTGTACCAAGGAGAAAAGTCAGCAGAGTGTCCCTTGGGCCTCAGGTCTGGGATGGGAGTCTGTCTGATGTTTAAAAGAAATAGCCCAAGGCCTCTAAGAGCCTTGCTCTCATGTAACATTGGTAAGGACTCACCTCTGACCTCCATTCCGCTGCAGAAAGAAATAGTTTGAGTTTTTCCCAAATAAATTCTGGAGCACAGAAGGGAATTGCTTTTTTGATGTCCTGTGGTTGCTTACAGAGGTGGAAGCAAGAAGCAGCCAAGGCCACTAGAACCTAGACATCAAGGGGAAAGCTTGTGATACCCTGTGCCCTTCTATAGCTTGAGCCACAGCACCTCTGTATGTTTCTTTAGTGATAGTTTATTTCTCCTATCTTCGAGCTACATGAGAACTGGAATGTCGGCCATTGTCCTTCCTTCTCAACAGTGTGCCCTGGGGACATTTGATAAATACTTGCTGGTGTCTTGGAAATGCAATGTTCACTTTTCAGTCTGATACCATCTGGCTTCCAGTCTCATTACTCTGCAGAAATTGTCCTTGCTGAAACCATCAACAGTCGTCAAATGCCAAAACTTCCTTGAAATCCTGGGGTTCTACCAGCTGGTGTGAGGATTTCCTGCATTAAAATAGATTTTGGGTAGTCCCCCTCCTAACTTATGGGAAAAGAGTGGGCTGATAGAATATTTTTAACCTGATGTTTCTGTTTCATAAGTTTTCTTGACAGTTGGGACCTGTAGTAGAACCTAGCACAAGATGTTTTCCTATTTAGCTCCAAATTATGTTTTCAGTAATTGTAATGTATGAATATTTCATTGTTATTCTCCTCCAAAAAGAACCACAAGCCGGGCGGTGGTGGCGCACGCCTTTAATCCCAGCACTCAGGAGGCAGAGGCAGGCAGACCTTTGTGAGTTCGAGACCAGCCTGGTCTACAAGAGCTAGTTCCAGCGTAGGCTCCAAAGCCACAGAGAAACCCTGTCTTGAAAAAACCAAAAAAAAAAAAAACCCAAAAAACAAAACCCCCCAATTTTCCTGAGTTCTAGCATATGAACAATCTTTGACCCCACTGGCCAAATCCAAAGGAATAGTTTGTCCTCTAATTTGTTCTCTTTGCAGTGTCTGGTACTGTTTATCACGTTGTTCATTCATTTTTAGCAACCAGTTTTTACTAGGCACATATGATGTTTTCAGGCAGCCCTTTGTCCCCAGTTCCACTATGGCATCTAACACCTCCTATGATCTTGTCCATGTGCTGTGTGGTCCTGGATGGAGCAGACACCACTGCCTTCCCCACCCCCTCTTTCTCTTTCTCCACAATCACACTACCACTCAGGCCAAAAATAAAAATTATTTTGTTGACACCTAAGTAAATGAGTGAATGAAGAAATGAACAAAACGATGAGACGGACTTTATCTTGTACCTGTGCCCTGTATCCTCACTGAAGAAGCCATTGAGACACAGAGACTTAGGAGAACAGAAATGGTGGTCTTCACCATATGGTATATAAAATACCATCTGCTTTTTTTCTCAAGTAAAGTTGATACTTGTTGATAGTGGATCTGGGACCCTTCAGGGAGGAGATGGGAAATTAGCTTAGTAGGGAGAAGAGCTCAGAAGCTGCAAGAGGACTTTCCAGGGAGGACCAAAGGCCATCCTTAGAACATGGCATCTGAGGTTCTACATGCCAGTGGAGGTAGAGTCCAGAGACTGAGGGATCGTTCTACAAGATGAGCAGAAGAGGTCAAGAGGAAGAAGAATGCTCAGTCTTGGTCATATTAAGGATTTTGATGAGCGGTCTCTGAAGAGCTAAGATTTGATGAGCATCTCTGAAGACTAAGCATTTGCTGTGTGGCTCTGAAGGACTAAGCAGCAGGAAAATTATGATTGACTCTCATGATCAATTTCACCATATTGAGAAGCACCCAGGGATTGGCAAAGCCTACCCAGGCTGTGGGGAGGACAGCATCCCCAGGGAGTCAGCTAACTTAAGGACAGGATAACCCACCCTGAATGTGAGCAGCACCATCCCATAGGCCAGGGGCTTGGATGGAAGAAGAGAAGAAAAAAGAGAAGGCCTGCTAGATCAGGCTTCCTTCTCCCCAGCCCCTCCCCCTCCTTCCCCTTTCTCTCTGCTTCCCCTGTGCGAAGAGGTGAGCTGTTCTGCCCTCGCATCTTCCCTGGAGATGACTGGCACCTCTAAAATGCTGAGCCCAAATGAACTTTTCTTCCTTTTAAGTTGATTGTTTCAGGTATTCGTCACAGCAGAAAGTCTATCAAGCAGGGATGTAATCAGAATTTCTACTTTTAAAGGCTCACTGGGTAAAGCACTTGCTATGAGAAATGAGAGGACCTAGGTTCAGATCCCCAGAACACGTGGAGTTGGACACGGTAGTGAATCTGCAATTCTAGTACTCCTGTGGCAAGGTGGAATGCGGGGACACACACAATGCACATACACAATTTTGCACACACACTCAAACTAAAGCTGATGGAAAGCCCATAACTAGCACCATACCCAGTGTTGAAAACCTGAAAGCTTTTCTTCTAATATCAGAAAAAAGGCAAGGGTGGTCATTCCTGCCAGTTTTACTCAACATAACAGCATGCGTCCTAGCCAGTGCCTTTAGGGAAGAAAAGAAACTAAGGGTATCCAGGTAGGGATGAAGGAGTAGACTGTCCCTGTTTACAGAAAACCCTTATAGTGCCAAAAAAATGTTCAAATTAACCAGAGAATTTACTAAAATGTAAGTTCCAAAACCAAAAGTACATTTCCCTCCAGCCCTGTGTGCGTTTGTGTGTGTGTAGACATGATCATCTCTATATGAATATGTAGAGGCCAGAAGTCATTGCCAGATGTCTCCTATTGCTCTCCACCTATTTTAAAAAGACTCTCACTAAACCTAGATTCTTAAAAATTGGGCAACTGAATGGCCAGCAAACCCACAGATCTTCCTGCCTCCTCACCAGCCCTGTGCCAGAGTTATAGACCTGAACCTCTGTGCCTTCACTTGCATGCTGGGAATCTGAACTCTGTTCTTCATCCATCTCCACAACCCCAGGTACATGTTTATACACCACCACTATCTAGCCATCTGATTAGGACAATAGCCATACCTTTCACGCACACACACACATGCATAGACACACACACGCGCGCACACACACACACACACACAAGCTCAAGAATGAGTAAAATTAACAAAGGAAGGAGAAAATTTTGTATACTAAAAACTTCAAAACATCAATTAAATGATGCACACACAAATGGAAGACTATCCCTTATTCCCAGATTGGAAGGCTTAATGTTGCTAAAAACACCACTCAGTTTTGCTGATTTTGTATCCAGTGTCATTGGTGAATTCATTGATTAGTTCTAGCATTTTTTGTGAAGCCTTTAGGGCTTTGTGTGCATATCAAGTCACTTATAAATAGGGGCAGTTTTATTCCTTTCTTTCCTGGTCAAAATCTCAATGGCATGGCATTTTTATAGAAATACAAAACAGGGACCAGTGAGATGGCTCAATGGGTGGAGAAACTTGCCATTGGTCTTGAGTTTGAGACTGGGATCCATACAGTGGAAGGAAAGAGCCAGTTCACAAATGTTGTCCTCTGACTCCCACACATGAGCCATTTATTCACCCCCAACACAGTATAAATAAACAAATAAATAATAATAAATGTGATTTAAAATTTTAAAAATACACAGTATAATATTAAAATCTGTATAAAACCATAAAATTCCTCAAATATACAAACATGAGCCATGTTATTCACCCCCAACACAGTATAAATAAACAAATAAATAATAAT
>JAQHUG010000035.1:4120337-4159519 GCA_028555095.1 Dicrostonyx torquatus
TAAGAAAGAAAGGAAGGAAGGAAGGAAAGAAAAGAAAAAAAGAAACTGGAAAGGAATAGAGACAGATATCAACCATTAGAGAAAATTTTAAAGCTCCTAAATACATCCACACACCCACTCATGTCTGCTTAATTAATCTTCACCAAAAGCACCAAGGGCAGTCTCTTCAGTATGTTGGGTGGGAAAATCATGCATGTGAAAGAAAGGCCTGAACCCATGTCTGATACCACACACAAGAAAACCCAACTCAGGGTGGACCGCAGACTTACATGTGAGGGTGGACCTCGCAGGCTAGCGTTCTTACCATGATGTTTTAAAAAGACAACAGGGAGGATCCAATTTAATGGGAAAGTTAGGAGTGAAAGGATCAACGTGTAAGGTTCCTGAAAAGATGGGTAGCTAGGAGGAATGGCGTCTTCTCTCCCTGGGCTGGCGCAAGAATTGGGTGAAGAGCATCCTTCATCTCTGGATAGTAAGAAAAAGGAGCAGATGCAGTCTCTGGGTGGTGCTGGCGTCTGATGTAGAGATGGAAGTCAAAGGAGAGGCAAGCAAGCGGAAAGGAAGGGTTTTGAGAACAGGTGTGGGGGATTCAGCAAAGAGAAAAAGGGCGAGCTAGCCGAGGCGACAGTACTGTTGTGCTTGTTAGCTATGTGACATAGGGCCTATTTCCTAATATGCAAAATAAGGCTGATAGCCATGAACAACCTGCCCCTCCCCCCACACACAGAGCTGTGGCTGACACCGAGGAAGTGACCAACTAGTGTACGCTGTCACTGTAAGTTTCACCCTCACTGTCGGTGGCTAGCACAGTGCCGAGTGCATAATTGGCTTTAATTTAAAATGTTCGCTAACTCTCCCAGGTACTCTGTATCTTAGAAGCAGTCAGACATCACTGAAGCACCAAGCTCTTTCTTCTCTAAGCACTTGGAAGCCTTTCTTCTCCTTAATGCTGAGGGATTTGTATGTGCTGCTTAGCCGATTCTATTAGGAGGTTTAATCATATGGGCAGGGCAGTGAGCCAGGGTAAAGAGAGAAGCGATCCAATTAATTCCAGCGCCCAGGCTCTTCTGACCTCGCATGAAAAGGGGCAGAGTGACTTTAGAACTATTCCTTTATTCCTTCCATGTTTATTGAAGCGACTTTGAACCAGGCCTGCACGTGAGGCTGAGATACAGAGATGAATAGGAATGCTATGAAATCTGATAAAGTAAATGTTGCAATGGCTGCTTCATAAAGTTCTGGGCCGCCCAGGAGGAAGAGCCCCTAGCTCTACCTGGACTAGGCAGAAAAGGCTTCCAGAGCAGGGTGGGGGAAATTGGTGTTTGAACTGGAGCCGAAGATGAGTATCTTTATAGATAGGCAGGAAGGTAGCCTTTCCAGGCAGAGAGAGACTCTGGGAGCTTGGTGGCTGACAGGGGAGGCCAGGAACCATATTAGTCCAGTCATGTTGGAGTATGACATACCCACGTATAGAGACATGAGAGTAGACGGCAGCGTGGTAGGCTGCATGCTAGGTTAAAGACTCTGACTTCTTGATCCTGTAGGAAATGTGGGGCCAAGGTAAATTTCTGAGCAGGGACATAACACTCCCGGGTTTGTATGCTAGAAAGCTCTGTCCACAGACAATGGAGGAGCAGTTTGGGTGTATGAGCTGTGTAGGATGGGAATATGGCCACCGTCACTATGATCTGAGATAAAATTACTATCAGGAGACTGTGATTGCAGTCCAGGTGTGGGTTGACCGGAGGGCAGTGCAACAAAATGGATCCTAAATATGACCATGGTGTTGGGTGACTGAAATGCAAAATGGTAGTCATTGGTGTCAAGGAGACGGTGGTGGAATCTGGAGTTAGGGAGTTAAGGAAGTCATTTCTCTCCGTGTTAACGTTTTCCAGGATGAAGGCTAGGAAGATGCTGAAATTCTTACTGAGGAAGAGTCAGTGATGGGAGAGGATGTATAACAAAGGTTATCAAATAGCCTGAGCCTCGAGATAATGGAAATAGGACAGTCTTAACTTTAATTCTGGAAAACGGAAAAGATTCGTATAAGATTTAAACTTTGCCTCTTGTTTCAAAGATGAAACAACCATTACAAAACAGACCATAGGTTGAAGTACCCTGAGAACTGCTTCAGGACCACATAAAACTTTACAGATAGTTGCCCTCAAATTTAAGATCTTTAAAGTAGGGCTAGGCATGGTGGCACACACCTTTAGTCCCAGCATTTGGGAGGCAGAGGCAAGATCTCTGTGTGTGAGGCCAGCCTTATCTAAATAATGTGCTCCAAGACATCCAGGGCTATGTACAGAGACCCTGTCTCAAACAAACAAACAACAAAAAGATCTCCAAAGTTATCTGAGACCTTGTGGTAACACCATAGCCCATGCTAGCATCTTGGTGGAATACCTTTCCCAGGATCCTCATTACCAACCTCTTTGTTGAGGTTTGTCCCGTGCGACCGTCTCGCCAGCAAGAATGATGCAGCACACAAGGATCCTTCTGCAGTAAGCTTTAATGCTTCTTGAGAGGGAGAGCATAAGCTTCCAGAGCAGAGACCCAGATGCGGGGAAACCCTTCCCTTAAATAGAGACTTCTCCTCGCCTAGGACGTGTCAGCCCCTGGTTGGCTGCAACCCATTGCACAAGATGACGCCACGGGATAGGCGGGATGGGACAAGGTGGAAAAACCCTTCGCATATGCGCAATGCACTTGTTTATTACTCGGGAACATAGGATATGGGCGCCATCTTGTAATGGCGAATAGCAGGCGCAGCTCCCCACAGAGGTTGTGCCGACACACAGCAAGCACACCTGTAACTATGGCAGCAGAATTAAGTGAATAGCATTCTTTGTGCTAGAATATAACCTATCTCTTAGCAGACAGGTTTTATTGCTGTCTCATATGTTTTGAAGGCATCTAGTCTATTGTCACCGCTATTCTAGAAGACTATACATGACCCATTCCCTCAAAGGACTCTGAGTGTAATTATAAAATCCAAAGGATACACTTGGAGCAATAAGGGACAGTAGGAGCCTTGCATAGCTTAATGGGAAAAGATGGGTATGGATAGTTTACAAAAGACATGAATAGATTGTAACTATTTAGTCATGGGTTAATCAGCCCAATGAAGACAATAGCATTAAAGAACACAGAAGGAAGGTCTATCTCATCCTCATGTTAAAGGGTTAGTTTCCAAGGGGGCATTATTGGGAGCTGGTAAAACTTGCAGGATGTTAGGCCATATGAAGTCCTTATGTTGTTATGAATGTACCATTCAAGAGGGTTTGTGGCAGTGATCCCCTTACTTCTTGGCTTTTTGCTATAAAATAAACAATTTATTCTACTACCTATTCCCTGCCACTGCCTTCCAACATCCCAGCCCAAGGCCCAAAGTAATAGATTGCTCTGGTCTTGGGCTGGACGCTTCAGACTGGTCAAATAAATTCTGCTGCTTTGTAAATCTTGTGTATTTTGTTATAGTAATGTGAATCTGAGTGATTTGCTCTAGAAAATGAGATGTGTAGAACTTGGTAATTTGACTATAGAGAAGGGATGACCCACAGGTTGCTGGACTTCAAGGCTTTGGGTGGTAAAAGAGGAAGAAACCAAAAGAAATTTACATTGGAAAAGAAAGAAGTATCAGTGATTCTGGTGAGACACCTAAGAATATAATGTCTTGAGAGTCACAAGGCTGGAACTCAAGGATGAGCCATGGTTATATAAGTGCCTAAGGTAGGCATGGTGGAGCAAAGGCAGAGACCTGGGAGAGACCCATGAGTGCAGCGGCAGGGTCAGGAGGGAGCAGGTTGCTAGTAAACCGTACTTAGAATCTGGGGAGGCGGTGCCGTGAGAGGTTGAAGAAAACCATTAAGGGTAAGTTTGGAGGAAGAGTGACTGGCCAATAGCAGAGTGTTTAGGAGAAACAGCACAGAGGTTGCTGAAGACTGTGCAGAAGCAGTTTCAGAATAGTGGGCAGTTGCTGAAGTCGGATCTCAGCAAGTCCAGAATGAGTACATTGCAAGAAGGCAGAGGCAGCAGATACAAATGTTGGAGGTGTCTGGCTGTGACCGGGCAGAGGAATGCAGCAGGGGATGGGTGCCTGTTGCAGGCATGTGGGGACTTCCAGTATAAACTTTGTTCCTCCTAGCTTTGCCCTGGAGAAGAGACATCACTGGGCAGTAGCATCGTGTGGGAGCAATGAGCTGTTTCTAAGAGTGACAGCTTGATGGTATCCAAGAGCTGAAAGGACAGAGCCAAGAAGGAATAAGAAATGGGAAGGGCAGAGGTAACAGTCAACCAAGGGCAGACTTCAGGGAGGGTAGGAGGTAGACCTAGATCACATGTGGAAGGCTGGGCAGACCAGGAGAACCTGTCAGCCTTCCCATGGGGAGTGACTAGATGAGGGTTGGGGTAATCCTGAACAAGACTAGTTAGGCTAGCAATGGGACAGCAAGCTTAGGAGGCTCTTTTTTATTAATTAATTTTTTTCATTTACTTTTCAACCTGATTGCAGTTTCCCCTCCCTCCTCCTCTCTCTGCTCAGGAGGCTCTTGATGTTGTGATTCTCCTCCATGACAGACAGTATTGTTTGCTAAGAGTAAGACTGAGTGATATGAGGGATGAGAAACAAAGCAAAGGTTTGTAACAGTCCCTAAGGAGTATAAAAGTATTGTAGGCTTAAGTTTTCAGCACTATGCAATTGAGCAATGGTGATCGTGTTGATGGAAATGGGAGTTGTTACTTTGGAGGAAACGTTATGTTCTAATCCTGTTAAGTTCAGGATAGTGGCAGGAAATCCATGTGAATAACTCCTACAAATATCAAGAACATCTCAAGGGAACATGGCTGCTAAAAGCTGGCATCTTTACCAATCCCTGGTCTCACTAATAGTGTTTAGCCTATGTAGGTGGAGGTTTTTATTGGGACCACGATCAGTTCTGTTCCACCAGTGGCTTCCCAAATAACCACTCAGAGACTTATTACTGATTATAAAAGCTCAGATGACCAGACTTATTACTAACTAGCTCTTATAACTTAAATTAACCCATTTCTATTCATGTGCTGCCTTGAGCCTTGTGGCTTTTACCTCTCCTGCATGTCCTGCTTCCTCTCCATCTGGCCGTCAACTCCTCTGATTCTGCCCTCCTTCCCAGCATTTTCTCTAGCCCAAAAATCCAATCAACTTTCTATTAACGCTGAGAGCAATAGCATACAAAGATTGTTTCACAGCATGCCGAGCTAATGAGTAAAACTCAGGGTCCCCTCTGCAGACAGAGGGTGATGAAATCAGGCGCTCAGTAACAAGCTGTCTCTAACATAGACTGCCACAGGCTTAGATGTGAGATTATTGAATTCCTGAAGCTTTGCTGGAAAGATCATTTAGGAAAGGCAGACTAGGGGAGAATTCTTCTGGAAGGTTTCTCACCTTTTTGCTTCTGTAGCATACATAGACTTGCTCAGAAAGCATGCCAATGTGCTCTAGAGAGAGAGAGAAATGCTTATTTATTTGAATTCAAGGCTTTCCTCAACCCCACCAGCTTCCTAAATGTTTCCTTTCTAGAAGACGAATGATAATTATGTCTTCTGGAATTTCCAAATATAAATGAAGTTTTTATTTTATGTCTTTATTTAAGTGGATAAATGTTTTGCCTTGCATGGATGTATGTCTGTCCATCACATGTGTGCCTATTCCCTGTGGAGGTCAGAAGACGTTATCAGAACAGGAGTTATGGACAGCTGTGAGCCACTGTGTGGGTGCTAGGAATCAAACTCGGGTCCTCTGCAAGAGCAGTCAGTGCTCTAAGCCACTGAGTCATCTCTCCAGTCCCACAAATGAAGTTGATTTTTAAAATCTAGCTTAAGTTATTTTACTATAGTACTTGAGAAGAAAATAGTGCAGTTTCTTGGAAATAAACATGTTTTAATTAGAGTTAATATTACTGTGATGAAAAACCATGGCCAAAGGAACTTAGGGAAGAAAGGGTTTATTTGTCTTATTCTTGTACACCGTAGTCCATCACTGAAGGAAGTCAGGACAGGGACCCAAACAGAAAAGGAACCTGGAGGCCGAAGCTGATGCAGAGGTCATGGAGGAATACTGCCTACTAGTTTGCTCCACGTGGCTTGCTCAGTCTGCTTTCTTACAGAACCTAGGACCATGAGCCCAGGGATGGCCTCATCCAATAGTGGGCTGAACCCTCCTCCATCAATCACTAACTAAGAAAATACCCCCACAGGCTTAACTACAGCCTGATTTTATGGAGGCATTCTCTCAATTGAGGCTTCCACCTCTATGGAAATTTAGCTTGTGTCAAGTTGACAAGAAACTAGCCAGGACAGGGCCTTTTATGACTTAAGAGAAAAACAGAAAAAAAAAATCTAAAGCTGCCCTGCCCATCTTAGTTCTATCTTTGTATCTGCTCATGTGTCTACCATTCTTCATATGCTCTCTGTAGAGTCCATGAGCACAAGCGTGACAGACCGGCACTTCTCAAACACACATTAGGCCCCATTCTTTCCTTCTTTTCTGGCCTCTGTCTGTCCACCCATCCACACAGGACTGACTGGGAGCAAATTCAAAAGGTTCTTAAGTACTTTCTTCTTAGATGACAGAACACTTCTTCCTAGAGTTCCTTGAGTCCTCCACTCCTCAGACAGCCTCACTTCCAAACTTAGGGTACCCAGAATTCCCCCCAAAGTCCAGCAACTCGGGGTGATGCCTGGTTCAGCGGATCCCTTCTCCCAGCCCTAGCACTGCGATTAGCATCAGCTCTGATTGAGAACTGACTTGGTAAACACCCGTCATCTGTTGCGCTCAGCTACACAGCAAACCCTTGCTGGGTGTCAGACCCTGGGCCAGGTGCTGGAGACACAGGGGTGAGCAAGGAAGGAATCCTTCTGGAAGAGCTGGGCCCTCCCTCTTGCCACCATTCACGGTTGATCACTCACTGACAGGTGCATTGTAGCCTCTTCAACAGCACCTTGGTCCTGTGCCCACTAGTTGCCTGCAGTGTCTACCCCAGTAGACAACCAGAACGGACTTCCAGTTGCCAATTATCTCCTTTGGCCAGGTGTAAATCACTGCCCCATAGTTAAGAGGATAGAGCCGATCAAACAATCTGCAAATAAAAATACAATTATTTAGCATAAAGATGCTGGAATGAAACAAACAGGCACCATGACTGAGAAGCAAGGCCTCATAGATAAAGTAACACTGAAGCAGAAACCTGAGGGATGGGAAAGAGCCAGTTACTCGGGGAGTGAAATGTTCCCAAGGCAAGAAAGGACTTCAGCTGTGTGGTGATCAGAAGGATAGATCATGGCTGGGATATAAGAACTACAGAGGCCGGGCGGTGGTGGTGCACGCCTTTAATCCCAGCACTCGGGAGGCAGAGGCAGGCGGATCTTTGTGAGTTTGAGACCAGCCTGGTCTACAAGAGCTAGTTCCAGCACAGGCTCCAAAGCCACAGAGAAACCCTGTCTTGAAGAACAAAACAAAACAAAAAAAACTACAGAGAAAAATGGTACAGTGGGCCAGTTGGTAGAAAACTTGTCTAGCATGCACAAAGCCATGGGTTCAATCTCTCAGGACCACATAAACTGCATATGGTGGCATATGTTTAACTAATAGCATTTGGAAGGTAGAGGAAGTAGATCAGGAGTTCAGGGACATCCTTGGCTACATAGAGAGCTTGAGGCCAACTTCAGCAACATAAGACCCTGTCTCAAAAAAAAAAAAAAAAGAAAAAAAAAGAGAGAGAGAAAATGGGGCAGCAGGTAGAACCATGAGGCTGACCAGATATGTAGGGCTACATTATAGTCCTTAGTATTATCCTAAGAGCAATTCAGATGGCTGAGAAATAGAAAAATAATGTACATAGAATGTTACTGTATGTTCATGTACATGTATGCACGTGGGTGTGCATGCATATGTGTGCACATATATGCAAAGCCAGATGACAACCTTGAGTGTTGTTTTTCACGTGCCACACATCTTGTTTTTGAGATAGGATCACTTGCCAAGTAGACAAGACTGGCTGGACAGTGAACTCCAGGGATCCTCCTGTCTCCACCTCCAACATGCACTGCCATGCCTGACTCTTATGTGGGTTCTGGGGAGAAACACATGTACAGCAAGCTCTGTATTAGCTGAGAGCAGCCACACATAATGTCTGCAGAAGGTTATCTAAAAACTGAGTGGCAACAAGTGGGTCAGTGACACTCATGATCTAGGCAAGAGATGGAGAGTGACAACACAGAGGATGATGAAGATTGGGATAGAGTTGGGATCTACCCCGTTTGCTTTGCATGACTTGGTCACACCCAAAAGAAGCTCCAAGACCACCTTTACTATTGTAATACCAACTGAGCACCCATTATAAACACAGTATGTAAGACACTAACACTAACCCTAAAAACCAGAAGAGAGAAGGACACAAAAGGTATGAAAATAAAGGGGCTGGGATTCTAATAGTATGGGGTGTTGAAGGGAGGAGGCACTAATGCAGCCTGAGTGGGGAGAAAGAATCAGAGACTGACTCTGATCTCCAAAAACCATTTAACCTAGTGAATGGGCACGCCAGGCTCAGCACGGCCTCGCAAAGCCTCGGAGGATGAGATCAGAAGCCAAGCACCAGGACAGGGGCAAGGAGACCAGAGTCTGGAGAGGTTGGCAAGAGCCAGAGCAGGACAGTGAGGGCAACATTAGGGGCTCCAGGAACAGCTCTCAAACAGGTGGCAGCAGGGGCAGATGATAGGAGCAGGGGTTCCAGGAGCTCCCTGCAGTCTCTAAATGCACAGCCTCTCTCAGAGTTCTCTTTTTGTATTCCCTACGGGGGTTCCATTCCTCTCCTGGCATATCAAGCAACATTTCCTTCTACAAACCCCCATGTTCTTCCATGCCCATGCCCTCTCTAAGGGAGGGAACACACGATTATACACGTACTTAAAGCAACCTTTAAGTAGTGTCCATTTTCCATACCATAACAAAAATGCCCAAGGCCAGGTACTCGTACAAAGAGGTTTATTTAACTCACAATGTTGGAGGCCTAATATCTAAGTAGCATGGTGCTACCTGTGATGAGGGTCCCCTCTCCCTTGACTACACATCATGGTTGGAAAACTTACAAAAAGGGAGATCACAGGGCAAGGGAGGAACCCTAAATAGGCCACTGTATTTACTTTCTTGTTGCTATGACAAGATACCAGATGAACGCAGCTTAAAGAAGGAAGGGCGTGTTTTGGCTCAAAGTTTGAGGTTGCAGGCTGACCTGGAAAGTCATGGCAGCAGGAACTTAAGGCAGCTGGTCACAGTAGGAAGGGAAGCAATGTAAGGCCTGTGCCCAGCTAGTTTTCTCTTTCTTTTAGTCCAGGATCCCATCCCATGGAGTGGTGCTACCCACATTTAGAGTGGGTCTTCCCACCTCAATTAATGTAATCTAGTTAATCCCTCACAGACAGGGCATGCTGGGGGCATGCTCAGGGGCTTGCTGGGGGAGGGGGCGTGCTCTGGTGATTTTAGACCCTGCCATGTTAACAGTCAGTATCAACCATCACAGCCGCGTTTGTTTTGTTTTGAGATGGGGCCTCATGTAGCTCAGGCTGACTTTAAGCTTGCTATAGCAGAAGATGTCCTTGCATCATCTACCTTTCAGGTGGGTTACAGCTGTGTATCATCATCCTCGGTTTATGTGGTGTTGGGGATTAAACCTAAGTCTCCCTATGGAGCTACGCCACCAACCACAGTTACTCTTGTGTAAAATCCCTCCCCTGAGAGCAAACCGGGTCTTGAAGAACTACTTCAGTTCCCCTTAGGTTTTTAATAGCCCAGGCTGGCCTTGAACCTGTCATGTAACTGGGGATAACCTTCAACTCCTGACCCTCCAGCTTCCATCTTCTAGGGTCTGTACCATCATGCCCACTCTTCAATTCCTTCTGAAGGCAAAGCCCACAATGACCAAATTGCTTCCTGCTAACCCTTAGCCCCTTAAAACATTCCTACCCTCGTGGGAAGTCGAGCTTCTAATATAAACTTCTAGTCTGGTAAAGACATACCCAAGCCAAATCTAAGCCATGCAAGTATCAGCAGAAATGCTTAACAATAGGTTTCTATAGTAAGCTAGCTACCACTTAAAATGATGTAGAAACATAGGTTACATGATGTGTTGTTAAATTTAAAGAAGCAGTATAATCTAAGTGTGTGTAGGTGTGGTATGTCTGTGTGAACATAGCATAAAAAAGCAGCCACGCTTATCTCCATGGACAGATTTGCAAGGGGTTTTAGACCTTAGTTTTTACTTGTGTCATTTAAATTACCTAATACACAGTTAGTACATTTATGATCAGAAACAAACCCCCAACAAAGCCGCTCTAGGGATCTGCTTGGCAGAGTACAGAGAAGCACTTGACCTCTGGCTGGTTACCGTGACTGCACGCTGTTGACACAGCAGTATTTCTGCCCAGGAGGGCTGCAAGCGAGACTAATTCATTAAGTGTTTCCAGTCCTGAAGATGACAGGAGCCAGGAAAACATAAAGTCTTGTTACTCTGACAGCCGGTAGCCTTGATGTCTGTGTGTTTATTTATTAACTGGACTTCATGGATCCATTCTTCCATAAGCTCTGGGCTTTGCAGCCGACCTTGACACAGATCTTATTCTCACAGAGGATTAAAACTCCAAGAACACTGTCCTAGGAAGTGATGTGAACTTGAATGACAATGTTGACCAGGGTTATAAGGTAGTAAGGGAAGAGAATGTTGAGGTGGATTGGGTTACTTTCTCTCTGTGCCCCTCTAGCTCTCCTGTGTGTGTATGAGTGCATTAGGCATGAAGTACAAAATGTTTTATTTATGCTCCCCCTTTTAAATCATAACAATTCTGTGGGGAGTTGTTGAAACCAGGATTTGGAGAGAACGAATAATTAGCAAAAAGCAGAAGTTAGATTTAGTATGGCTATTTCTGAATTTGGCCCACCCTTCTGCTTTCCTATTTAATAGGCTGCTGTTACGAGCAGGGAATTTTAAAGCTTGGGAAACATTCTATTGATTTTGGCTTAGAAGGTTCCCAGCAGGAAGTAGATGCCAGATGCTCTTTGTTCAATGGATGGATGAATGAATGAACAAAAGAAAGAAAATTCTAAGAGGTCATATAATCAGATCAAGGCAGGGAGAAATAATCGCGTTAGAAACCCATCTCATAAATAGATGCTAAGGACGAATGCAGGAAAGGCTCTGTAGTTCTGCTTCCCAGCCCAGATTTACAAGTGCATGCCTGCAATAGAGGAAGCATCAGGAGGGTCACTCTGCTGGGGTTCAGAGGATGGGATCCTGCTGGGTATGTGGGTCAGCCAGTCTACTGCAGTTTAGGGGAGAGGGGGTGCTGGCCTGGTTGAGTTTCCAGGCACCAAGCTAGATGTCCGCTGCTCCTGCTTGCTAATCGATCGCTCAGGCCATGCTGGGCCCTAGCTCTATGCCTGAATCACTTATGGTCTGAGGACACAGAGAAAAGGCATCCCAAACACAGACACTTCCCGGACCACTTGCGAGAGAAATGCTTTCTCTTCCTTTTCCTGTGATGTATCAAACTGACAGGCTTCCCTTGGCTCGGATGAACTGTTTTTCTCCATGTGTGTGCTGTCAACTCTAGGAATGCTCAACACTGGTTATTGGGTCAGCAAGTAGAAATTGAGGGAAGCTTTGTTCACCTCTCTCTTTCTTTAGCCATCTTCCAGGCTGGGCACAGAGAGGCTCGCGTGCACCTCTTCCCCGCCAGAACAGGAGTGAAGCCGTTGTAACCAGACGGCTGTGTGGGACAGAACAGAAATACTCTGTATCTTCCAGGAGTCCAGAGTGTGGGAAAGAAAACACAAGCTTCCATCTACCCTTTGTAGCTCTCAGCTAGGACCACTAGAACAAAACAGTTTAGCAAACAAACAAACAAACGGGAGCTTATTTACACATAGGCCTGATACATACATGGGAGAAGCCAAAGGCAGCAAAGCCTAAATCTCAAAGAAATGGTTTAGGATTCAGGGTCTGGTACCATCTTCAGCTGAAGACAAAGAGAGGAGCAAGTAGGGAGAGTCACTTTTGGAGAAAGTACTGGTATAAGGTGTACGTGCATACATGTGTGCATGTGTGTTTGTATGTTGTATACATCTGTGTATACATGTATGGATACGCTTGCAGAAAACTAAGTATTCTGACATCCTGCTCTTTCTGATTTGTTCCTTTGAGACAGGGTTTCTCACTGAATCAGAAGATAGGCTGGCAGCCAGCAAGCCCCAGGGAACCTATTGTGTCCACCCTACACTATGGTTATAGGTGTGCCCAACTTTTCACATGGGTGCAAGAATTTGAACCCAGGTCTGCATGCTTGTACAACTAGTACTCTTGCTACCAAGCTATCTCCCCAGCTCACAACTCTTACTAAGAGAATTTAAATTGAAGCTTTCTTAGTTGATAAAAATTTTTTCTGGCAATATTGGGGACCAAACCCAAGGTTTTGTTCATACTACGCATGTGCCCTCCACTGAGCTATATCCTCCCACTGATAAGACTTCACTGAGATTAATTCAGGCTTGTCTTCCCAGTGCAGAAGGAAGACACGCTTACAAGTGGACATTTTCCTACAAAAATGTACATTTCCCCCAAAAGAGTCATTTATACTGTGTTTTCAGTTTCTCATGTCTGTTGTATCTCAAAATAACCAGTCCAAAACATCCCTTGTGCAAAAGAGGCACATTTTACAGTGTATATTCTGATCTACCACGGTGTCCCAGAAGACAAACTAGAACATAAGCTGACTTTACAGTTATACAGCAGTGCCATTAACATAATTGTGAGCCGTGAGGCTTGGGACCACTATCCTGGCTGGGTTCGTTTTCTAGAAAACGAAAGGCAGACAACTCTGCTTCTATATTTCTTTTGCTCTAATAATGTGTGATTCTTTGATCATAGTTCTAATGAGGTTCATTCACAAAGACTCAAAGGAGCCACTTTCTGACAAATGGTGTAGAATCCCTTAGAGAACCATATGTAGCAGGAGAGGAGGTGTGTGGTCTCTGGCGCTAGGCTGTAGTAAGTCCTACTACAGATGGGACAAAAGCTACCCTAGTAAACAGACAAATGGCAGCAGGAAAATTGGAAGCTTTGGACTTGAACTTCAAGATGATTGTCTTCCCTTGGTCCAGAAGCGACACTGTCCCAAGCTGTGTAGGAGAATTTAAATTCTCTTCTCTTCCTCTGTCACTTTTTCCCTAGCCCCATCTTGCCAGAATCATCCAGTTTGGATGGGGGAACTACTTTTAAAAATGATTTCTAAGACAATACACACATACTCATTGGATGAGCTCTTTGAATTTAATCTGGGAAGTCATAATCACTCTTGGGCTAAAAAGAAAGCCTGAACCAAACAAATAATCACCCCAGACTCAAGAGAAATTTGATTCACATAACTGGTTGGTAGCCCTTAAGTCTCTGGCCAGTTCTTGCTTCCCATCTCACCATAGGAGTGCTGACGGTGCAGGTGCATGCCACTGTTCGGTTTTTTTTAATGCATAGTCCAGGGTTTGAACTCACATCCTGAAGGTTTACACAACCAGTGTTGTTTTACCCACTGGCTCATCTTTATGGTCCTCAAGAGATAATCTGCATAGCAGAGCATGACTCCTGGAGCACAGGCAGAGTGCTGCTAGATGTGCTAGGTGTGGAGTCTCAGGAGAGGTGCTCAGCAAGCAGAGAAGCCCACAGGCACCAGCACGCCAGGTCAGTGTGGAAGTCTGTAGGGAGGCCTGTGGTGGGCAGCTAATGACAGTGGTCAAGGAACTGAGCTGGGGGTCGGGGGAATGTACTCATTTTCCGTACTCTAATTGGTTCAAGGCTATGGCTTTTTCAATTACACCCTTAAAGGTGGCATATGCCTTTAAGGAGGGTAAGACAGGTGGATCTCTGAATTAGAGGCCAGCCTGGTCTACAGAGCGAGTCCCAGGACAGCTTAAGCTACACAGAAAAATCCTGTCTTGAAAAATCAAAAACCAAACCAAAACAACAACAACAAACAAACAAAGAACCCACACCCTTCTTGTTCTCCCATGTCATGGATTTGTTCTTTTAAATGATAGACAAAAGTAGGTACCCTAACGACCAGGATGTATGTCAGAAGGAAAGGTTCAGAAGAAATAGAACTACCCAAAACCAGGGCTGTTTCCCCACTAATACTGCTTCCCAGAGAATGGCCTCAATGGGTAGACTGGATGGTTCTCAGGCCTCAGGACCTAATCTGGTTCTTATACAGTCATGGTTGGTAAACCACTTACGCTCTTGCAGACAATCTGAGTTCCAATAAGCATGAACAGCAGACCCTCACATAAGGAGACCAGCTTCTCTCTGGTTTCAAAGTCTGGAGAGGAAGCCCCTCCTGCCATCCCTTCACCAGGGTCGCCCCTCAAAAGCTCTGTCTAGCACCAGAATTATATCACCACAGATGGCAGAGACACCGAGCTCTTCCCTCCACCATGCACGGATGCCAGGAAAGCATTCCCAGGAGATGTTCTGGAGGAAGGCTGAGCAGGCTGGAGTCCCGTTCTGCCCACTGCTGCCTGGGTTCCCTGGATCAAGCTTGCACTCTTGAAAAGCGGCCTCACACCAATAATTCTGAAAGCACTCTGCAGGCCCTGGTGCCTCGGCGAGGGATTTGGGACTTGGCCTTTCTCAGCCCCCAGCCCACCCTGCCAGCTCTCAACACCAGAGAGCTTTTAGTCTCCTGCACGGCTGCCTGCTGGCGTGTGCTACACATTTGTATCTGCCACTCTACATTGCCTGCGCGTCACTGCTCCTGGTGACAGGAAGCCTTCTCCTTTCTTCCCAGAATGTTCCCCAAGTACAGCACAGCCCTGGACAAAAGTTTCTGCTTTTTTTTCTTTCTCTTACTGGTGACACCCCAACACACACACATACACACACACACACACACACACACACACACACACACACACTTTCCCTAACCTATCCAGTCTCCCAACATGAGATTCCTACAGCCTTGTGGGATGTAGTTATTTGTTTCCTGATTGATAAATAAAAGCTAAGGATTTTCTAGTCTCTTTTTCTTAAGTGTCTCCCAAAAGGAGAGTGTACCCCAATGCCTTCCCAATCCAGACAAAAGGAATAGCATCCCAGAAGTCTATGGTGTCCTTTCAACTCTTACAGCTAAAAAGGACCTAACTACAAAAGTTAGGGTGGAGGGACTGTTTGGGTAGAGAAAGGGCATCAGTGGTGGGCAGAGGAGGAATGAAGGGCTGTAGTGGGGGATGATGAATAAGAACTAAGTGCAATGAAACACTCATGAAAGAGGTCATTAGCCCCGTTACCTTGTATGATGGCTTTTAAGTTGATTTTTTAAGTTCTTTTGTTGTTGGTGGTGGTGTTTTGTTTTCAATACAGGGTTTCTCTATGTAGCCCTGGCTGTCCTGGAACTCACTCTGTATACCAAGCTGGCCTAGAACTTGGAGATCTGCCTGCCTCTACCTCCCAAGTGTTAGGATTAAAGGTGTGTGCCACCACGTCTGATTTAATTAAAAAATAAAACACTTAAAATTTAAAAAGAAGGCTGGAGAGATGGCTCAGCATTTGCTGCTCTTGCTGAGGACCCAGGTTTGGTTCCCAAAACAGACATCATGGCTCACAAATGCATAACTCCTGTTCCAGGGAACCCAAACCCTCTTCTGACTTCTGTGGGCTCCTGTGCATACATGGCACACAAAATTAAAGAGTTCACTATCCTTAGCTTTCAGGGAAATGCAAATTAAAACTATGATGAGATACCACCTTATCCCAATGAATATAGCTATGGTGTGGATGTGGGGAACGAGAAACACATATTCACTGTTAGTGGGAGTGCAAACCAGTGTGGCCACTATGGAAATCAGTGTGGAGAGTCCTCAAACGGCTGGAAGGAGATCAACCATGTGATCCAGCTACACCACTCCTGGGAATAGTCCCAAAGAGCCCTGTATCCCACTGTCCAATGTTCATCCCGTGGTAATTGCTGCTCTCCTCTCACAACCAGGAAACGGAAACAGCCCAGATGCCCATGGCTTGATAAATGGATAATGAAAATGTGGTGTACAATGGAATATTATTCAACTATAAAGAAAAATGAAACTGAAATTTGAAGGAAAATAGGTGGAGCCAGAAATAATTATTCTGAGTGGGATAACCCAGACCCAGAAGACAAACACTTCTCTTTTGTATGTGAATATTAGTCTTAAATCTCTAGATATGTGCTTCATTTGGAATATCCTCAAAGGTTAGGAAACCAGTAAGGTACCATTGTAGGGGGGGGGAGGCATTTCAAAGGCAGGGAGCTAAGACACAAGCCTTACAGAGAGGGAATAACAGCAGGAAGGAAGAAATGGGGTGGGAGGGTGGAAGGGCAGGGTAGAGGGGACAGTGTGTGAGGGTAATGAACAGTAAAGACCTTTGAAAATGCTTTACGGAAACCCACTACTGTAGAAGTTTCCCGAAATATATACAAATATAAAAGGATTTTTAACTAGAACTACCCTTTAGCACAGGGGGATGATGCCCTTCTCAGACACCATGGGCTAGTGCCAAGTATGGATTACCTCTTTTCTAGTTATTGGTCAGTGGGATGCCATAGATCCTCAAACATTACAATCTCTTGGTTACCCTCCAGAAATTGATGGTAAAACCCTAGCTTTCATGGTGCCAGAAGTTTCAATTTATGCCACCTGGGGAGAATATTACCCGGTTGTGAATCCTGCAAACTACAATAGCCACTGGCCTGGCAAGACTGGTTGGTGCAATAGTGGCATGAATATTATCGCAATAACCATCCACTTTGGGTTTAAAGACTGCTCCACAAGACTGTACTCATGCCTGGATTCTATTAACTGATCCAAAACTATTAGTTTTGGCTATTAGTTCATAGGCCTTCAGGGAGAATATAAGACTTTTATTCCTCTAAATGGACACAGTATGCAAATTGCCTCAAGTTCTTACCTTTATATCCATAGATTAGTGAATCTCACAACCCTCATCAGAGAAGCTCCTTCTTACAGTAGAAGGCAATTAAAGCAGAGACCTACAGCTAGCCAATGTGCAAGTAAGACTGTGGAACCCTCAGCTCTAAAACTTTTACATCCCTTTCCCTCCTGCAAAACTCAAAGATCATTGTAAGTGCCAGAAACAACGGGTCTCTGCAGTGAAAGAGAACTGGCTGGGCATGACAGCGTCATTTTGCGCATGGACTCAGATTTGCTGAGACTGCATGTGACTACATGTATGAGACCCAGCCAGCCAAATCCTTGTTGTTGGCTGTTCTTTTTACTCTCTCTCTCTCTCCACATTGGAACACCAAAATGCTGTTGGTTGCTTTACTCTTTACGGCCTGCACCCAGCTCCTAAATACAATGCCTGACTTTAGCTTGGCTTTTCTTAAATTATTTTATCCCGACCACCTTTTGCTTCTGGGCTTTTGTCTTTCTCTTACTTTTGTATATCTTACTTTTGCTTTTACTCCATGGCTGGCTGGGTGACTGGTGACTGGGTGGTTGACCCCCCCCCCGATGTCCTTCTCCCCTCATTCTCTCTTGCTCCTTCTTCCTCTTCTCTCAGAGTTCTCCTCCTATTATCTGTTTGCCAGCCCTGTCTATCCTTTCTCTTCCCTAGTTATTGGCTGCTCAGCTCTTTATTAGATCTTCAGGAGTTTTAGACAATCAAAGAATCACAGCTTCACAGAGTTAAGCAAATGCAACATAAACAAAAGCAACACATGTTTACATCATTAAACAAATGTTCCAGAGCATAAACAAATGTAACACACCTTGAGAAATCTAGAAGTCTACAAGAAATCCTAGCATAGATGGGGTGGGAACTCGTGAAGTCCCACCCCAACTTAAAAGTTATTGGCAAGTGGTGGCTGCTGTAGGGAGGAGAGTAAGCTTTGTTTGGGGGTTCAGCCCCTGAAAGGCTCCCCATGCTCCAGTAGATAATTCTGCACCCAGGCACATACGGGCAGCACTAAGTAGACTCAGTGAGTTTAAAAATAATGGAGAAAAGCTGGCAGGGGACGCATGCCTTTAAACCCAGCACTCAGGAGGAGGGGCATGTGGATCTTTGTGAGTTCAAGGCCAGCCTGGGCTACAGAGCGAGTTCCTGGACAGCAAGGGTTATTACATAGAGAAACCCTGTCTTGAAAAACAAAATAAAATAAAATAAAATAAGAGAGAGAGTACATAAAGTTGGGAGTGGAGGAGAGGACGGGGCGGTGAATTGGAGAGAATAGGGAATAGAATTAATCAAAACACATTTATGCATGTATGAAATTGTCAATAAATGAATCTTTTTTAAAAGCTGAACATAGTATCACATCCTTTAAAAAACTAAAAATATATAAGAGATGTCAATAAAAACAAAATAAGGAAATTCTAAAGTAAATAGTTCAGGTATGCTGGCAGATGTTTGTAATCCCAGCTATCAGAAGTCTGAGGCAGGAGGATCATGAGCTCTAGGCTAATCTAGACAACATGGTAAGATACTACTGCAAAAATAAAACAAAAAAAAACAGTAGCTAAACCTAGCATGGCACCCATGTTTAGGCACTCAGTAAGCAGTGTTGATATGTCCACATTGCTATGTCACAGATCTCTCAAATCATTTTCATCTTGCAGAACTGAAACTCTACACCAATGGTTCTCAGCCTTCCTAATGCTGCGCCCCTTTAATACAGTTCCTCGTGTTGGGGTGACCCAACCATAACATTATTTTCATTGCTAGTTCATAACTGAAATTTTGCTACTGTTACGAATCATAATGTATCTGATATGTGACCCCTATGAAAATGTTGTTTAGCCCCCAAAAGGGGTCGAGACCCACAGGTTGAGAACCACTGCTCTCCACCCACTAAATGCTAATTCTCAATTCTTCCCATAGTCCCTGACACCCACTTTCTCCCTTCTGTTTCTGTGATTGTGATGACTTTACATAGTCCATATGAGCAGAAGCATGCAGGATTTGCCCTTGGTGAAAGGTCTATGTTCACGGAGCACAATGTCCTTGACACTCATGTGTACGGAAGCATTTGGCATGATTTCCTCTTTAAGGCTGCATATTCCATAGCACATACTCCAACTTTTTATCCATTCCTGTGATGAATATTTGTATTGCTTCTTTGAGATTTTTTTGACACCTTATTTTGCAGTTAGTTACCCACATAAACCAAGTGAATTGCCAAACACCCTGTAGCCAGTAAAATATGTTTATTCGGAATTTTATTGCTGTCTTCTGAGCCAACATTTAGGGGTCTCTAATTAGTCCTGGGATAATCTGTGATAGATCCTTTGAGAACACTATAGGCTGTGGACATGGCTAACGGCAAATGGTGTTGATAGTACCAATGGCCATGTGCCCATGAGGACACCCACCCAACCGTAGCTTTGGCATGGTCAAAGTTTTTTGTGCATGGACACTGGATTTTTTTTAATGATACTGGGGAAGTGTGGACTTATTTGTGTTAATGGTATTATATTATTTTTTTCACTTTCCTTTGTGTATGATGCACATATGTGGGGGAAGGGAGGGGGAGGGGAGAGGCGGTGCTTGTCCACATATGACCCTGAGGTTGATCTGGGGAGTCATCTCCATTGCTCTTCTTCCTTATTCAGTGAGACAGGGTCTGTTGATCAAACCCAGAGTGCTCACCCACTAGAGAGCTAAAGAGACTAGCCAGCTTGCTCTAGTGAGCCGCTGTCTCTGCTTTCTGAGACCAGGTTACAGGCAAGCCACCATTTCCCACTGGTATTCACAAGGGTTTGGGGACCCAAATTCTGGAAATCATTTAGACAGCACCTTCTCAGCATTTATGTTTTTAAAGAGACTTTTAAAAATTGTTATATTTATTTAGTTCATATGCTCTGTGTGTATGTGTGTGTGTGTGTGTGTGTGTGTGTGTGTGTGTGTGTGTGTAAGAGAGAGAGAGATGCATGCATGTGGAGGTTAGAAGACAACTTTTGGAGTTGGTTCTTGCCTCCCATTCTATGAATCCTGGGCTAGAACTCATGGCATCAGGGTTGGAGACAAGTGACTTTCTCCTCTGAGCCATCTCGCAGGCCCCTTCGTAGAGACTTTTAAAGATGACACATTGAAGTGTTTGTTACTTATACATGATTTAGGACATGCTTCAGAATAAGCAGGAGGTTTACTGAGGCAAAGAGGGTTCCTCACACCATTTTCTCCATTTGCCCATGCTTGAAGCATCCTAAAACAAAAGAGGTTCATCATAGAATATGTTTTAATCTGTTTGGATAATGCCACACTTGCTTCCTGCTCCACTGGAACTCCGAACATCATTGCTGAAATCAGAGTAATTTTTACTATTAACTTCTCTCCATACTGCAACTCTCTGCCTCCACTTCCTTCATTCTGAACAAAATGTCACCACCGCTGTGCAGACCACACAAGTGTGCAGAATGATGGGAGTGGTACATAGAAGTGTCTGTGGCAGTAAGGTTCAGGCTTCTCCACAGAACATCCCATCTTGGGGCCCAAGCCTTCCTTCCTGAACTTGGAGTACTTCTCCAGCTGACATTCCTTTTAAAAACTATAATTTATTTTATTACTTGTTTATTATGATAGGATCTCATATAGGCTAGACTGACTCTGAACTCACTATGTAGCTGAGGATGACCTTGAACTCTCAATCTTCTGCCCTTGGACCTTCCAGGTGCTGGGATTAGATGTGTGTTCCACCACATCCACCTTCCCAACAGACACTCCTATTAGCAGTCACCAACCTTTCTCCTTCTAATCAATTTGGATGCAGCATGAAATAAAGCTATTGGTTTGTTTGTTTATATATCTGTTTCTCCTTTTCCTAACTACCCACTCCATCCACCCCTAGCTATGATTGAATTTGCCTTCTAATTACCTGATATTTGTGTGTATAAATCACAGGCCTTGACCACTACCTGAGTCCTAGCCACATTGTCTTACTAGGTTATTCTAACACCACCTCCTAATTGGTCCCTTCATCCTTCTACATTGCCATTCATCCCATCCATCCTCATGACACTGATGCCCATGCAGTTAACACCTAGCCTTCCCACTGTCCCTGGATGAAATACAGCCTCCAGGAATGATTCACAGAGGGCTGTGTATCTGGCTTCTCCTTGCTTTTCTAGTCTCACTCTTCATTCCATTCTTTTCCTTGATGCTCCTGCCCACCTGTAATTGTGTTCTTCAAAAACCATGTTTGAGGAATGGAGAAAGGGCTCAGTAATGAAGAGTACATGCTGCTCTTCCAGAGGACCCAGGCTGAACTCCCAACACACACATGGTCTATTTGCAAAGGGATCCAAAACCCTCTTCTGGCTTCTGTAGATACTATACATACATAGTGCACAGACATACATGCAGGCAAAAAGCATGCATACACATAAAATAAAAATAAACAAGTCTTAAAAAACAACAGAACACCGTGCTCTTCCTCATCCCCTAGCATTGATTGGCACATGCCTTTCCTCTACCTAGGGCTCTCCCCTCTTCCCTCCTTTCTTCCATAAACCTTTGGTCTAGAGAACTCCAAGATCAGCTGGAGCAACTTCTCAGAGAAGAAACCTATCTTGACCTCTCTCTGAGTCAGCGTGGGCCCCTGCCCTGCTCACTCAGAAACCCCATCATCAGAGCACTTCCTTATATAAAAATAGGCATCCCATATTTTTTAATTAACAGAATATATCTCACTTGAAAGAAAGAAAAGAGTACAGAAATGCATATCACGAGAAAGTCCTCGTATCCTTGGCTATCCCTAGATAGCCCCATGCTTTCACAGTTCCCTGGTCTCATGGCCACTGATGGGTGAGAGCCTCAGCTGGAGGGCTGTGTGTTCCAGGATGGTCTCAGACAGCTTCAACTGCTAAACACTGCCACTGCCATCTCAGCCCAGGCATAGCAAAACAGTGGCCTCAGCAACTGAACTCTTTTGTCATTGGAGCTACCCAGTGTGGTCTCACAGCTCTTGCCAGGATGGAGCTTCCAAGGGTCCCTTCCCCAATGAAGCCCCTGCTTGACTCTCCACCCATTCTGTACGCACAGAGCCTCACCTGACACTGGGCTCCAAGCCACGCCTCGCATGCCCAGAATCCATCAACCTTAAATCTCTGGTACCTTGCAGAGATACATACCATGAGAAACTTGGTATGAGAAACTTGGCTCCTTCTGTTCTCTCCTTTGACTCTGAAGTGGCCCTCTGTCCTGTGGCTCTGCTCATCCTTCTTTACTTATTGTTTTGGCTATTTTTTATGCCAGCTTGACACAGGCTAGAGTCATTTAGAAAGAAAAAAAAAAAACCTTAAGTGAGAAAAATGCTCCCATCAGGTTGGCCTGTAGCACATTTTCCTCATGATGTGGAAATGAGAGGGCGCAGCTCACTATAGAATATGCTACTCCAGGGCTGGTGGTCCTGGGTGCTATAAGCATGCTGAGCAGGCCATGCAGAGCAAGCCAATATGCAGCACTCCTCCATGGCCTCTTCTTCAGTTCTTGCCTTGAGTTCCTGCCCTGACTTCCCTCAGGTGGTGTGACCTCAGAGTTGTAAGAAATAAATGTTCTCCTCCCCTAGTTGCTTTTGATCATGCTGTTTTATCACAGCAATGAACACCTAGCGATGACACTCAGGCCCTAGTGCCTTCATTGCCTTTTCTTTTCTAGTGTCTAGCTTATCACCTTGTCCCTAGTTCTTTCCTTCTGTTACACTAAACTTAGATCTCCATCTCTTGCAAAAGTGCCCTGTTTGTGACCCCCTCACAACATCCTGGCTCTCTGCTTCCTCTCTTCATCAAGAGTAATGACCTCTGTCCCCACAGCTCTACTGCCCATACTCTGAGAGTGATGTCAGTAATGGTACCCATTCCCTCCTAAGCTGGCTCCTTGGCATCTAGGTGCCAGTGATCCTCCTCTCTGAAACCCTCCCTCTCTTTATTAGAATACTTACAGCATCATGGCCATAGGTAGCCACGAGGGGGCCCTGAAGGAAGAGACTTTCCTTAGTTCCAAGGAAACAAGGGAGTTTCCTGCCCTTCCAGTTGTGGGGAGAGAGAGTAGTGATCTGGAAGAGGTTCCATGCCACATGACCTGGCCTAAATGCTAGAAGCCAGGAAGACACTGATGAGAACTGGCTATAACTCAGGTCCACCTTGGATCTGGGATTGGGTGGGCTCAGGCCTGCAGCTGCAAGGTGGGGGTGTGGGGAACAACTCACCTCTCAGTAAGAGCTACAAGATTTCCAGAAATACTATTTATTAACTTTAAAGAGATCTGTCAGGGGTGTAGCCTGATTTCTCAGGGAAAGAAGAGGCAGGGGAAGAGAGGGGTGGGGCAAGAGCTCTAGCCAGTCCCTTCCAGCACATACGAGTCTTGGCCACTTTCCTTGTCCACTCTTTTACTTGACTGTTGAATTGTCCCATCATCCTAATTCTATGTAAGGTTTGGCGAGATCCTGTCCTCTGCCCACACATCCCCACAGCTGTTCCAATGACAGCCTTGTGTGAGCATTGCCCAGCCTGCAGCCTGCAGCCCAGCCGCCTCTCCTGTTCTTATTTTTCACTTTGACTCTGCCAAATAGCACACTTCTCCCATGCAAACAGCAAGCCCAAGACCTGCCCTCTCGGTCAGCAGACGGCCTTCGTTCTCCCATCCCACCATCTTTGGTACCTACTCTTTTCCACCAGGCCGTCCCCTTGGTCCTGCCTACTCTGTTGTCCCTGGAATTCACATCAGTCTTCTTTGAATTTCTTCTACTCCCTGCTACTTTCAGTCTCATTTCAAACACGTCATTTGGTAGTCTTCTCTGTCCCAGGCAGGGTTCCTTTTATTCAATCTTTATGACACCAGATCAATGCCCACTCTGCCAAGGCCATTCATTCAACAAGAAGTTGTCAAGATACAGCCCTGGTCCAGCATTCATGTCGCCTAAGACTTTGTTAGAAACGCACACTCCTGCCGGGCGGTGGTGGCGCATGCCTTTAATCCCAGAACTTCGGAGGCAGAGGCAGGTGAATCTCTGTGAGTTCGAGGCCAGCCTGGTCTACAGAGTTAGTTCCAGGACAGGCTCCAAAGCTACATGGAGAAACCCTGTCTCGAAAAACCAAAAAAGAAAGAAAGAAAGAAAGAAAGAAAGAAAGAAAGAAAGAAAGAAAGAAAGAAAGAAAGAAAGAAAGAAAGAAAGAAAGAAAGAAAAAAAGAACTACACACTCCTGGGGCCAGCCAGCTCTACTGCTTCAGAAGCGTTCTTGGCCGGTGCCCAGTGATCCGTGTTAAGTAACTCAGATACATACCCAAGTTAAGAACTGCTGCTCTGAAACCCGGCTCAGGTCATTGCTCCTCTGCTTAAAATCCTGAAAATAACTTGTGTAAGTTCAGTTCAGGGTCAGTCAGATATAACAAATGGGGAAAATGCATTAACAAAACAAGAATGCATTTCTCCTATTTTGAAGAAGTCTGGCCATGGACAGTACTGAGCTGATGCAGTGGCTCCATGGTGCCACTAGGGGACCAGGGTTGTAGTTTTTTTATTTCTACTTTCAGAGCACAGATCTCTTTATCATCACAGTTACCTCATGGTTCAAGAGAGATGTCTGAACCCTAACCATTCCATCCTAATACCAACTAGCAGCAACATGAAGGTCAGAGGGAGACTCCCCGTTGTGTCAGTTCTTGATAAACAGCCTTCGAAGAGATCCAAAGAACACTCCCACGCAAAAGCAGTCCATCCAAATTTGGTCACATGGCTACATCAGACATGTACCATGGAAGCTGGGAAACATAGTTTGTTGTTTTGGACAGCAATATGCCCAGCTAAAAAATCAAGTTTCTCTCAAACAGTTACATACTGCATGATTTAATTTCTGTAACATTGTGAAATGACAAAATTATAGAAAGGATTAACAGATCAATGAAGGGGGTGTATGGCTATGGCTTTCAAAGAACGGCATGAAGGAAACCCGAGTGTGATGGCCCCTCCTGCACTCAGGAGGAGAAGGTCAGAAGGTCAGGGGTTTGACCTTGCCTACATAGTGAGACTAGCATGGGTGACGTGAGAGCCTGCACCAAAACAACAAAGGAATAGCATGACAGATTCTCATCATGAGCACTGTGTAATGGTCCCCAAAAATCTACATATGTAGACATAATTGCATAGAGCTAAGTACACATAGATTCCTGTTCATGAAAAATCAGAATGTTATTGGATGGGGTTAACATCAGTGTTCTGGCATGATCCTGAATGATAGTTTGTAAGACAGCATTAGAAACAACTGGATAAAGAATGAATCTTTTTGTATTGTTTGTTATAACTGCTCATAAATCTATAATTATCTCCAAACGAGAAAGGAAAGAAACAAGATAGAGGTCCTATCACTAATGAGGAAGGGGAGACATTAGAAGCAGTGGTATGTCTCCCCTGGAGCCCTAACCCATCCTGATGTCTGCAGTCAAGGACTTCTGAGGATGCTCAGGCATTTTCTGACACAGAAGCAGGGTACCTCCAGAGCAACCTACACCATCACAAGCTGCCACTGTTGTCAGGAAGGCATTGCCACCTGGAGGATGGGCTCTAAATTGCCGTTAGAACTCAGGGCTCACCAACCTTTCCATTTGAAGAGGCCTATAGAAGCAGAAATGTCGGTAGCCTTCAGAAGCTTTCCCTATGAGAAAGTGCCAGTGTTCCCAGCAGCGCTAACCTAACAGGGTGAAAACGGCCTTTATCTGACTAAAAGAGGCAGAGAACAGAGGGACTTGTGAGCCCAGGTGTTTCTTTAGTGAATTCCGGGACAGCAGACAATACTGACATTGTGGGGACAACTATTAAAGAATTCTACCCTGGCCAGAAGGTGGTGGTACATGGCTTTCATCACAGCACTTGGGAGACAGAGGCAGGTGGATCTCTGTGAGTTCGAGGCCAGCCTGATCAACAGAGTGAGAGAAATTCTGTCGGGGGTGGGGGGGGTGGATTCTGCCCTGTAATCCTCCATGTTCTGTTCCTTGAGGCATCCCCTCACACCAGCTGCTTCCTGCTGCCTGGACAGCTTTGCTGAACTTAACTTGCCCCTGGGGAAAGAATCCCTCTGCAGTCAGGAGCTTCCACTCAAGCAGAACCCTATCCAGAAGTTCTTCTCCAGCAGCTTGTAAGAAAGTTGCTTTCTTTGAGACAGGATCTCCCTGTGTTTCCCCCAGCTGGCCTGGAACTCACTATGTAAGACCAGGCAGGATTCAGACAGGTGGCAGTCTCCTGTGAGTGCTGGATGACAGACAAGGGTCACCACGCACCCAAACTCAGTTTTTGCTCAAAGGGTGCTAAGGAGAGGTAGCTGGGGAGGAGCATATGGAAAAGTAGCTCCGGATGATGGAAGGATTCTGCTGCAGGGGAAAAGAAAAAGAGTGGGGATTGGAAAGGGAGAGAGGGGAGGGGAGGGGAGGGGAGGAGAAGGGAGGGGAGTCCAAAACACAGACAAGTAGAGGAAGAGTGATGCAGGCCCAGACCTAGGGACCAAGGTTCAGAGTCAGCATGGAAAGTGTACCTCCAAGCTTCCTGACAGGGCACCACGAGCAGAGAACTGAGCCCTAAGTCAGGACAAACTCATAGAGGGTAGGTGCTACCAGTTTATGGACACTCTGTCTGCCAGGTCTGGTGGAATGCAAGAGGCATCCTGGACCTCCGGGCCTTGAGCACATGGAAGGAGACAGGAAGGGCAGGGATGGGTGTTTGGGATTCAGTGCGTTCTCTGAACTTACAGAATGTGTGTGTCTGTTTTACAGGAGTATCTGTGACTTTCATCAGATTCTCAAAGAGCCTCCATAGCTCTAAACAGCCAAAAATGACAACTAGTGGTTTGAGCAAAGGGCCTGGGTGAGGACTAAAGGGGAAAGGGGTGCAGGGAACTAAGTAGAGCTCAAGAGGAAGTACGCAGCTCTGGCTGGTGGGTATGGGTGTCTTGGCTTGCTCTTGGCCAGGGCAGAGGACATGGCCAGAGCATCGTGCTGCTTCTCCCAGCTCTGGAGGATCCTTCCCCATTTGTATTCCTGCTAACCTAATTGCCCAGCTTAACTGAGTGACTCCCCAAGCTCAGGGTGACCTTCCCTGTACCCTGAGACTAACTGCCCTACTGGAAAGTGCTTCCACAGCACACTGCAGTTCACCTGTTGGAAATGCAGTGCACATGCCGTTGGTGCTGGCATCTGTCTTGGCATAGACGTAACCCCAGTGATAACCTGGCACAGTGTTTGGCATATGGCAGATGCTCAATATTCAATGACTATTAACTGGATAGATAAAAATAGAAAAGAATATGTTATCATTGGGTAAGGACATATGCTGCTTACAATCCTGCTTTAGTATTGTCAGAGAATGACTTGGGAGTAGGTCATTAATCCAACAGGAAAGAAGATGAAAATGTCCCCAGGTTTATGAAGTAACTCCAGGGAAGCTAAGTCTAGTTTTATCCCAGAAGGTCCTTGACAGGAAAGGGTCATCCTTATTACCTCTTTGCTATAAATACAAAAGCAGATGAAGCTGAATAAATCAGATAGGGGGAGAACATTATGGAAATGTTTATATGTAAATATTTGTAAAATAAATGAGCCATGAATAGACAGTAACAGAGGCCTGTGTTTAATTTGTGGTTTATTCCATATGCCAGTATTCTACCTAGGAAATACTCAGGGCCAGGGCTAGCAAGATGAGCGATGTGTGAGTCCTGGGCAGGAAGAACACGAAAGAAAAAGCACCTTTAGCTTTATTAGCCTGCACTCACTCGTGGTCGCTGTCCCCTCCTCCCTAGTGTATGGGTGGGTTACACGTGTGTGTGTGTGTGTGTGTGTGCCCTGATGGAGTGAGTCCTTCATTCTTCATTTCTGTAACAATGTCAGCCCTCCCCTCTGCCTGGCTAATTGTCAAATTATAAGATGGCTTTTCATTAGCAACACTGACGACCATCCCTTCAGTGTTGGTTCCCTGCCCCAACTCGTGTAACGTAAAATTACCATTGTGACGTATAGAGTTCAGTGTTACTGAGCACATTCACGTTGCTGGCAACCACTATCTCTGTCATCGCTCTCATACAAACTCCATGCCCACTAAGCAGTTGTCCTATCCTCTCCATGAATTTGCCCATTATGAAAACGTGTAAATATAATCATACAATATGTAAAATCTTGCATCTAGATCCAGTCTCTCTGATAATGTATGGGGATTCATCTATGTCATAGCATGTGCTGTAATGCCTGTCACTTATGGGATAGTTCATCTACTGACAAATATTTGAACTAGCTCCATCTTTGGGTTGTTTATGAGTAGGTTCTGCCCTGAACATGTGTATAAATATTTGGTTTTTTTTTCTGTGTAGTTACCTAGCAATTATAAACTCCCTAAAATTTTGCCCAAAATAATTTAAACATGAATTTAAATTCTCCCAGAAAATATTTGCCAAAAGTTTGGTGGAAAGAAATATTACTCATGACACATCTGGAGTTTTGTTTTGCTTTGTTTTGTTTTTTGTGGCAATGTAAAACCCTTTCATCAGACAGCTGATGCCAATCTCTAATTCATTAAAGGTGGGAATCAGAGAGGTCAGGGACTGAGTGAGATCAGTCTCTAGTCCTCCCCGGCTCTGCTGAAGACCCTAGAGCAGTGGTCCCCAACCTCTGTAATGCTACAATCCTTTAATATAGTTTCTCATGGTGTGGTGATCCCCAACTACAAAATTAATTTTGTTGCTACTTCATAACTGTAATTTTGCTACTGTTAGGAATCAAAATGTAAATATATGATATACATGATATCTGATATGTGACCCCTAGGGGATTTTGACCCATAAGCTAAAAACCACTGCCCTAGAGCCTTGCAGACCTCTGGGCAGACCCTGGGAAGCTGAACAATACAGCAGCTACCCCAGAGGTCTTTGGGCTTCACTTCAAGCCCACGTGCAGAGAGCTTCCTGTGACAGCTGCCACCTCCCAGGGCACTGCTTCTCGGCAGGATGCACTTGGTCCTCAGATTATTCAGAAAGACACACTAAGAAGTTGCTCTTTAGTCGGATATGGTGCCACACACATTTAATCCCAACACTGGATGGTAGAAACAAACAGATCTCTTTAAGTTTGAGGTCACCACTGTCCCCAAGCCGGTCATGAGACAGAGAAACCCTGTCTCAAAAGCCAAAAAAAGAAAAAAGAAAGAAAGAAAGAAAGGAAAGAAAGAAAGAAAGAAAGAAAAAATAAAATAAAAAATCTGCTTTTTGTTGCTTGGACATGGTGGTACATGCTGTACACCCAGTACTCTGGCAGCTAAGATAAGAGAACTTGGAGTCTGTGACTAGCCTGGGCTACACAGCAAGGTCTTATCTCAAAAAGGAAGGGGCTTTGGGGGATGAGTAACTAAGATCACTCCGTTCATAAAGTACTTGCCATGCAGACATGAAAACCTGAATTTGATCAAAGATCTGAGTTCAATTGCCAGAACCCACATAAAAATTGCCTGGCTTGGTGGCATGTCCTTGTAATCCCAACACTGAGGGGCTGAGACCGATTCCTGGGGTTTATCAATCAAGCCTACTTATCAAGTTCCCGGGAGACCCTGTGGGACACCCTGTCTCAAAACAAAAAGGTGAACAGTGCCTAAGGATGATACCCAAGGTTGTTTCTCTCCATGTATGTATACAAGTGCCTGCACACTGCATACACGTGTGTGTCCACACAAATAAACACATTCACATCCACAAAAAGTGAAGTTTTGGTCTGGGTTTTCTAATGGTAGGGAGGATAGTAGCATTCTAGGGAAGGCTTGAAGGAAGGCTGCAGCCGGGCAGTGGTGGCACACGCCTTTAATCCCAGCACTCGGGAGGCAGAGGCAGGTGGATCTCTGTGAGTTCAAGGCTAGCCTGGTCTACAAGAGCTAGTTCCAGGACAAGCACCAAATCTACAAAGAAACCTTGTCTCAAAAAAAAAAACAAAACAAAAAAAGACTTGAGGAAAGGCTAAGGTGAATGTGGGCAAGGGTGCAGGGATGGGAGGCAAGATAGAGAGGAGAATGAGACACACAGGCCACAAGTTCAAGGGCCCGGTCAGCATCCATGTATGAAGCAGGGGAGACAGTAGTGAGGTAGGCGCTGGGCTCAGTCCATGTTGGTGGGGGTGGGATGACTGCTTTCTCTCTGAAGAATGATGTGCCAGTGAATTCCAGGGTTTTGTCAACCTGTCCCTTTAAGTAGGTGCTTCTCAAAGCTTGAAAAAAAGAGCTGGCTCTTCCTAGACTCTGTTGTCTTACCTGACTGTATTTCTCTTTTGCTTGGGTTGCTGAGAAATCAGAGGCAATTAGAATCCACATCCAGCAGTCCTGGAAATCAATTTGATGACAGGCACTCTCCTCTGACCTACCTGCTGCCTTCTCTAACTTTTTTGTTTGTTTTGTTTTGTTTCTGAGACAGGGTTTCTCTGTAGCTTTGGAACCTGTGCTGGAACTAGCTTTTGTAGATCAGGCTGGCCTCAAACTCACAGAGATCCACCTGCCTCTGCCTCCCGAGTGCTGGGATTAAAGGCCTGTGCCACCACCGCCCAGCTTGCCTTTTCTAACTCCTATCCTATACTGAAGCACCTAAAATCCTTGGGATACTGTAAGGTAATAGGAAGCATTTTCTCCTCTTGCTGTCATGACTATGTACATGCTATGTATGTTATGTCTGCCTCAGTCTTCCTGCCGTTAACTCTTAGCATAGGTCCAGAAAAGGTCTAGGTTGGATCCAAGCTTTTCTCTCCCTGCTACTGGCCTTGGCTCCAGGAAGAAACCACTCCAGAACAAACCAGAGGAAAGTAAGGAGTCCGTAGGAAGCCTGTTATAGCCACTGAGAGTTTCACGTCACCTGCTTATGAACAGTGAAGGAAATACAGTATGCCCTCCAGCCAGTGAGGCATTGCAGAGGGCAGGAGGGCATGGATGGTGACAAAGACACTGATCTCTTCTTCAGTTTTGCACAGGAGTGGAGCATTGCGTGCCCACAAGCAGAGAGGAGGAAGGAGGTTTCCTAACCATATGATCTGGAAAAAACCTGAGCCTTTGATCTGGGCTTCCTGACAAATGTTGGCAGAAAAGATAGCAGCACTCTGGGCAGGGAAGATGGCTTGAGGGAAGGCTGAGGTGAATAAGGAAAGGAACAGAGGTCTGTAACTGGATGCACAGGCCACAAGCTCAAAGGACTGCAGGGCTGAGTACTGCACATCTGTGTATGAGGCATGGGAGAGGAGGAGACAGAAGGTGCCCAGGGGCTTGTGGTAAGGCCCAGTATAGTCCTTGCCACCTATTAACACTGTCCTTGTGGACCCAGTGGGACGTTTCTAGCCAGCCAGGCACAAGCTTGATGCAGGGCTAAGGACATAGAAGACTGGCTCCAGAAGGTAGGCAATGTTTAAGCATCAAGTATCATGCCTCACCCCTATGGCTAGGAAAGTCTTTAAAAGGCTTAAGCAAGGAAGCAACATAGTTACACTTCAGAAAGTTATTAAACTGAACACTTTGCGTGTACTCCTGCATTGCAAAGATAACAAAATATTAACAGTGATTATCTTGAGTACTAAGAATTTAGGTGGGGCTGTTGTTGCTGCTTTGGGGGTGTTAGTGTTTTTGAAACAGGGTCATGCCATGTATCCCTGGCTGGCATGGTTTTCACTATGTAGCTTAGGCCAGGACTAAACACACAGCAATCCTCTGGCATCTGCACCCTAAGTGCTGGAATTACAGGTGTCTGCCACCATGGCTGTGAGCCAATGCCTGGCATGTGGCTCAGCACCTGGAACACAGCCTAGGGGGGTGGGGCCAGGCATATTCACATAAGACATGATGCAAGTTCAAAGGAGAGTCTTCTACATGATGGGCCAGATAGGGACAGAGCTATGCAAATTTATGCTACATGTAAAAGCTCAAGTGTGCCCATAACCAGAAGGAGAAAATAATCTGTAAATTCAATCTCACTTCTGTTCAGAAATTCTGTGTGATTTGATTATGCCCTGTAATAAGCACATTAAGGAATTGTGGATCTTGACTCCCAAGTGTGAAGTGGAAAATTTAAATATAAAACATACTTATGAAAATGTAAGCAGTGTTATTTACCAATGGCTGTAATCAAGACAAGATCTCGACCTAAAGTTATCAGATTTAAGGAGTGAAAGATTAACTAGGCATGGTGGTTCATCCCAATAATCTCAGCCCTTGGAAGGCCAGTCTGGGATGATTAATGAGTTCCAGGCCATCCTGGGTTACAGAGTGAGACCCTGTCTCAAGAGAGAAAAAAAGGAGGAAGTACATAAGGTCAAATACATAAATGCACAGGGATTACAGCTATTCCTTGCTGTGGCCTTTAGACAATACAAAAGAGGTGCATACTGTGAATATTCTGTACACTTCTGTGTATGGTCCCACACAGGTGTGGTGTGAACAGCATCATCAGCATTTGAGAATTGAGAAATGCAGAACCTCAAGCCCACCCCAGCCTGCAGGAGACTAGACACCCGGAGTTTGGCTCTAAATCTTCCCAGTGACCCTGATGCTTGCTGGAGGTTGACAACTCCTATGCTAGTGCCTGCTTAAGGATGGTGCCTGCCCCAGGATAGTGCCTGTCCCAGGATGGTGCCTGCCACAGGATAGTATCTGTTCGAGGATGGTACCTACCCCAGGATAGTGCCTGTCCCAGGATGGTGCCTGCCACAGGATGGTATCTGTCCGAGGATGGTACCTGCCCCAGGATAGTGCCTGTCCCAGGATGGTGCCTGCCACAGGATGGTATCTGTCCAAGGATGATGCCTGCCCCAGAATAGTGCCTGCCACAGGATGGTGCCTGCCACAGGATGGTATCTGTCCGAGGATGGTGCCTGCCCCAGAATGGTGCCTGCCACAGGATGGTATCTGTCTGAGGATGGTGCCTGTCCCAGGTCTGTGCCTGCCTCAGGATGGTACATGTCCCAGGATGGTGCCTGTCCCAGGACAGTGCCTGCCCCAGGACTATGCTTGCCCCTGGATGGTTTGCATTGACCATCTTTATGATTTCTTAGGTTTGCTAAAATGCCTTACCCTTCATGCCAAATCAACCAAGTTTCTTAACTTTGATTAAACATCTAATACTGCCTAGTTATATTAGCTAGACCAAGGCTATGTTCCCAGACTTATACCAAAGGACCAGAAGGTTCTCAGCATCTTGGCAGTGAGAAGATAGGGGCACTTCTTAGTCCTAAGTATGGAAAAAACAGAAACAAAGAAACAACAGGAAACTAACAAGTTTTGGTGCTTGGAGATCTCAGAAGAAAAGGCATCCTCCGTGAATTAAGCAAAGGTCTTTTAGTAACTAAAGTAGAGAGCAAAGCATATTCACAGAGTGGCTCTTCAACCCTGCGGCTAACAAACAAGGAAGGTAGATTGGTGTTGTGGGAGATAGGATGACCGTTTCACGGGTGTGGAGTTTGTTTGAGGGCAGTGGAAAAGTTCAGAATAGGAGGTGATGAGGTGTCTGCTCACCTAGTTTCCGTACAGCCAATGACACATGCTCTTGATTGGTTGACCACTCTGACCCCTGAGAAAGAGGTTCAAATGAGCAGACTTCTGGGAATCGGTGTGTGGTTGGACTGTGTGACCTTGGGATGTCTTCCTGAGGCAAGAGGACCTTCTCTGGAATGAAGCCTTACCTTGGCAGATTCCTCTGGGATTCGTGGAAGAGGAAAATGAATGCAAGGGGAAAAGAAAAATGACTTCTTGCCTTGAGCATGAGTTGTTTCCAGTTCCCTGTGATGCACGCAGATTTGTTTATGCCGTCAGAGAAGCAGGGGGTGGGGGCCGCGCAGCTGCTGCTCCTTCATGCGGGAGCTGACTCCAGTGCTGCCCCAGGGAACGCGGGATGAGCTCAGGGCAGGGTGAAACGCACATCCCGGACGAGGACCAGGCCCCTCTGCTCACGGATATAATCAGCTTTGATGGGCAGAGGCTGAGGCTGTTTTTCCAATTAAAGCTGTTAGAGGATTCTGGCAGGGACAGCAGTGGGCTTAATTCAACAGACCCGGGACTCATTGAATTAGCGAATGTAGAAGGGATGAGAAGGGCACTAAAGGGAGGGAACTTGGGGTAGCAACAGGGTAGGGGGAAGGGAGTCCAGAAGGGGTTGGTCAGGAAGGACACAGTGACAGCTGGCGGTGTGGTCATGGTCACGGGGCTCGCCAGGTGAGGCAGACATCTTTTGATACTTGCAAAGTAAAGCTGATGAACATTGTGGGCATCTGGACTCTCAAAGGCCGTTGTCTGGGCTTCTGGACAGTGTGCCAACAACCCGGCAGTTGTTGCTATCTCCTCCTCTTTCCAGAGCCTACAGTTCTAGTTCGCCCCAATAGGTAGCCTTCTGGCTTGAAAATAAAGAACGGTAGAGAGCAGACATTGGAGCCTCCGAGTCTACATCTTCATGTTGCAGGGGAGAAAGCCATTCCCTAGGAAAGTTTAGGAACTTGCCTGAAACCACTGAACCCTTTAGCGGCAGTGTCAAGGTTGCCATCCAGCCTCCCACCCCTACGTGGCGCTGTCTCATCATGTTCATGACGACTGTCTTCGGAGCCTGTGTGCAGACCCAGGCACTCCCAGAGATTTGCATTCCCAACCACCTGAAACCCATTGGTTATAAAAGAAGAATACCAAACTCAAGTCCACACAGTCTTAAAAGAAAAAAAAAAAACAGTGAAATGGGCATTTCTGGTCCCTGGGATGATTATTGTAAGGAATATTGATGGTCCATTCTGGAGACAGGAAAATCCCCAGAAATCTGATTTATACTATGATGAACATCTAAGAGACCTTGTCCCCCAAAAGAGGTAGAAACAACAACCAACATCTAAGGTTGTTCTCCAACCTATCCACACACATACATTGTGGCATATGTGCATGGGCACACATACACACACATACACACACACACACACACACACACACATTCCACTAAGATTAAATAATAAATAATATTGCTAGGGATATAGCTCAGTGGCGGGGTATCTGCCTAACTGGAGAGACAGGGAGAGAGAGAGAATTAATTCTGATCCAAAAATAGCTGGTTAAACAGTCAAACCCTTATAATTATCTTTCCTATATCTCTCAACATCCTACTGAAATAATAAAAGGGGTTTTTTAAGATAATTTTTATTATTTGTCTAGGAAAAAAGCAGGACAGAGACAGATTTTAATGCTTACCCAGGGAGGTCATATTAAGTAACAGACCCGAATCTGGTTCTGTGGTCAGTCACTATGGGAACTGCCACATGTTTTACACTTTAATTCTTTGTTGTACTTTTCAATTTCCCCAAAACAGAACATGTTAAAACCATAACACAAATTGAGGGTTACATTTCCCTGATCACACCTACTTTGCTCAAATACTGGCTTTACCCAGAGGACATAGTTGAAATAGAATCCCATAAGAAGAGATGTGCAGATGAGAATCTGGGTGCCTCTGAAGCCACCAAATTTTATCCTTTGTGGGAGGTGAAAGTTGCCCCTGACTGACAGCAACCAACTGCAGGATTCCTAGGCAGCCAAGGTACTTAAAGACTGTGCACAATTGGTTCCATTTGAAGACAAGCATGGCTTTTATGCATGAGACCCTTGAACCTCTAGAGGTCACTGTCTTCTCCCAATATGAACTAGCTGTAGCCAAACGTGCCTGTGCCCTTACCTTGAGGCATTCCATCTTCTCTTTCAAAGCAGGTGGTGGAGGAGGTAATCCCAAACTGTGCTGCTTACATTCAACACTCCGGCACTGCCACTTAGTGGTGGGATGTCCTTGGTGGAGCTAATCTTCAAACCTGAAAATGGAAGCAATTCTTCATAGTAGAGTGTGTTATAGAGATGAGCCCAATTCAGCCAGGCATGGTGGCTCATGCCAGCTTGCCCATCACTCTTGGAGTCTGAGTCAGGAGGATTGTCTTGAGTTTGAAGTTGGCCTGATCTACCTAATGAGTGCCAGGCCAGCCAAGGATATAAGCAAGACCTTGTCATTAGGGTTGGGGGAGAAAGGCATGGAGGGGAGAAAAGAGAAAGAACTAAATTCTAGTTAGCATGGTACCAAGCACACACAGGTTTATCTTCTTCCAGTACAACCCCAATGTCACCATGAGCAGCTCCCTTTCCACTCCACCTAGCATGGTCCTGGATAGTTACATACCCAGACCCAGAGAAAACATGCCTTACAGGATAAGACCCTGTTTCAAAAGGGAACTAGTGACCCAGAGTTCCCACACCCTCCTCCAGGGTCCAGCCTGATAAGCGTAGTCTTCACCCCTCACCAAGGAAACTTCTCTTTGCAACAGTTGGAGACCACTACAGAAAAGCACAATCGATCAAACTGCAGAGTTGTGGAGCCCAATCCCAATGGATACATCTACAAAACTCTCACATAAGGCTCAAGGAACTCTGGAAAGGGGTTGGGGTTTGTAGAAGCCAAATGATGGGAAATTTGCTGTGAGATTGTGTCTCCTAGTAATATGAGATACTAAACCCATAAAAATCTCACCAAAATGACTGCCCAATTGTGTACTGAATGAAGGCAGCACCAGTGGACATGCCAAGATAGATAGGGAAAAGCCATAACACCAACGGACATGCCAAGATGGATGGGGGAAAGCCCATGAGGTCTCAACCCTACACAGAACTACAGGCAACTGAGGAAAGCTAGGAACAGAAGTGGCCTGTTCCAGGAAGAGCACACCAATTGATTGTCCAGTGCCAAGCGGTCAGCCCTGAAAACATACATAGGAGTAACACTATACAAACTGAACTGGTTATACTCAGGAATATATATGTATGTATGTATACATATATGCATGCAATAACAGTTAGTGAAAAAGAGGTTGTGAATTTGAAGGAGATCAAGGAGGAGTATGGGGGGACTTGGGGAGAAGAAAGGGAAGGGAGAAATGTTATATTGTAATCAAAAAGAAAACAGAACCTTGACTTATGAAGAAAGCAAAAAATCAGAAGGAAAAATAGAGAAACACTGCCTAGGTTGTTTTTACATGCCAGAGAAAAGGAAAGGAGACCAGATTCTGTCCTCAAGAAGATGGCCCGCAGCTACTGACATATCACAGTATACAAAAGCTGAAGGCTGCCGGCTGGGTTTTCCTTCCAGGCCCTTTCTCGTGACTATTTTAGCTCACTGACTTAAGAAGTGACTTTCATTCTCCCATCTTATCCCTTCAATTCTGTCAAACAAACTGGACTCTTCTGCTGTCTGGCTACCAGGCAGGTGGTCCCAGATGTCAAAGAAAAGCTGCCCAGCCTTAGAAATTGTCCATGGATGTCACTGTGGGAGGACACATAAATATAGACCATCAAGCGATTACTCATTTCCAGCCCCTCCACCATCTCTCTGTGACTCATGGATCAATTAAAGGTGCAGCATGCAGCATGTCAGGGAGGCTGTGCAGAGGGAATGGTGAACCCCCCTCTGATCCCCATCCCCCCTACTGGCACCCTGATGGGATTCAGGCCTCCCCTGCTGTTATATGAGTTACCAACTGCTTGTTTCAAGAAAACCAATTAAGAAACCATAAATTGCAATCAGCTAGAAAGGTCAGTGCGCAGGCTATAAATACAGGCATTTCTAAGCCAGAGTGGAAGTCTATACTGCATTCTCTCCCCGCCCACGCCTCCAAGCTGAGGCTTCCTTTGATCAACTGAGAGAACAACCAGGCCAGGATCAAAAAGGCATTCCCTGGCTTTTCATTTTGCAATCGTCCCTCTCCATGACCCTGGGAATTCGTAACTTTTGGCTGCATCATATGTCTTGAGCTGCCCAGTTCCAATTTCAGCGAGCATTTTCTTCACAAAGCAAAAACTTAGAAAATTTTAACAATCACCACAAGGAAACAATCATTTATAATCCCACCCTTCAAAACCAAAAGTATTCAGAGGTGCAGTTGTGCACACTTGTAATCCCACACTCAGGAGGCTGAGGCAGAAGGATCACCAGTCTGAAGCCAGCTTGGGAGTCCATGGTGAGACCCTTTCTCAAGAACAAAGTAAAACCCGGGTGGGGGAGTTCACACTTTACCGTATATTCCCTAAGTTTCCTCTGACTCTGTGAGTACATACTTGCCGCTCTTGGGGAAGACACTTCAGGAGTGTTGTTTAGGAGTTAGCTCTATTTTGGAAGCTGCTAGCTCAGCAGCACTTACATCAATGCTTTTCTGTAGTAGTCTACAAGTACAGTGATTAGTTACCTTCTCCCGTTGTTAAGCGTTAGGTAACTTCCGAACTTGCCCTCGCATAGAAGATGGCAGGGAATATTTATTACTGACTTGAAGTTTTCCTCTGGTCATGGTTGTTTCCTTCTGATCAATACTTGGAACGAAATTGCTAAGCTCTTTATCTCTAAGACTGGTGCATGTTGTCAAATAGCCTTCCAGCGAGGTTGGCCCTGTTTACCCTTATATGACAGTGTGCCTATGACCATTTCCCCATGCCCTTCCCAAAAGCTATTAATATATACATCTAAACCTCAACCAGTTTATTGTATTAAAAAGTCTTCATTTTAATCTCAAAAGGTGGAGTTGAGGAGATGGTTCAGTCAGTAACGTGTTTGCAATGCATGCATTAGGGTCTGAGTTCAGCTCCCCAGAAACCACATAAACGATAAGGTAGAGTGTGTCTATGATCCCAGCAGAGAGAGATAGTATGTGCCTATAATCCCAGCACTGAGGAGGTGGAGACAGGAAGATCCCTGAGGCTTACTGTCCAGCTAGCCTTACCAAATAGGTGAGCTCCAGGGTCAGTGAGAGACCTGTCTCAAAAAATAATGTAGAGGGTTGGTGAGATGGCTCATGGGCGAGAGTGATTGCTGGCAGGACTCAAGACCTAGGTTTGATTTCTGGAACCCAGAGGGACAGGACAAACCCCCACAAATTGTTCACACATGCATGCTGTAACAATGCACCCATATATACACAATGACATTTTTAAAATATGGGTGTTGTGATAAAGGGCAGGGATGGCAAGACACACAGGGAACACGTAAACGTACCCACATGTGGAGATTTATTAGAAGAGAGTGAACCGGATCTGGGGAAACGTGGTGGGAGGAGAAAAGAGGGCAGAACATGGCA
>JAQHUG010000035.1:4165183-4187254 GCA_028555095.1 Dicrostonyx torquatus
TTAACCACTTCAATAGAAAGCTAACTAGGACATGTAGCCATAGAAAGGTCAACACAATACCAGAGCCGCACTGGAAGACAGAAAGAGTAGGACCTGCTAACAGTGAAAACTTTGCTGTTGTTTGTTGAGACAAGGTCTCATGTAGCCCAGGCTGGGCCTGAACTCACTGTGTAGCTAAAGATCACCTTGAACTCCTGGTCCTCTGCCTCCCTCCTGCCTCTACCTTTCAAGTATTGAGATGACAGGCACATGCCACCATGCACATCAAGCTCATTTCTTCTTCCTTCTTTTTCTCTCGTTCCTTCTTTTGCAACTGCTACACATCTCCCGCTAAGAACATGAACTTGTGAACTTTCTCCCAAAGCCTCTTAATGATCTGTAACTCACTTATCCTTATCCCCATTTTAGAGTCCTTAGAGGGGAAAACTGAGGCCCAAAGTGGATGAGTGACTTGCCCAGATTGCAAAGCCAGTAAGCTTATGGAGCCAATACTTCAACCTGTCTGCCTGGTGGTCTTCAGAATCCACACTGTCAACCTTGTACTGAGTAAAGCCCTCCAGACCCCTTGCAGAAACAAGCTGGCTAAAGGAAGGCTTGGTCCGGTGAGCCAGGCAGGTAGATGCTACCTCCCCTAAGAGACCAAACTTCCCTCTCCCACGGATCCGAGTAGATGACAATCAGCAGCCGCTTGGGTTGCGATTGATTTCTCTAGGAGAAGTTCACGGTAGGTACTCCTTTTGAGGCTCAGCAGGCCTGCAAACAGTGACCTTCAGAATGTCAGAGAATGAGGAAAGCAGAGAGAAAGGTGGGAGATAGCTACAGGATCAAGAAGGGAAATCCCTCTAAATCCCAGGGCATTCTTATGAAGGAATGATCTGTGAGCAGGCAGGCAGCGGGGAATGGACAGACACCAAAGGGCCTGAACTGGAAGCCCAGCCAGCCATTCATTAGGTCTCCCTAGCAGTGTTTCCGTTTAAGTCATTGCACTCACAGTGTGAAGCCCACAAAAGCCCCTTCAAGCTCGACTAATACTCAACCAGCCTAGGCATTGAGGATTTAGGTCTTAAACTCAGATAACACATTTCCTTTGCAAAACAGAGATAGGAAAAAAGAAAGGAGAGGCCCCCGGGACCCAACATCCTGGGACAGTGTTGGAAGTAGCACCATCTTTAGACCCTGGTATAGGAGGCCTTTCTGTGGCCCGTCTCAGGACACAACTCTCTCCATATGGAGAGCACATCTCTGGGGTCAAGGAGCTGCCTCTGTGTCTCCCCTGCCCTGGCCTTTTAGCTATAGACTGTTTCTGGGACCCACAAAAGCCTCCTCCCCTCAGTCTATCACCTACAGCACACATACCCTTGAAGCTGCAGGAGCTCAGAGCAGCAACACTACAGTGCATGGAACCTTGTTTGGGTTATACGTCATGCATATATGGGCCCTCATGGCACATGGCCCAGTTCTGGAGAGAGAGAGAGAAGGGGGAAACATTGCAAACTGACAACTGGACTAACTGTCCCCATGCTATCACATTTCAGCATGGAGCCCTGGGGAAGGTTCTTAGAATGCTAAAATTGAATTTGTTCTTCTAAGTGTTATATTTACCTGGACAATATAATAAGTATTAATAGGTTTTCTGTCCCCCTCCCCCCACTTAATAGGTTTCTCCACTGACACAGTAGGCCAGATAAAGCCAAACTGAAAAAGTATAAGAACAGGTTTATTTGAGCAAAGCCACTCCTGTGTGGGTTCTCCAGTCCCACAGATCAAGGCTGGAGGAGCCACACGCCTGAACCAAAGCAGGGAGATTATATAGCTTGTAGGCACGGGGAGATAACATGTCCATCACAAGCTGGGTTTGTGCCCCAGTACAGTCAAAAGCTCAATGCTTAGGTGTAGACTTGAGCTCCTGGCAGCAACAGGGGAAGAAATTGCAATAGTTGCCAAGAATGTGTAACTGGGCTCTTTGGTGCCTTTTCTTTGTTGAAGATTCTCTGAGAGGGTGCGGTTTGGAGAGAGAGGAATGGGGCTTTCTGGATCAAGCAGGAGTGAGCTGGAGCTTCCAACAAAACAAGTATGATAACTACTTTTTTAATGTAACAGTTTCTAGCTTGCAGTGTGTGGGGTAGGGAGAGGCATGGGACCTGAACAGGCTAGGCAAACACTGCCCTACTGAACTGCATTCCCAGACCCTTGTAAGACCCTTCCCTATGTTGTTTAGGCTAGCCTTGAACTCACTATGTAGCCCAGGATATCTTAAGACCCTCCTGCCTCAGCAACAAGTATTAGAAGCAATCCTTTAAGTGGGAGAAACTAGAAACATCACTTACTCTGACCACTCAGTCAAAATCCGATTCTCACCAAACTCTCGGCAGTCCTCAGCTGCTCCCACAGCTACTCCGTCATACTCTGTGTCCAGCTTCCCTGCTGCTAAACAGGGCTCTTTTTATTTGAAGTCAACATCAGTTCTCCTGGTTTGGCAAAGGCTGATGACCTTTGACCTGTAGTGGTTTGAATTGAATTAGAAATCACACACACACACACACACACACACACACACCGTGGACCCAGATGTTTGAATGTTTAGTCATCTGGGATGGCACTGTATGAGAAGAAGTATGTTAGAAGGTTTTAGGAGGTGTGGCCTTTTTGGAGGAAGTGTGTCATTAGGATGGGCTTTGAGGTTTCCAAAGTCCACACCAGGCCCTCTGCCTGTGGATCAGGATGTAGCTCAGCTACTGTCCCAGCAACATGAATGCTGCCATGCTTCTGCCACAGTGATAATGGACTGACCTTCTGAAACTGTATGCAAGCCCCCAGTTAAATACTTTCTTTTATAAGAGTTGTCGTGGTCACGGTGTCTCTTCAAAACAAGAGAACAGTCCAAATCCTGACTAAGATGGCTTACGAAACTGATGGGCAAAGTGTGTGGCAAGATCATGAGGAATAGAAACAAGATACATTCTAGAATGTGTGTGTGTGGTCGCACAGTCTGTGGCCTGCTGCCTTAACGTTAATTACGGCTCTGTGAAGCCCCAGGTCTTAACAGTGTCTTGTCAAGTCTCAAGGGGTCTTGGTGAGACAGATCTGGGACTAGTTCAAATTGCATAGCTCAAAAATGGTTCAAAGTTCTTGGAATTGGCTTTGATGGAACTGGGTGCTTTCTCATGACTGCAAATTAAAAGGAAAAGCAAACTGAGCCAAAAGTAAGTTCCCTAGAAAGAAACATGAACCCAGCCACAGGCATGGGGATCCCGCTACTGTGCCAATGATGCCCTGGGCATCCAGTCAAACTACAGAATGCTGCCACACACTAGGTGGCTATGGTCAACTCCAGTTGAATAACTAACAGAGTTGTTTCCTCCCCACTGAGGCATAATTTAAGTGATCAACTGTAGGACATTATTTAAGGTCCCTCAATGAATGGAAAGACAGCTAAAGGGGCACCAGCGTGAGTTCCTTGAGGCCACAGCCAGCACCTTCAGGCAGGACTTGGCAAGAACCCGGGCTGTTGCCCTTACTCTCTTGAGAACCTTCTGCTCAACCCTCAGTTCAGAGCTGTGTCTTTGCTGTAAGTTTAGGGAATTAAAGTGGAAATGACAACTGGTTCCCAACATCAAAAAAAACTCAGGCAGCAGTTCTTCATTCTACAAAGAAGCATTGAAATAGGATGGCTGGGTTGGGCCTGTTTTCCCAACATAATTCTTTCTTTAATGATTTTTTTAAATTGTATTTGCATTGGTGTTTTGCTTACATGTATGTCTGTGTGGATGCTGGGAACAAAACCCATTGAACCATCTCTCCAGACCGCAGCATAATTCTTACCAGCATCCTCTGTGGTGGGCAATCTTCAGTGCCAACTTGACTGAATTTAAAATCACCATGGAAACACACCTCTGGGTGTGGCTTTGAAAGCATTTCCAGAAAGGTTTAACAGTGTAAAGAAGACCCACCCTGAATGTGGGTGACACCATCCCATGGGTGAATAAAAGTGAGAAGACGGCACTAGAGAGATGGATCGGTAGACTGCACACTTGCCAGGCAAGCATGAGGCCCTGAGTTTGGATCTGAAGGACCCCCATGCATGCCAGGTGGGCATGGCAGCCCATGCGTAATCCCAGTGCACAGGACTTTACCCAAAGTCTCACAGAACTGTGGATCTAATCTGGACCTCCCAACTCCAAAGCCTGGGCCACTTCCTCACTCATAGAAATGGGAACTGTGTCGCCAGCCAGCCACAAACCCAGAGTGGAACGTGCATGCAATAAACACGTGGAAGGTGGTGTGATGGGTGGATGAGGGAGGGAGGCCACGATGCCTACAATGTCTGAAAAACAAGGAGTGCACTGAACAGGATTCATGAGACAAAGGGTGGATTTATAAAACAAGGAAAACCAGCTAATTCTCACACCACATGCCAAGCAAGGCCAAGCCTATTGCCATGTTACATTCCAGTCTTTCCAAAGGAAGCCAGCCTACAAACCATAATCGCAGAGAATTTAGACAACAATACAGACACTAAGAGAGACTTACATAGACCTAATATACATGGGAAAGTATAAAAAGTCAAGATCTCCTGAGTAAGTTGGGAGCATAGGGACATTGGGGGAGGGTTGAAGTGGGGAGGGGAGCAGAAAAAAATGTAGAGCTCAATAAATATCAAGAAAGAAAGAAAGAAAAAAAACTCTCCAGTCTTTCACTGATGGCCACATACTTATTACATGTGTGTCCAGTTCTGTCCATGTAAACACATTCTTCACTTTCTGATACGAAGTCTTGAAGATGTAACTTAATAACTATCCATGTCCCTGAGTGCCTGTGCTATAAGCCAATAAATAGCTTCTCTATCATTTAGACATTTATAGTTTATCACTTGGATGTTTATAGTTTATTTCTATTTTTCCTGACTATAAATATTAATGAGTTCCCCACTCCATTTCAGACTTTTTCCCTCCTTGGGATCTTCCTGTATGTATTTCTAGAGCTAGGAATATTGAGTCAGACAGCATGAGTGTTGTTTCAGGAAGGTGCTAACCTCACACACAGCTGATGATGCAGAGACTTACTCTTCATTCTAGCTGCATGGCATTCCATGGAAGAACCATGATGCAGTCAGTGATCTTTGTGCTGGTGAACTCATCAATTCCTTCCGTCATACTCTTTGTGGCAAAGCAACATTCAACCAGCGGCTGGCCACGCTTATCATAGCAGTCCCACAGGGTTACAAAGAGCTGGACTTTCCTACCACCTAGTGACACTGAGCCATCCTTAGACATAGTCACATGTTAAGGCTGATGCTGTAGCACACAAGCAATTAGCATATAAAGCACAGCATGTGGGATTGTCTCGGTGGTTACAATACTTGTGGCATAAGCATGATGACCGGAGTTCAGATCCACAGAATCCACTTAAAATGCCAGTTGGACATGGTGATGTTGTGGGAGAATAAGTACTATGACACCAATGACAGTGGAAGAGGGATGTCACTGGTGACCCAAAGCCAGGATGGCTCCCGAAAGTCCTCAGTATCAGGTCCGGTTTGCGTTCTCATTCTATACTCTAAAATCACAAGGTGGAACGTCAAACAAGTAAGATTTTATTATTGCTTCAGCTTTTTCTCCAGGTTATTCTGTTCCTGGTAGCTAGTGAAGCCATACAAGCTTTAAGTAAATCACTAAAGAAATCAATAGATTAGTATCTAATAATTGGCCTTTTCTACCTTATTCTCTTTCAGTGGTCCACTGTAATTCCAACCCTACAAGGTAGAAATGAGATCCCCAGAGCAAGGTGACCAGTAAGACTAGACAAAACAGTGACTCAGGGTTTTATTGAGAGTCTGCATCAATGAATAATGCAGAAGAGAGATGGGGAATGGTACCTGACATCAACCTCTGGCTTATACGTGTGTGTGTGTGTGTGTGTGTGTGTGTGTGAGAGAGAGCACACATGCACTCACCCTCTCTCTCTGTCTCTCTCTCTCACACACACACACCTCTACATATGTACAAGCATGCATACACACACATATTCAGACAACTCACACAAGTGGAAAAGGAAAGAATAAAATACAGTACATACAATTGTGCACACACATAATACTTGATGACAATGAACAACTGTCACTAGTGTATGTATTTTCTATACCACTCTTTTAATCATTATTTTAATTTTTGTGTGTGCTTACATGTTCAGGTGCACATGCACAAGTGTGCACATGTTTATGGAGGCCAGAGGATAACCTTGGGTCTCAGAAATGTTGTCAGAATGTATTTTTGAGGCAAGGTCTTTCACTCATTCGGTTAGGTTGGCTGGCCAGTGAGTCCCAGGGAGTTGCCTGTCTCTACCTCCCCAGCACTCAGATCACAAGCAGGCACCACTATGTCTAGTTTTTCTCTGTAAGGTCTTAGCATCAAACTCACTGAGCCATGTCTCATGCTTGCAAAGCAAACACTTTACTGACTGAGCCCTATCCTTCTGTTAAAGCTGAATATGGTCTCACTATGTCGCCCTGATTGGCCTGGAACTCACTATATAGAGCAGGCTAGCCTTGGTAACAAAATCTGACTGTGTCTGCCTCCTGCGTGTGTGCCACACTACCCAGAAAAAAAATGTTTATTTTGTAAGTATGTAGATTTTTTTATATTCACCACATTTGTGCTTACCACATATCTAAGTTGTCCTGCCTCTGCCTCCAGAGAGCTGGGAATAAAGGCATGCTCCACCACACCATGATGCAATTAAACTCCTTCGTTGAAAATTTTGGGAAAATCCCAAAGAAAGTAATGTATATATTCTAAATTACATTATATATTTATATTTATATATGTGGGATTTAAAACTGTCTCCAAGGCCCCATTTCTGCACATCTATAACCACAGCATGTGGGAGGTAGAAGCAAGAGGATTAAGAGTTCAAGATCAGCCGGGCAGTGGTGGCGCACGCCTTTAATCCCAGCACTCGGGAGGCAGAGGCGGGCGGATCTTTGTGAGTTCGAGACCACCCTGGTCTACAAGAGCTAGTTCCAGTGCAGGCTCCAAAGCCACAGAGAAACCCTGTCTCGAAAAACCAAAAAAAAAAAAAAAGTTCAAGATCATCATCAACTACCGAGCAAGTTCAAAACCAGCCTGGAAGAGGTCGTGTCAAGTGGTTGACCTCCGCTGTCTAGGTTTTGTATTTACACTCTGTGACAGTGACACAACGATGAAACCACCTAACAATACATTTCTGAGCACATACATCCTTCTTAAGTGGTGTGCACCTGTACAAATACGACTAGAAGCAGTGTTCGTATGCATCTACCTGTGCACGTGTGCATCTGTGAAGAATGGACCCCTTAAAAGAAAACTAGTGAACTGAAGTAGCTGTAGCTTTCCAGATCTTAGACACACTATTAAATTCTGCTCCAGTCCCTCCAACCATGGTTACACTGCCTTGCCTCACAGTACCCAGTGACGGGTCGCAGAGAAGTAATCCAATGGGAGCATCTCGAAGGATAACTATTATTCAAATTCTTGCCAAATCTGTCTACTTTATACACACACAGACACACACACAATCTGGCTTTGTTTTGCCTGTGGAAATGATGTTCTACCTTGACCATTTGTGATTAAACTTATACTTCGGCCCCTACCTATAAGTGCCTTCACAGGTATCTTTCTCCTTCATCTTTATTACTACTCTTACGCAGTGGTTGTCTTGGGTGTCCCTCCTCTCTAGACAGCATCATCTTATTTGCTGATCCTTGCTGCAGGAGTAGACCTTGGCTATCTGATGACAGCTATGTGCATCCAAGCACAAACCCAAATTTAGGAAGCTTGTAAATGCTTGTCTCCCACATCTGTTTCTTTTCACCTTTGCATAAATTAGTACCTTCCTGTCTTTGAGAGTTACTAGTAATTTCTACCGATTAATTTACTTTGGGAAAAAAAATCATCCTTTTTTATAATTAAAAACTGGGGCTGGAGAGATGGCTCAGAGGGTAAGAGCACTGACTGCTCTTCCAGAGGTCCCAAGTTCAATTCCCAGCACCCACATGGTGGCTCACAACCATCTGTAATGAGACCTGGTGCCTTCCTTGCCAGCAGTACATTGTATGCTTAATAAATAAATCTTTTAAAAAAAGCTGTAAAAGAAAACAGAGTCCAGAGGACCCAGGTTCAATACTGGCACCTAAATGGTAGATCCGAATTGCCAGATCCCAAAGGAACCTGGGACAAGTCTCACTCAATACCTGTGGCTTCACCAAGCCCGTCTCGCCCTGCCCCCTACCCTAAACCTCTCCAGCCTAGGGACTGGGCTTTGCTTCCCTTCCCCCAGCTTCTCCCAAAGAAATCAGTCATCTTGGCTCCATTCTTGGCCTCTTTCTTGGTTCACAGCTCCTCTCTCGGGCTGCCTTCTCTCCTCTTCTCTCTCTTTTCTTCCTCTCTCACTTCCCACACTCCCTCCTCTCTTGGCCCTGTTCAGTCTGGTCTCTTCCAGATGCCTCTGACTGTTCTCTCCTTGATATCTACAATAAACCATACCTTCTCCTCAACCATACCTTGGAGCGGTCATGTACTTGTTTTCATCCCAGGGTATTTAATGCCCTCTTCTGGCCTCTTCAGGTATTGCACACATGTGGTGTACAGGCAAACATCAGGAAAAATTCCCCCTACACATAAAACTAAATAAAAATAAGATTATACATAAAATAACTTTTTAAACCCCCTTTTCTCATCTCCATATCCTCCACTGTATAGCACAGTTGACAGTTATTATGAGGACCGCTGAGTGGTCCCTTCAGAATTTTCTAAACTTCCTGTGCACTGACTCCTGGAGACCTTCCTTCTCTAAGTAAGCTGCTTACTCTGACCCTTCTAAGTTACTTCAGTTCAAACAGCAGGGTGCCTCCCCGTCTGCCTTCTCCCTCAAATCTGCAGAGTTCAGAAGAGGAGCTGGAGTCGGAGTTGAGCAGAAAGCAGAAAGGAGCAAAGGTCAAAGGCCAAAGATCAAAGTCATGAAGGTCATGATCAGCAGCGTCAGGGATGTGCTCCAATAAGAGAAAAAGAAAGGACGGGATAGTTCACAGGCACGTCCTCCATCATAATTAGCTATGAGCTAATCACACATTCGTGCAGAGCTAGACAGTACTTGCCTAAATCACCATTACAAAATTCACAGATATGAAAAAAAAATTGTCATAGGGCCACTGCTTTCATGGTCACCTCTGGCTCCAAATTCCTGTGTTTACTAAGTTCTTTCTTGCTGTCAGTATGGCCCATGTGCCATAGATGAAACTCAGGTTTGAGCTTGACTCCGTCATTTCATCACACAAGTAAAGACAGTACCATCCACATCTGAAGAGAGCACCACCCAGACTTGTAACGGTAAGAGAATGCCCAGTGCCTAGGAGCCTTGAGCACTGCCTAGCTGCTGGGGTATTTAAGTAGCTGCTGCTACGTAGATTCAGTTTGCTTCCTTAGACCTGTCAAACTTACACCAACCAAACAGTAGGGCTCCTGCTGATTTGCTTGTTCCCAAATCTGCACAGTTCAGAAGATGAGCTGAACCCGTCAAGCAAAAACCAGAAGTAAGGGTTTGTCTACTTTCTGTCCTTTCAGAGAACCAGCTCTTTCTTTCATTGATCTTTGGTGTTGTGTTTATCTGCTCTGGCTTCACGATTTCTTTACTTCTACGAATTTTCTGTTTAATTTGTTCTTGCTTTTCAAGTTCCTTGAGGGGCAGCAATAGTTTATCTAATATCTTTTTGTCTTTTTAAAAGTTTGTGTGTGAGAGTGTCTCACCAGCATATATGCCTCTGCACTGTATGTGTGAGTGGCCAGAAGGCTACAAAATGGTGTCGGATCCTCTAGACAAGAATCATGGGAGACTGTCAGCCCCTACATGGGTGACTGTCAGCCCCTACATGGGTGACTGGGATCGGAATCCAGGTTCTCCGCAAGAGCAGTAGATGATCTTAACTACTGGCCTATCTCTCCAACCCTCGAAACCTCCTCACCTTCTTGATGGGGCCACTGATTGCTAGAGACTTTCCTCCTCAAAGTGCTTATGCTGTATTTGATCCAGTTCAATAGGATGTTGCCATTTTTACTTATCTCAAGAAATTTTTAATTCCTTGATTTCTTCCTTGATCCATTATATTTTCTTCAAAAGTAATTTCCCCCCATGTTTTGGTGTCATTGTCAATGGTTTTCTCATTACTGGTTTCTAGTTTAATTGTATTTTGACATGAAAAAGCTTTTAATAGGATTTTAACTTTTAAATTTTGTTGAGAATTGTTTTGTGGCTTGTCATACCATCTATCATGGAGAATGTTTCATGCTCTGATGACAAAAAAAAATTATGTATATTTGGTAGTAGTTAGATGGAATGTTCTATGGATATCTGTTAGGTACATTTGACTTTGGGTACAATTCGCCTCTGCTGTGTCTTTGTTGATTGTCTGCCTCAGTGATCTGTCCATTGCTAAAAGTGAGGTGTTCAAGTCCTGTGATAGCTAATTTTGGTTGTCAACTTTATTGGGTTCATAAACACCAAGTCATTTATAAAGCATAATTTTGTTTGTGTCTGTGAAGGTGTTTCCAGAGAGGACTAAGGGAGGAAGAAAGACCCACGCTGAATGCAGATAACATCATTGTTATTGGGGACATTGAGATTCCCTCTTTTGCAGAGGAGTTTCTTAGTCTCATTTGATAAAAGATTTTTTTTTCAAGTATATGAGGGCTAGAGAGACAACTCAATGGCTACAAGCACTGGCTGCTCTTCCAGAGGACCTGCATTCCATTCCCAGGACCCACACAGTGGCTCACAACCATCTGTAACTTCAGTTGCAGGAGGTTCAATGGCTACTTCCGGCATCCTTAAGCTGCCTTCTGCCCATTTCCTGAGAACTTGAGTGAGGCTGGATTCAAATATAATGGGCGAATTTCCAGCCAGGAGAGTATTCAGACCGTGGACTAGTCACTGTCCACTGTTCTCATCCAGAACCCATAGCAAGAAGGAGAAACAATAAAGCAAAAGGCATGAGAAGTATGTTATGTGTCAAGTAAGGGAGTGTGGGCAAGTTTAAAGTTGCAGACAAGGCAGGTATGAAAGCAACTGTTATCATTAGACAGGCTACAGTGGGGCCAGGGAGATGGCTCAGTGGCTAAAAAACTTGCAAGTGTGAAGCCCAGCTGGGAGGGTATGGGGGCCCAGCTGGGAGGGTATGGGGGCCCAGCTGGGAGGGTATGGGGGCCCAGCTAGATGGGTATGGCAGCCCACCTTCAGCCACAAGAGGAATCCCTCAAGCAAGCAGACTTGCCAGAGCAACTAAAATGCAAAGTTCAGGGTTTGGGGAGAACCTTCAATATATAAAGTTCACAGCAATGAAAGAAGACTTCCAGGGTCCACCTCAGGCTTCCACACACATACAGGCGCACACACACACACAGAGATGCACACACGCACAGACACACACATGTTGCAGGAGGCTGCTAATTTGTTCCCAGCTGCTCAGCCCCATAATAATCACACAGAAACCATATTATTTGCAATACTGTTTGGCCAACAGCGTATTTCTAGCTAACTCATATCTTAAATTAACCCATCTCCATTAATCTGTGTATCACCACGAGACTGTGGCTTACTGGGTAAAGTTCTAACATCTGTCTCCAGCAGGACTACATGGCATCTCTCTGACTCTGCCCTCTTTCTCCCAGCATTAAGTTTAGTTTTTTTTGCCTAGCTAAGTTCTGCCTTGCTATAGGCCAAAGCAGTTTCTTTATTCATTAACCAATAAAAGCAACACATAGACAGAAGAACCTCCCACACCATTTCCCCTTTTCTGTTTAAATAAAATGAGTGCACGCACACACATATGGGTGCACACCCATATGGGCACATGCATGCACACACACAGATACATACACACATATGAGCACATATACACACACATGCATGTCGCACCAGCGCGGCTGGGATGCCGAGTCCTGCGGAGGGTGTCTGGATTGAAGCAACACACGGAGTCCTTCTTATGGTGGAACAGGTGTGCCTTATTGTCCACTTAGCTGGCTTTATACCCTAGCATCAAGAGAGGCAGAGGGTGAACGCGGAGAAGGCAGAGCCCATAAGGGTTCAGGGGCCGGTCATTGTGTACCAGTCACAAACATGTTTTTTTCTGCACAAACATGTTTTTCTCTGCGGTTAGGACTCAGCAGGGGGTTAGGGAGGCTATGTTCGGGGCTAGCTTTCCCACACATGCACACATGCAGAACTGCACATATGCCCCCACACAACATGAAAATCATGCACAACACATACACATATACCAAAAAGTAGATAAAAATTAAAAATTTAGGGGGCTAGAGAGATGGCTCAGAGGGTAAGAGCACTGACTGCTCTCCCAGAGGTCCTGAGTTCAAGTCCAGCAACCACATGGTGGCTTACAGCCATCTGTAATGAGGTCTGGTGCCCTCTTCTGGTCAGCAAGCATACATACAGACAGAACATTGTATACATAATAAATAAATCTAAAAAAATTAAAATTTAAAAGAAAAGATTAGAATAGGAATGTTTCCTCTGCACCATTGTATGGCTGGAAACAGGACACATTTTTTACTTCATAGGGGCTTATACTTAAGAGATTGCCTTGAGATAAGGGAGATGGCTCAGATACTAATGTATTTATCATGAGGAAATGAGGACCTTAGTTTGGATCTATGGCACCAATGTGCATGTCGGGCAGGCATAAGGGCCTGCCTATAATCCAGGGGCCCTCTGGAGCAAAGTGACTAGCTAGTCTAGTCAAAATGGCAAATTCTGGGTTAAGTTAGAGACCCTAGTTCAAAGATAAGATGAAGAGTAACTGAGGAAAACTCCTGGTATCAGTCTCTGGTCTCCACACACATATCTACATACACAGCCCCATACACACACATGCACATACGAGCACACACACCCACATGCATACACAGACACACGAGCAAAAACAGAAACAAGACAGAGAACCTTGAGTCTTAGAAGTGACTGTGGATTTTTAAATAGTGTCAGAACTGTTAAAAGGCCTTTGAGAACATTCAAAGGTGGATGAAATACATTTGCATTATGAGATGACAATGAGATTTCAGGGGCCCAGGATGAGATATTATGATTTAAAACTAGGCGTTTGGATGATAAGAGGTGGAGTTATAATGGTCAGTCTTCACTGTCAGCTTGACTGTATTTAGAATCGTCATGGGTTCTGCCCCTTACTCTTTGTTTGTGTTAAGGCTGTGCTTGAGTCTCTCAGCCACAAGGACCTGCACAGTCTTAGGGAACACCAAAGTCCAGGTGATGCCATGAAGGCCCCTTATTATGGACGTGCCTTTGACTTTTCCTGATGACTTGCAGGTGCACATATCTCTGGGAGCCTGGAGCTACTCGCCTGGGACAAAAGGGCCTCTTGAGAGCCTCATCCGACAGTCAGGACCTGGCTGTGGGCTTCAGAATAATCAAAGCAACAGGCACTTGTGCTTCATCATCCTCTCACAGCCCCGCCCCTTCCCTCCCCCTCCCACACCAGCCTTGTCTGAGCTTGCAGTCCCAGACAGGTAACAAGGAGACAGCAGCTCCTCTCCTCGAGCTGCTAACCTGCCATGTCAATTTCGCCAGTTAATAAATGACTGGAGAAGGCGTAATTGCATCGGAAGAAATTGACATCAGGTGCTTAGGCCCCACTCAATTAATTTGTGTTCCTAAGGGGGTGGAGCAGGGGCAGCAGCCATTAATTACCTGCCTGGGTGCCAGCTGCATCCTGTAGTTTTCTTCCTAAGTCACCCAGGAAGTAAGTGAGGTAACCCTGCTAACAGGAATTTGGGGTCACTGTTGGTAAGGGACCCCCTCTGAGAGAGCAGGGATCTCTGGACTAATGGAAAGTGGCTTTTAGTGTCTCTCCCTGTCTGTGCTAGAAGAATGTGATCCTCTAAGACCCACATCCTGACTTCTTCACCAGCTCTATGCTGCTGGACCGTTGGCTCTTCTGACTATCCACGTCCAGTCTACTAGTGGACTCGGCCCCAAAGACACAGAACCCAGAACCAGTTTTGACATGGGTACCAGATGATGACACCTGGTCTGCAAGGTCACCCTTCCTACACACTTCCCGTGCCACCTGCTGCCTCCCAAAGACCTTCATTCCTGTATCACTTCCCAAAAGGGCCAGATGGTCAGATACAAACCTGGTACAGTACAGACTCCCGCACCGGCCCAACCACTATGGATGTGGCTCTGGGGGGTTCAGGGTCTCTGTTTCTTAACGTGTGGCTCAGTTGGTTGTTACTATCAATCTGTTTCAAGAAAGTACTCCTTCTTCCTATTAAATAAGATATCGGGGACAACTCTCATACAGTCTTTACATTTCCATAAATCGTTTTCTAAACTGAAAATCACAGGAGCAGGTAAATACAGAAAGAGGGAGGAGTGGCACAGACGGCTGGGACCTCTCCAGCCACTTTCGCCTGAGCAGATACATACCAGAGGTAAAGCAATACCATCAGACTGGAGGGGTGCTGATGGCTCATGACTGGCACTCTGACGTCTGTAAAAACTCAAGCAATTCTCTTCTAACAATAAGTTAAACAGCAGTCGGATTGGCCCAAGGTATGATTTGACTGGACTGTTAGTTTTGTTTAGAGGGGAAGTGGAGAGATTTCCCCACTGACTATACTTTAAAAAGGATTCTCAAAAACATTTTTTTTTTTTAGCAAAACCAATGTAGCACACTTGTTTAACAAATCAGTTACCTTTATTTTTTCATAGATGTGTGTGTGTGTGTGTGTGTGTTCCTGTGGGTTCATGGCTTTCATTTTCACTCCTCGCCAGGGTAGTGTGCACTTTTATTGGCTAGAGAACTGAGAGGTACTTGAACTTGGCTCTTGCCTCTGTGCATTTGAGAACAGTCCTGAGTCTCCTTTAGCCCCTGAAAGCTCGCCAGCTCCATTCCAGGGGCCCCTGGCAACTCCTTGCTTAGCCCTTGGGTATCTGGGAGCCACATCTGGCCTCTTTTGTTGGGACTGTCTCATTAATGGCACTACAGGACAGAACATTCGGTCAGCCACAGCTTCTATCCCATGGGGTAGGAAGGAGGCATTCATAGCTCAGCAATCACTCTGCCAGAGAGCTTCCTCTCAGTTCTTCACCAAATTACTGGTCCATCTTATTTGTGTGGAATGTGGGTCTGGATGCTGAAAGTGATTCCTTGTGTTTCCACTGTAGATTTGTCACGGTGGGAATGGGGACCCTGTCCCCAACACTCTGTGATTTTCTGACTTCCATGAATATGCTTTGAAATCTCACTCAAAATTCAGTTCCCAGCTTGAGCCTGGACAAAGCCTGACCAGATGAAGCTCCCAACATAGCATCTTACTGCAAAAAGCCAGCCAGGAGAGAGTTAGCAGGTGAAACAAGTCCAATCTTGACCCTGTCCTTAGAAGTGATCTCCTATTACCTTTGCATCTGGCATTACCTTTCATACCTGACTTACCATTCACAGAGTGAGAACATCCATGAGAAAAGAAAGCCCAGTTACCTGTGGTGGTTTGAAGGAAAATGGCCACCAAAGGGAGTGGCACTATTAGGAGGTGTGGTCTTGTTGGAGGAAGTGTGTCACTGTGGGGGCGGGCTTTGAGGTCTCTTTTGCTCAAGTTTCCCTCAGTGTGGCAATCAGTTGACTTCCTGTTGCCTATAAGATATAGCACTCTTAGCTCCAGCACCATGTCTGTCTGCACACCGCCATGCTCTCTGTCATTATGATAATGGACTGAACCTCTGAAACTGTGAATCACCCAATTAAATGTTTGTTTGTTTGTTTTTTTAATAAGAGCTGTTGTGGTCATGGTGTCTCTTCACAGCAATAGAGAGTCCTAACAAAGGAAGTATCCATGGCATCAGGGGCAGAAATTACCCCAATCAGAGAGGAAGGTGATATGTAGACAGAGTCACTCTAGAGGTCCACACATCCCCTTTCATCTTTCCCCAAGCTCTGCTCCCAAGTCCTGCTGGTTAGGCACCAATCCTTGACCTCCAGCTTCCAGGGGTAGAGAAGCCAAGGGTCCTCAGCATGTCCTTTCAGAAAGTGGTTCTGTGGATGTCACTAATGACTGGATCCCCTCCCAGAACACTTGAGCTGAGGCTGAGCATCATACACAGAGCACACACTTGAGTTCCCTAGTGGAGTTTTAAAGATGTAGACAGGATCCTGTCCCCACCGAGTCTCTTGCCCCAGGCACTCTTGCCCAGTGTTATGCTGCTGCACTGGACAAAGGGTTATAGTGATACAGCAGTGATCAAAGAAGAAAATGAGTCTAGGATGGAATGAAAGATGATCTTCCAAGTCTTAAAGACCTTCTAGCTTATCTGACCACTCAAATCCACATACAACTCCCACTAACTCCCCCATCTTCTCTAGCAGGAACTGATGATGCCCTTGGCCATGATACACCCCCAGCTGCTATCTGCTCATGTTCAGCCTGCATGACTGAGCCACAGCTGCTCCAACTATTTCCTGTAAGTATAAAACGCAGGCCAAAGCTTTTATTCCCAGAAGTATCTGTACTCCAGGCGGGAAGATGTGTGTAGTGGGAGTGTTATAAAATGCTGGATTCAGAGCACAGACCCTCAGAATTCCTCAGTAGACAATAATTTTTCATCTTTGCTGACTCCACTCCCTTGGGTTGACCGCCACTGAGTTGCTCTGCCCCCAATCTGATAGGACTTGGATGAGAACACAGGAACTTTTTTCTCCTTCTCATGAAGCTACTCAAGAGGCAGTTTTTGTTTTTGTTTTTATTTTTGTTTTTTTTGGGGGGGAAGGTGGTTTTTTTTTTTCTTTTTTTCTTTTATTGATATTTATTGAGCTCTACATTTTTCTCTGCTCTCCTCCCTACCTCTCCCCTCCCACCTCCAACCCTCCCCCAATGTCCCTATGCTACCAGTGTACTCTGGAGATCTTGTCTTTTTATACTTTCCCATGTATATTAGGTCTATGTAAGTCTCTCTTAGTGTCCGTATTGTTGTCTAAATTCTCTACGATTATGGTTTGTAGGCTGGCGTTCTTTGCTTTATGTTTAAAAACCACCTATGAGTGAGTACATGTAGTAATTGTCTTTCTGTGTCTGGGTTACCTCACTCAAAATAATGTTTTCTAGTTCCATCCATTTTCCTGCAAATTTCAAGCTGTCGTTATTTTTTTTCTGCTGTGTAGTACTCCATTGTGTAAATGTACCACATTTTCTTTATCCATTCTTCGGTCTAGGGGCATTTAGGTTGTTTCCAGGTTCTGGCTATGACAAACAAAGCTGCTATGAACATAGTTGAGCACATGTCCTTGTGGCACAATTAAGCATCCTTTGGATATATACCTAAAAGTGGTATTATTGGGTCTTGAGGAAGGTTGTTTCCTAATTTTCTAAGAAGTTTCCACACTGACATCCAAAGGGGTTGTACCAGCTTGTATTCCTACCAGCAATGCAGAAGTGTTCCCTTTTCCCCACACCCTCTCCAGCATAGGTTGTCATCAGTGTTTTTGATCTTGGCCATTCTTAGAGGTGTAAGATGGAATCTCAAAGTTGTTTTGATTTGCATTTCTCTGATGACTAAGGATGCTGAGCATTTCCTTAAGTGTCTTTCAGCCATTTTAGATTCCTCTGTTGAGAGTTCTCTGTTTAGGTCTCTACTCCATTTTTTTTATTAGATTATGTGATCTTTTGGTGTCCAATTTCTTGAGTTCTTTGTATATTTTGGAGATCAGACCTCTGTCTGATGTGGGGTTAGTGAAGATCTTTTCCCATTCTGTAGACTGTCGTTGTGTCTTGTTGACCATGTTCTTTGCTTTACAGAAGTTTTTCAGTTTCAGGAGGTCCCACTTATCAATTGTTTCTCTCAGTGTCTGTGCTGCTGGGTTTCTATTTAGGAAGTGGTTCCCTATGCCAATGCGTTCAAGTGTACTTCCCACTTTCTCTTCTATAAGGTTCAGTGTGGCCGGCTTTATGTTAAGGTCTTTGATCCATCTGGATTTGAGTTTTGTGCATGGTGATAGATACGGGTCTATTTTCATTTTTCTACATGTTGCTATCAAGTTATGCCAGCACCACTTGTTAAATATGTTTTCTTTTTTCCATTTGATATATTTTGCTTCTTTATCAAATATCAGGTGTTCGAAGATGTGTGGATTGATATCCGGGTCTTCTATTCAGTTCCATTGGTCCTCCTGTCTGTTCTTAGAGGCAGAAGTTTTGATAGAAATCCACAACACTAGCCCTGAAGTCTTGGCTCAGACACTTGCTACCCTGTGACTTTTTGGTAATGTCCAAGAAGGTGTATTGGTTGCTTTTTTTTTTTTCTGTGAAGCAAACTTAACAGCTTAAAACAACACCCAGAGAACACCCCAGAGTCTCTGTGAGTCAGGAATCCTGTGGTGGAGAGCTGAGTCCATTGCTTCAGTATTTGTCGATAGGCTGCGTTTGAGGCATGGGCTGGGGTGACAGTTTCATCCGAATGCTTGACTGGGTGGGTGGGAAACAGACTTGCTTCTGATCTGTCACTGTTCTGTTACTTCTGGGCCGTGGACTATGAGCCTCAGTTTCCAGCTTTCTATTGGCCACAGTCCACCTGCAATGCCTGGTCATATGGATCTTCCAACATAATGGCTCATTGCAGCAAAGAGTTGCCTCATGAAAAAGAAAAATGAATCTTGAACCTGCCCATAGAAGTGACTTCTCATTACCTTTGCTACTTTTTTACTGGTTAGAAGCAAGTTATGGGCTACATTCACACAGTTAGTGAGAGTAGCATACAAGGCGTGGGTGCCAGGGATGGGGATTACTGGGTCCTTCTCTAAGTCTGCCAACATAAGAGGGAATATGCCTGGTAAGCTGTACCATGCTATTTATAAGTAAAAGGATTTACTGTTTCCATTTGGATCTAATTGCAAAAAGGGAAATGATCCTGCCTGAAATAATAGGGAACCACTAAGTGCGGGAATTTAAGGGCCAAATTGTACTGTTAGTAACAAGTCCTCGGGGAAATGGATTGAGCCTGCTTAGCTAATTTTCACATCTCATGCATGCCTTCCTGACTTACAAAGGCACGTATATGCAGCCAGGAAATGCCTGAGCCTTCTCCCTCCTCCCCTCACATAACCATGCTGGGTATGGTCTTTAAAAATATAAAAGGATGCCAGGCATGGTAGCACACACCTAATCCCAATTTTAGGGAGGCAGAGGCAGGCAGATCTCTGTGAGTTCGAGGCCAGCCTAGGTTACATGATGAGCTCCATGACAGACAGAGCTTCGTGGTGAGACCCTGTCTCAAATGAACAATATCTACACATACACACAAGAACCAGGCGTGATGGTTCACACTGACAACCCCAGTATTTAGGAGATTGATACAGGAGAATTGCTGAGAGTTTGAAGCCATTCTGGGATACACAGTGAGTTCTGGGAAAGCATGGGTGACAGGATGAGACCCTGTGTCTAAAATTAAAAGCAGAACCAACAAGCTTGTATGAAAGATGCGTGTGAGACATCCCACTTTCTCCTCACAAAGATGCGTGTGAGACACCCCACTTTCTCCTCACAAAGATATGTGTGAAGGCCAGGCGGTGGTGGCGCACGCCTTTAATCCCAGCACTCGGGAGGCAGAGGCAGGCGTATCTTTGTGAGTTCGAGACCAGCCTGGTCTACAAGAGCTAGTTCCAGCGCAGGTTCCAAAGCCACAGAGAAACCCTGCCTCGAAAAACCAAAAAAAAAAAAACCAAAACAAAACAAAAAAAAAAAAAAACAAAGATGCGTGTAAGACATCCCACTTTCTCCTCACGAAGATGCATATGAGACATCCCACTTTCTCCTCACAATCATTGGCAAGGGTTTCTGTGTGTGTCAGTTTTCCAAGGCAGAAAGGTCAATGTCCAAGATGAGGTGGCTGTGTAGGTAGGACACAGCCATCAGTCAGGATGGTGGCGTCTTCCTCCAGCCCATTTTAAGACACTGCTACTGTATAGCCCCTTAAAACTGAAAGAGGGGAGACCAGAGTGTAAGTCGGGGAGGGAGGCACTGTTCTTATGTTCCCATAAGCCCCTGTCTGCTGAAACATCCCAGTGGAGTGGGCTAAGGCTTTCAAAGTCAGTGTGATAGCTCCACACCGGCCATACCAGCACTTGAGAGTCTCAGGAGAAGGATAGCTACATACAAGTTTAAGATCAGGCTGGGCTACATAGAAAACTCTGGGCCAACATGAGCTACAAATTGAAACCATGTATTATTAAAACAAAAACAAAACAAAACAAGAAAAAAAATGGCCAAGACTTTCAGTAGGGTGGGTCACTGCCCTGTTCCTGCAGATCTTATGGTAGACTTCTGTCTTGCAAGCAAACCTCAGCGGTATGTGTGGAAGCAGGGGAGGATTCGCTGGATGTTGTAACAGCATCTTATAAATCCCCTCCAGCAAGAGATTTATGTCCACCCCACACCTACCCACCAGATGCTTCAGGAACCCCCAGAAACATGGCCTGCCACACATCTGAGCAAAGTCAAATCCATCATCAACAGGGATGCGGAAGTTTGTGGATGGAATTAAAAGTTGCAACTTGCTGCCCCCTAGTGGTCAGTTGAATCAATAACTGTCATCCTGTGACATGCAGAACCTATAACCCAACTTTTATTGAGTACATAACACCTGCCTGCTGTGTAGCATGGTGTGATGTATAATATTGGGAGTGGCCGGTATGGGAAACAGTGTAATGCAATCCTTGGTTGCAAAGGATTTACAGCTTAGTAGAAGACTCAAGATATTTATGCATCAAAAATTGATTAGCTGGGCTGGAGAAATGGTTCAGCAATTAAGAGAACTTGCCATTTTTAGCAGAGGACTCTGATTCAGTTCCCAGCATCTACATGGCATCTCACAGCCAACTGCAACTCCAACTCCTATTTTGGCTTCCTCAGGTGCCAGGCACACATACAGTACTCAAGCATACACACAGGCAAAACACTTATATACATAAAATAAAAATAAACATATTTTGTTTGTTTGATTGATTGATTGATTGTTTTGAGACAAAATTTCTCTGTGTAACAGCCCTAGCTGTACTGGAACTCACTTTGTAGACCAGGCTGGCCTTGAACTCCCAGAGATCTGCCTGCCTCTGCCTCCCAAGTGCTGGGATTAAAGTCATGCACTCCACACCAGGCTTAAATATATATTTTTAAGTTGACTACCACACACCCAAATAAGTCTTGAGGAGCAGAATATGGAAAGGCATTGATGTAGACTCTCAGCTCTCCATCTGTCCAAAGGCCTGTTGGCTCCACGCCTACCCCTAGAGTGTCCCAGCCTTTCCAGATCCCTCTCATTTCTCAGAGCCTTGCTCCCCAGCCCTGCCCCACCCCCATCCCCGTGTTCTTGAGCCCCTGGACTGTTTCACTCTATCAGCTTGGAGGATTCATCTCAGACCTTGTAGGGGACATCTTCCTCAGTAATCAGCACCCCCTCCTCCAAGCCCTGCACCCCTGGACTATGGTCAGTATCATAGGGTGTCTAAACCCCTTTCCATCACTAAATTCAAAACTTCCTAAAGACCAGAACTGCCGCATCATGGGGCAGGGGCTTCAGCTTGGGGAACAATGAGAAATGAGAAGGAAAAGTTAAATGGTGGTGAGCATACAGGACAGCTGGGGAGGGTGAAGCCTTTAAGGCTGTGTCCAGATGAGTGTATCTTTCACTCTTTCGAAGGTGGTGGGAAGTCCTGAGTGACTTTTACTGGTACATCATCGCTCTTACACAACCTTCAAGGCACCAGGAATTCTTTCTTGGCTGCCCTGTTCCTGAGCCCTTGCCTCATCTCTGGATCCATGCCTTTCTTTAAAGCAGCATTTTTATTTTTTTCATTTTTTATTAAATTTAAAAGAAAAATTTACATTTACTCCCCTTGTCCCAGGCCCTCCCGCTCCCCCCCCTTAAAGCAGCATTTTTATTTTTTTCATTTTTTATTAAATTTAAAAGAAAAATTTACATTTACTCCCCTTGTCCCAGGCCCTCCCGCTCCCCCCCTACCCCACC
>JAQHUG010000035.1:4187598-4206549 GCA_028555095.1 Dicrostonyx torquatus
GTGGGTAAAGCAGCATTTTTAAATGGTTGCTGGGAATTGAACTCAGGACCTCTGGAAGAGCAGCCAGTGCTCTTAACCTCTGAGCCATCTCTCCAGCCCCTGCAATGCCTTTCTATATTCTACTCTTCAGGTCTTATTTTGGTGGATGCTAGTCAACTTAAAAATATATATTTATTTTTCAGGAAGGGCTAGAAAGATGCTAGAGTCAGAGGCAGGCACCGAAGGGCGGGGCTGATGAAAGACCAAACTACAGCAAAAGGAATGGGGCTCAGACACAAAAACCCAGGGATGTCAGTTACACCAATACAGTGGTTCACCCTGAACTGGAATGGGGAGCAGAAGATTGAAGAAGATTAAACACATTTGAGATATTTCAGTTAGAACAGCTGGGCACATCCTGTACCCTGATCAAACTAAAGTGCAAATCAATCACCCGAGAGCTTTTTAAAAGGCAGACTTGCACTCCTCAGGTGCTTGGTGGGCGGGACATGCCTTGTGACCAGCACACACCCACACTTCTGCTCCACAGACCGGTCAGGAGCAGCAAGACTGCTATCTCTAAATGAAGTAGAAGCAGGCTTTCTAGGAGCACTGGTGAGCAAGTAGGACCTCTGAGTGAAGGAATGGGTACCCCTTCATCCAGTAACCACATGGGATGCACAACTTGGTAAGCAGAGGGCTGCTGAGGCCCAGACGTGGTGGAATCATAACAGACAGGGAAAGCTCAGAGGTGGGCATCTATCTGGAAAGCAAAATAATGCCTTTATCCTGTGTATATTGAGTTTGAGATAACAGTGGGGCTTCCAAGAGCAATGTCGAGATGAGAATGGGTGGAGATTAGGGAATACACTGACCCTAATGGGGCAGTAACATTCTCTTCCCAATACCTCTGTACCTTTTGTTGTCTTACAGGTCATCATTCCCTTCACTGAGTGTAAGTCCGTGAAGTCTTCCCTCTATCCTCCAGCTATCAAGCCCCCACTGTGCTGCAGGGGTGGGGGCCCCCATATGCCTAGGAGGCTCAGAAACCACTACCAAAGGCCTGGATGGCCTCACTTGGAACTTGGCCCCAAGGACCGGGATTAGTTTCCCTAGTCTGACCATGAGTCAGGAAGCTGCCTGTTAGCTCACTCTGGGCTCGTGTCTCCAAATGTTCAGAAACCATTGATACTTATACCCAAGAGAGAAGTGTTAGAGAGGCTGACTTTTATGGGGAGCCAGGTTAGGTGAAATTTCAGGCAAATTTGTCAAAGATTCAGTGTGGTGCCTCCTATGTGGAATATGGATAATGAACAGCTGCCTCAAGGGTTAATGTGAGGATTCCTGAGCCAGATTGGGTGGGCGGGAATGCCTAGCAAACTGCTTCACAAAGTCCTTCCAGTATTTCCTCTTGGAGCCATAGGAGCAGGAGGGATCACTCAATCAGCATAGGCCTTGTATTGCAAGCATGAAGACCTGAGTTCAGTCTCCAAAGAGGACCTGAGTTTGATCCCTTGAACCCACATTTTAAAAGTCAGGTGTGATGGTGGGCATTTGTAATCCAAGAATCAGAGAGTCAGAAACAGGCAAATTCCTAGGCTCCATGTCCATCTAGCCTAGTCTGGGCAAGTTCCAGATCAGTGAAAGACTCTGAGGAAGAATACCCAAGGTTGTCCTCTGGGCTCTACAGGCACACACACACATGTAGACCGACACACACAGAGACATGCATGTAATAATAATGATGGTGGTGGTAAAAATAATAATAATAATAATAAGAGCAGAAAAAGAGACAGGCCAAAAGACTAAAGAAGTGGAGCCTCTTTTCCTGCAGCAGCCGCGGCCCCCACCCCACTTTGGTTTAAGCATAGCAAGTCCTCTGCCTTCGGGAAGCCCATGCGGGCCTGGGTCCACTCAGATCCTGTCCTCCTACCTACTACTGTGCGGAGAATGTGGATCGACTATTCCTCACTTACCGGCATGCGTCTTTGCAGAGTTTGATGGGGCGCCGGGCGGATGACAGCGGGAACGGTTGTGATCACTGGCGGAATCCTAGCTACAGTGATCCTCCTCTGTATCATCGCTGTCCTGTGCTACTGTAGGCTCCAGGTCAGTTCCATGGGCTATAGGTTGAGGCTGGGAGGACACCAGCAAGCCACTTCTCCATGATGAGAGCAGAAAGTGGAGGTCCACTTTGGAGGCGACAAAACCCGAAGCCATAAAACATAAGAAGTATAAGTCAAGGAGGCTGAAAATTGAGCGTGTTCAGAAGGGAGCTGTCTCTCTCTCTCTCTCTCTCTCTCTCTCTCTCTCACTCTCTCTCTCTCTCTCTCTCTCTCTCTCACACACACACACACACACACACACACACACACACTACACGTTCCCTGCACCCTTCAGAGGCACTGTAGTGTCCTGGGAAGATGCAGGGCTCTCACATTCACCTCTCCAGTTCATAACGGTTAGTAGGGAAGTCACCATCCTGGGAGACTCTGAAAGCTACTGCAGCAGCCTCCAGCCTTGTCCTTGCATTCGTGTATGAGCCCCTCTCTACTTCCCTGCCCACCAGGATACATTGGTAAAGCTGAAAGTAAATGGGATGTGGGTCTCTGACGCCGGAGTATATTCCCCATTCACTAACAAAATGGCTGGCACGAGGTAGTCAGTGGAAGGTGGGGGAGGGTTGTTCCTGTGCGCACTAACTAGTGATGGGAGCTGGACTGCCTCTCAAGCATCCTTTTTCCTTCTCCCCAGTACTATTGCTGCAAGAAGAGTACAGATGATGAGGATGCTGAGGAGGAGGAGGAGGAAGAGGAGGAACACGACCTTTCCATCCATCCCCGAGCTCCCACCTGCAATGCCTGCAGCTCCCAAGTCTTGGACGGCAGAGGCAACCTGGCACCTCTCACAAGCGAGCCCTGTAGCCAGCCATGTGGGGTGGCCAGCCACTGCACCACTTGCTCCCCATACCGCACCCCCTTTTACATACGGACAGCTGACATGGTGCCCAATGGGGGTGGAGGCGAGAGGCTCTCCTTTGCCCCTACACATTACAAAGAGGGGGGGACCCCATCCCTCAAATTGGCAGCACCTCAGAGTTATCCGGTGACCTGGCCAAGTTCTGGGCATGAGGCCTTCACTAATCCAAGGGCTATTAGTACAGATGTATAATCCTTTCACCCCAATCTGCACACACCCAACACTGTCCCAGCAGGAGCAATGGAGTGGAGGGGACCCTCCAGTAGTTCCCCCCAGGAACCGTCTCAGTTTCTCTGGCTTCCATAGCAGAAGGTTCTTCACTAGGATGTGAGCGAGTAAACGCATCAAGGACCAGGGCAGGATCTATGGCCCAGAAGTGGCAACCTGATAAGCCTGCAATGTCACCAGTTTCTCTCTGACTCTTCCCTCTAACAATGGAGCTCTACCACACCTCCCAGTAAGCCCAAACCCTTTGCTTCGCTGGACTGTGTGAAGGAACACCAGGGACAGCCTAAGCAAAGGCTCTGGAGGCTTCCAGAGACTGTGGGAAACGAAGTGGGCGTGGACACAAAGAAGAAATGGACACAAAGGGAAAGGTGAATTCTAGACATTCCAGAATTTGAGAGGAGAAAGAGGAAAAAGTGTTAAAGGAGCCCCCAGTTTTGCTGGCTAGAATTCGCCCATGAGGTGATTTACACTCTATTTTATTTTTTAACTTTGTTTGCCTGCTCTGAGAACACCACATCTGCTATCTTGCCCCTCCTCGTGAAATGCATCAAATTGATGCTAAGTGCCACGGCACACAGCTGTTTATGGGGATCACAGCAAGAAGAGTCTATACAACCTTGTCTCTGCCCATCAAGTCCTTTCTTATGCCCCCTGCTGGAGAACCTACCCCAGATTTCAATCGCTGCAGTCTGATAACCTAGTGAGCAGATCTCACTGATTACCCCGTTCCTCCACGCTTAGCCACAGATGTAGATTCAGCCTGTGAGGGTGTGTGCATGCCCATTCCTGAGGGAGGGGTACCCTCTCATGTACTACTTATCACCAGCTGCAGAGCAGAAGGGCCCAGGGTCCCAACAAGAACTGGACCAAAAGGCAATTAAAGTGATCAATCTCCATGACAACCAGAAGGAGCGTTCTGAGGCAATGCTGCAGCAGTTAAGTTCCCATGCACTTGCACAAACTCCTCTAGAGGCTGGTGCATCCATCTGTGATGTGACATTAAGAACAGGACCATTTTATCCCATCATGTAGCCTTTTTCCCTGAGTTCTGGGGCGGGGTCTCCTGAAGGTTGGCTGTGTCTTAGTAATTACACTTCATGCTTGTTTGCCCTCCTTAGTCCCTCTAACTCTCCAGTCTCATGATGATTTTCTGTCTTACTCTAGTTCCCAAGTCCCCACACCTCCCACTTGTCAACTAGCAGCGGCCTTATAGGTTTGTGTTGTTTATTTGTTTTGTTTTGCTTAGGTGTTTTTGTTTTGCTTTAGTAAGTATGCCTGATAAATTCTCCAGTAACCTCTGTGGCTCAAGGGTCACTGTCCCCACTTCCAAGGGTGTATAGTTAATGCCTACACATTCCTGAGTCACAGAATGCTGTTGAGGGTGGGCCAGCAGAAGGGCTGATCTTTCTCCTGAACCCTTGGTTGTTTCGTTGGTTTGACAGAGTAGGCTGTACCTCACATCTCCAACTCTAAATAACAAGCATTTAGCTAAGAAGCAGAAAACAATCTCTGACCATATTTTGCTCACTTGTTAGACCTGGAACCAGTCAGGTAACTTCACTGAGACTTCCATTTGTCTCCAGTGAAGCAAAGTTTGCCTAAATGGACTCTAAATGTCCCTTATTGTTCCACAAAGCCAAGATAATGTAGAAAGACTGCTAGTCAGCTCTTCCCTCTTGCCCTTCTCCTGGCCAGGGTTGGATGAATCCTCAGGACAGAAGTATTTGATGTGGGCTGGAAACCACAAAAGGGGTGGGAGAAAGCCCACGGGATTAGGAGGGGAAATTATTTCAGTTATTGGTGATAAGCAAACAAGTCAGGCTAGGGCTGTAGCTCAGTTGGGTGAGTTCTTGTCAGGTCTGCAGGAAGCCCCCGTTCCAATCTCCAGCACCACAGAAACCCAGCATGATGGGGCCCACCTCTGATTCCTTCACTTGAGAGGTAGAGGAAAAAAGATGGTAGTAGTTCAAAGTCAACCTGGGCTCCCTGGGACTCTGCCTCAAAAACAACAAAATGTTTGTTCAAACCCCTACGGAGCAACCTCAACTGCCAAGCACTGCTACAGGAAGGCACAGCAGCAGGACTGATGAGATGTGTTTCCTGGTGCCAAGGGATGGCTCCACAGCTCCAGTGCACCCAATCCCGCCAACTGCCCGTCCTGGGTCATGTGCAATCCCTTGACTTGCTGCTGGGCCTAGCAGCTCTCCCCACTTCCTTACCACCAGCCCAGTGCCTTGCTCTCCTGTGGTTCCACGGCTGTAATTTCCTCCACCCCAAATCACAGTGCCACCACCATACCAACGCCTGTGGGTAAAGCAGGACAACCAAGCCGACTCAGTCGACTGAAACCCACTTCTGTACTCGGGGTCTCTGGGTACAAAGCCCCCTTTGCCTTTGTGTCTCCTGCAGCTCTCTCAGCTTAACCCACAAGTCCAAATCTGGATCCCATGTGTCAAATTGGGGGAGGAACACACCCTTCCCTTCAGCCCACATCATTCAAGGCACAGGCTCCACCGTAGGCTGTGGGTCACCTGCCCACCTACCCACCTTTCCTCACTGAAGCATCGTGGTCTCCATCCTGGGGAAGGGAAAGCTCACCCATCTCAGCCCTGCAGTCCTTTTAGCTGTGGAGTCTGCCCATGAGACACACTCTGTACACTCTTCAACGGAACCCTGAACAGGAAGAGGAGGAGGAGGAGCCAGGGAATAGCTGGTCCTCTCCACCATCTGTCTCCGCATCACTCCCCTATGGCTGCAGATTTCCTGTCGTGCATCTTTGATAATTTGGAATACAACCAAGTGAATGTCAAAATAAAGGAGAAATTTTAAATAGAAAACCCCAGAGGTATTTCCATCCCTCAGCCGGGGAGGAGGGCCAGCCCTGTATGGCTTTAAAATTTGAACACCAAAACATCCATTTTTTGACTCCAAAATCTTCTCAGTTCCTCTCCAAAGTCCTCACTTTATCACAAGGCTCTTTGCTGAGTCAGCATCCACAACCTAGGAGGATTTCTTGTTTCTTGGGGAAGGGACTTTAAAAGCCTTAGAGATAAGTTGTGGTTGCAAAGAAAGAGACCACAGTTCCAGCTGTAGTCCCCAGACACAGCGAACTTTGCTACTATGAGGCGAACACACCCAGACAGGAAGTGTGATTGGTTTTTATTCTCACTCAAGGGGTGATCGTTTTTTCCCCATTCCTAGGGTCCTTGTAGTCATATTCAAATGGCTAGAATTAGTGCACAGGAACTGAAGGAGGAAGGGGAGGGGTCGTTGCTCCAAGGGGGTCAGAGGTCACCATTCTAGGCCATAAAGTTTCCAGAATACAGCAGGGCCTTTGTGTAAAAATATATTTTGCTGGGTGGAAAAGTTATTAAAATTTTTGATTAAAAGGCTTGTTTGGGCTGGTCGGTGGTGGCACATGCCTTTAAACCCGGCACTTGGGAGGCAAAGGCAGGCGAATCTCTGTGAGTTCAAGGCCAGCCTGGTCTACAAAGTGAGTTCCAGGACAGCCAGAGCTGTTTCACAGAGAAATCCTGTCTCAGAAAAAAAAAAAAAAAAATGAAGAAGAAGAAAGTCTTACTTGGTGGGGAGATAAAAAGATGTGAATTTCTTGTCCTAAACAAAAGTTTTACAGTATTTACTTGACAGTTCTTACAGGTATCTTGGCTAGAATGATGAATTCACCAGAGAACAGTACAACAGATTACTCCCGCCCCCACGCTTTCCAGGCCCAGGGTTTCCCCACCGCTCTACTTTCCAGTCTAATCATTGTATCTCAGAAGACGTAACAGTGTTACACAACCAGTCCTGGGTGGCATGGGAAGGGAGAGAAGGGACTACAAAACCAGAGAGAAGGGAGCTTTGTACACAAAAGGGAAAGGCCAGGGATGAAGCTGGGAGAGATACGTGCCTTTAGTCCCAAGGTACGTGCCTTTAGTCCCAGCACCGGAAGGCAGAGGCAGGCAGGTATCTGAGTTTAAAGGTAGCCTGGTCTACAGAGTGAGTTCTACAGAGAAAAGCTCTGTCTTGAAAAAACAACAATAAAAGGTCAGGGATGAAGTCAGTGTGTCTGCATTTGTGTTGCACACGGGTTTAGAAGAGTAGCTCTCCCCATCTCAGGGCCTTAACTCTAAAAGGGTGGGCGATTCCTGGGCTAACACCAGAGCCTTTCTCTAGTGTCAGCTGAAGCACAGTTTTGCCTCAGGGAGCATCTGGCTTCTGTTCTGCTACCGTGGTTCAGTTCTGAGAACCAGAGAGCCTGAAGCACATTTTTATGGTGTCTGGCCCCCTTCACCCTGGGACACCCTGAAAGGCAGAACTGCCTTTAGTGTATCTGTTTGGCCTCAGGCTTGTGGAGCAACCATCTGGGCTCAGTTGGGGTTTTTTTCCATGATAACCTTTGTCCTTTCTCCGACTCAGGCCACTGCTCTGTCCAGGTCTAAGTGGGAAGAAAGTGGGAGGATTAGGTGGGAAGGCCGGAAGGCACTGAGAACAGTAACCTGCAGGCCAAGTGCTAGATTTCCAAGGCAGCTTAGAGACGGAGTGATGTTATTGTTCAGGAAACATCCTGATGTATTCAGAACAACAACAACAAAAAAAGTATTCTGATGATTGATTAAATATGATAGTTTCTCATCGACTCCTCTTTTGAGTAGCTCTGACCTATTCCAGAAATGTAAGGAATGAAAATCCTGCCATGAACCCTTGCCGCAACCAAGGAGGAAGTCATGTCTCCTTCTGTAAGATACCCCCACAATCCTGGTGTACTGGCTCCCAAAGGGGTCCTTTACCAAATTCTAGAGAGACTCGATTCAGGCCTCAGTGAAACATTTGACCACCACACTCCCTCTCTATCTTGTCACTGTGGACCCCCTCTCCCACACGACAACCACATCCAGAGTCCAAATAGGTGTGACAGTTCCCATCTCCCTAGGGATGGGCACCAGATGCTAGGTAGCTGAGTCGCCTTGGGTAACTGAGGTCACCTTCCCTTCTGGGTTTGAACCTAAAATGGCATGCGCCTGTGCAGGGGGCGGAGAAAACGCAGGCTCCAGCTCTGGCCCTTTGGCACAAACCGAACCTGTGTCCACTCCTGTCCATCCACATCAGGGCAGCTCAGGGCTTCTGCCTTGGACCTATTGGGAATTTCATTCTTGCTCCTAAAACTAATAAACGAGCAGTCCCCTTGAGAGAGTCAATAAACATTTTAAAATTAAACTAGAGCCCTCACCTTCTCCTAAGGTCCTCCAAACTCTATCCCCAAACCAAAAGAATGATTAATAAGACCCATGCCTCAGGCCTCCAGCTATTGAGAATCTCACTGCCCTATTGGTCCTAGACCTGAATCCCTCTCTCCTCTCTGCCCTATTCATAAGGAGAATGAGTCAGGCACTGAGAACAGTCAATGGGGAGGAGCCTAAGAGGAAAAAAAATTAAGAATTTTTAAAAATAAGGCCGGGCAGTGGTGGCGCACGACTTTAATCCCAGCACTTGGGAGGCAGAGGCAGGCGGATCTCTGTGAGTTCCAGGCCAGCCTGGTCTACAAGAGCTAGTTCCAGAACAGGCTCCAAAACTACAGAGAAACCCTGTCTCAATAAAAAAAAAGAAAAGAAAAGAAAAGAAAAAAGAAAGAAATTTTAAAAATAAATGAACATTGTAACATAAGACATGTGTGAGATGAGAAAATTTCAAGGTTGCACACACCAATTAAAAAAAAAAAGTCTTGGCCGGGTGGTGGTGGCGCATGCCTTTAATCCCAGCACTCAGGAGGCAGAAGCAGGCGGATCTCTGTGAGTTCAAGTCCAGCCTGGTCTACAAGAGCTAGTTCCAGGATAGGCTTCAAACGCCACAGAGAAACCCTGTCTCAGAAAAACCAAAAAAAGAAAAAAGAAAAAAAAAGTCTCCTGTTGGGGACTGCAGAGATAGTTAGGCTCAGCACCCACGTGGTGGTTCACAACTGTCTGTAACTTCAGTTTAGCGATCTAATCATCTCTTCTGGCCTCTGTAGGCACTACACAAACCTTACACAGATATACTTGAAGGCAAAACATTCACACACAAAGATAAATCATTTTATACAGTCTTCTGTGGAGGGCCTGGAGATGGCTCAGTGGGTAAGAATGTTGTGCAAGCATGAGTACCTGGGTTCAAATCCCCAACACTCACGTAAAAAGCCTGATGTGGCTGAACATGTAACCTTAGCCCTGCAAGGGCAGAGCTAGAAGGAGCTGAGGGAGAATGACAGAGCAGGCTAACCAGCATCCTCCTCCTACCTCTGTGTGCACAGATAGGCACACTCACGGGCACGGCTAACCCATAACACACACAGAGAGAGACTAAGGAAAGGCAAGGGGACAGAAATGAAGTCTTTCCAATACATTCCTTATTATGTCACTTTGATTTTGTTGCTGTTGTTTTGAGTCAAGGATCACATATAGCCCAGGTGGCCAGGCTAGATGGTGCATGCCTTTAATCCCAATACTCAGGAGGCAAAGGCAGGTGGTTCTCTGTGAGTTCGAGGCCAGCCTGGTCTATGTATCCAAGTTCCGGGACAGTCAGGGCTACATAGACTGTCCCCCAGACAGAAATAAACAGCCTTGTAGCTGAGCACAACCTTGAACTCCTGACCCCCTTGCCTCTGCTCAAGCGCTAGGATAGCAGGCGCACACCTTCATACCCTGCTTTTATTTTTTTTGTCAATTTACATTCCAAAAGATTTTTCCAAGTAAACTGATATGAAAACCATCCCCGCAGAGTGGGAGTGCGTGCTGGGTCATCTGACCCAGACTCACGTGGGAAAGATGTGTGGTGTGAGCCAAGCATGGCCCCGTGAGCACATCAGTGGTGCCTGAGAAGCTGAGGTGCTTCACGGCTCTGGAGCTGGAGTCGGAGCATGATTGGCACTAAGGCTCTCTGATACCTCTAAACAGGAAGAGAGACAGTTTTCTCACTCACAAGACCAAGAACAGAAGACCTGGCTGGAAAAACAGGTATCAGACAACACGGGTCTGTACTGTAGGAATTCAAAAATATTTCTTGTAGTGGCAAAAGAAAACTCACCCCAAATGTGTACTTTGGACCATTTTGAAGTGTACATAGGACCATTTTGAAGTGTACATAGGATGCCATGCCACGGGTTTACAATACTGAGCAGCCGTCACCTCGATCCTTCCAAAGCTACTTGTGGCTCCCAAAACTCTCAAGACATTAGTGTTAGAATTACCTTACTTAGATCTACTTTCATGTTTTAAAAAACTTTTTTTTTTTTTTGGTTTTTCGAGACAGGGTTTCTCTGTGGCTTTGGAGCCTGCGCTGGAACTAGCTCTTGTAGACCAGGCTGGTCTCGAACTCACGAAGATCTGCCTGCCTCTGCCTTCCGAGTGCTGGGATTAAAGGTGTGCGCCACCACCGCCCAGCTTAAAAATGTTTTAAACTAGGCTCTTTCTCTCTGGCCCGGCAGAATGGGGCTCTACAACCCCAGACAAAGGCAGAAATCTGGCTTCAGCTGAAGACAGTTCTACAGCCCTACCCAGACGGACAGAGCAGGGGGACCTGAGCAGGCAGCTTATTGAAGATGAAAAAGGAGCTGGGGTTAACAATGGACAGACTCAGATATGGATATAGGACAGAAAGGCCCAGAAGACAAGCTGGAAGTGCAAGGCTGTTTCCTGGTCTGTGGGCACACTGAGGTCCTGGGCTATGGGGTGAATGACAGATGACTCAGGCAGGCCAGAACTTAAGGGTCTCCAGGGAAAAGCCACCCATTAATGTCCAAATACCATCCACTTTCCTTCTCACTGCCTCCATGGTCCTCTCTCCAGAAATCTCTGCCCCAGGAACCCTCCTTATAGTTCTTAGACTGGTAGAGTGGAAGGCTGGGAACCAAACCTGGGTCCTCCCCAAGATCAGCAGGTGCTCCTAAACCTCAAGCCATCTCTCCATCCCTAGCTTATCTATTTTTGTTGTTTGCAGATTTAGTATCAACCCAAATGAAAACTCAAAAAAAAAAAACATCTTAGGAAATAATCTCATAGTATTATCATATTGACAGTTCACCTATTTTTTTTTTTTTGGTTTTTGAGATAGGGTTTCTCTGTGGCTTTGGAGCCTGTCCTGGAACTAGCTCTTGTAGAGTCTCGAACTCACAAAGATCCGCCTGCCTCTGCCTCCCGAGTGCTGGGATTAAAGGCGTGCGCCACCACCGCCCGGCGGGTTCACCTATTTTTAAAACATTTTTATTTATGTGTTTGTTTGTGCATGAGAGTATCAGGTCCCCCAGAGCTGGAGTTAGATGACTGAGATACCAAATACGGTTGCTAGGAATTAACCCAGCACACACTCCCACTTTTCAGGGATGGTTTTCATATCAGTTTACTTGGAAAAATCTTTTGGAATGTAAATTGACAAAAACACAAACAAACAAACCAGCAGGGCATGAAGGTGTACATCCATCCTCTACAAGAGCAGAAAGCGGCCTTAACCCCTGAGCCATCTCTGTAGCTCCTGATAGTTCATGCCTCCACCAGGGCTATCTGAAAAGAAGGACTTAATTTTGCTTTGTTTTAAAGTTTTTAATTGTCTCAACTTTGAATATATTGCCTAGGAATTTGACTACTACCCAGTTTGTGTTTGAGAGTAGATATGTAAATTTCTAGCCATTCAACTTAAACACTTAAACAATAAAACCACGCCCATGCTGCTCCTTCACTCTAACTATCTGGACTGTTTGTAAGAAGCCCTATTCTCTGCAGGCAGGCTCCTCTGCACTCTGGTTAGCGAAAGTTGTTATGCTAACTCCTGAAAATGTTTTCCTAAACTACAAGAATCAAATAAGAAATTGGTGGAGAAACACCTTGGTCTGAGCTGAGGGTCGACAGGAGGGCCCAACAACACCAGAGGAAGAGCAGGGAGGGCCAGAAGCAGGGACCCGGGGGCTTCTACTCATTCATTCCGGTTTGGCAACATTCTCAGAGCGAATTTTTCCCTTTTTCTGCTGTGTGCACGTGTCCTTCCTCAGGTACAGCCCATCTTGTTATTTGAGACAGGCCTGGAGTGTGACTAGTGCACTAGACTGGCTGGCCTTAGAGTCCCAGGGATCTGGCTCTTCCTTTCCCAGTGCTGGGCTAACAAGCCTGTGCCACGACACCCAGCCTTTTCTTTTTAAACAGGTGTTGTGGAGAGTGAACTCAGGTGACTGTGCGTCCAAGGCAAGCATTTTACCAGCTGAGCCACCACTCCAGCCCCAAGGTTGGTGTGTGTGTGTGTGTGTGTGTGTGTGTGTGTGTATCAGAGATCGATGCCAAATGTCTTCCTCAACAGCACCCCATTTTTGAGAGGATCTTTCATTCAATCTAGAATTCACATATTCAGCTGGGCTGGTTGGTCAGTGAGTCCCAGAAGAACTGGGAAGAAGTTCCTACCTTCCCAAGCTGGATCTACAGATATGTGCTGCTATGCAGTTGTTTGTTTCAGATTTATTTGCATGTGTATGGATCTTAGTGTATGCCTGGTGTCAGATCCCTGGGTGTCAAGATTCAGTTCCTTGCCCAACTTGTCCTGAGTGCGCTGGGATCCAAACTCTAGTCATCACCCTTGTGCGGCACACACTTTACTAACCCGTCCTCTGGCCCCTGAGTTGAACACAAATCACCCCCTACTTCCAGCATACAAGATGTTCAACTCACGCGCAAATTTAATACATCCCCAGTCAGCACACCCAACAACTCCCAAGGCTGTGTTTCCTATTTCACTCTTCCCCTAGTCAAGAGAGAGCCACGTCAGTGGGAATAGATGGGTACGTAATCACCAGCAAGTGTTCAGGAACACTGTACTGCTTCACTGGGCCACCAATGCCACTTGATGCTTCCAGGAGACTCCTGACCCTTCCCACCATTAAAAGGCCACAACGCCCATTTCTGTAACTCTTGTATTTTGGAAATTTCAGTCAAAAATAAGTCAACTAGGGAAAATTAAGGAGATTTATTTGTGTATCAACCAGAAATTGATTTGAATAAGGCACAGTCAACATCATGAATATGGAAACATATGCAAAAGCAGTCATGGAGGCGCGAGCAAGTCTGACATCCATACTGTCAAAGCCATTAAATTGGCAAATACATAAAGGCAAAATTAGTGGTTAAGAAATCTTGGTTAGACAGAAAGTAAGAGTGCTGGTGAAATCAACTTGCTGCAGCATCCTCACGTTTGCAGGCCACATCTGTCAGTCACAGCCTAACATCATAGCTCACAAGGCTTTAAAGTACAAACCAAAGGCTGTGAGACAATGCTCTATCATCAGCCAACTGCTGGGCCACAGGCTGAGCCTCGCTGCCCTAAGTCTGAGGGCTTCCAGGTAAAATTTACTAAAATTATTTCAGTGGTACAACTCTCTAGAACTTCTTTATTAATCTCTGAAAGCTTTTTTTTTTTACCTGAAAGGGAAAAATCCAAGTCCAAACAGTTTCTAATTCTCACCCTGCTTGCTTCTTGGTATTACTCAAGAAAGGATTCCCATTAAAAAAAAACCAAACAAATAATGTGTGTGTGTAAATATGTATGTATGGTGGTATTAAACTGTGACGTTCAAACATGAGGTTTGCTGTCATGTAGCTGCAAATAGCTTTTCTAAGTCAAGCAAATTATCACAAATAAGGAAAATGTGAAGAACAATGCACTAGAAGGCAGTACATCAGATAATAGATTTCTTTCCCTTTTTTTTTTTTTAGTTTTTTGAGACAGGGTTTCTCTGTGGCTTTAAGGCCTGCCCTGGAACTAGCTCTTGTAGACCAGGCTAGCTCAGGTAATAGATTTTTAATTATATGTACATTTTAAAATGTATTTTTGTTTAAAACGTAATTACATGAAGCTGGTGTAGTTGCACACTTCTATAATTCTATCATGTAGAAGTTAGAAATCCAAGGCTGAGCATCACTAGTTTGGGCTATGTAGTTTGAACTCTGGATCAAAAACAGAAAATTCTTTGAAAATCCTTTGTTTTGACCCCAAACAAATATATTATTCTTTTCAAAATAATTTTTAAGAGGTCTGGGAATGTAACTTAGTGATAGAGCACTTTCCTTGAACATTAAGGCCCTGAATTCAATCCCCAGTACTGAAAAAAATTGAATGAAAGAAGGGTTTTGAAATAGTGGATAGAAAACTGACGAGTCTCAGCTGATTGCACTAATGTATAGAATGAAAAGTATTTTAACAAAGTCGACAGTAAAAAAAATTGAAAATTAAATTTTAGAAATGCATTATATCCTAAATTTATGTTGACAGCAAATTATGTAAAACTATATTCAACCAAATGAAGAAACTTGTTCCACCCGTGACCTGAGCCACGGACACAGGCTGTGTACAAACACTTTAGACCGGTTCCTCTGCAGTCTGAGGTAGCACAGGTCCAAGGCCAACACAAAGTTCTGAAGGCACCCTTGGTTTTCTGTGAAGTGATACTTGGATAAGGGCTGAGATTAAAGCTAGGTATGGCGGCATACACCCCAGCACTCAGGGAACCAAGGCAGGAGAAATTACTCTAAGTTCAAAGTTCCCCTTGGCCACAGAGTGAGGATCAGGCCAGCCAGGGCTAAACGACAAGCCACTAGCATTCAAAACAAGCAAGTAGAAGTCTATAAATACAGAAAAAAAAAATGTCACACAGATTTTTCTTCAGTCCCTCTCTTTTACACTGGGTCGACACTCAAATTCAATTCACTGTGCTTAAACTTTGTGCTTAGGGTCTTTTCTCAAAACTATTACAAGATCCTCTCAAATGCACGGTTTCTTCCTGTGTTCCTCCACCCTAGTGCAGCAAAGACTCCATCCAAAGTCGGTCTACGATCTTTCTGTGGCAAACACTTTCAGATCACTCCCTACACCCCAGGCCTCTGTGATCCTTTAACTATCAATAGACATCTTAGTGTTCCCTAAACTCCCTCCACACTCAAATAACTTAACTTCTTAATTATATACATGATCTCATAGCAGCAGACGAGCCAAAACCTAGTGCAAAATTCCAGGACTGTTCCCGTCCACGTAATGGAACAGATCTTTGTGGATGGGGTTATTTTACTAGAGTTTTACTTTAGCGTGATCAGCAGCTATTGGCCCCAGGCTAACAATCACAGGACGTGCCTTGACAATTGACATCGGTAGTCATCTCTCTTTCTCTCCCTATGTAGAACATCCTCTTGCATTTCTCCAATTCCTTCCCTAATGGCATTTCTAACTAGCAGTCAAGAAACGAATGTGACTTCCCACCAGAGCATAGCCAATCCCATTTGGTAAAGTTATGCCAGTAGCTGACACTGACATCTCGTCTCAAATGGCACTCAACTCTCATCACAGACAGTTGCGACATTCCAGCCAGCAGCAGAAGCAATCAACAGAAATTAACCAGCCAGAAGCCGTGCCTCTACAGCCTACAGTATAGTAGGCCTTGTAGGTCTCTATCACCCTCTACAACCAACCTCACTTCATCTCCCTACTCCTAAGCTCTACCGCTTTCATCTCTTCCTATCAGTTTGTATCTTTAGAATATGCTTTTCACTTCATCAATGGTTTTCAAACTTCCTTCTCAGTGAAACTTAGTTCCACTGAAATCTTAACAGAGAACCCCAAATACAGCAATCAAGAGCAGAGATATTCTCATGTGAAGCAAGGGGCTGCTGGTGGGCACAGAGAAACGATACAGCCAGTTGGGATTTCCTCAACTCCTACCAATTACTACATTGATTCCAATGCTCAGGAACACTTTCTTTTAACAAAGCCATCTTTCCCTCAGCTCATTAATGGAATAAAAACAGACATGCACCAAGTTTTTAGGAAGGATTTGGAGGGTAATTTTAGCTTCCTGTTTTCATATATTCAAAGTGTAAATCTGTGTAAGATACAACCCCACAACTGAATTATTAAAGTGAATCTTAAAAATACTTAATAAGTGGCAGAAGAGTTCCCTGAAATCATTGGAATTACTAGTCCGAGGCCCTTTGGAGTCCTCCCAAGGCAGCAGTCATGCTGCGGTTCCTCTGAAAATCAGATCTTCCTGTGCAGTGATTCTGCCCATGGAGATTTAAACAATCCCTCAGTGTTATGATTCATGTTGTATTTTAGGCCTGATTTACTTTAAAAGGCAAAGAAAACCAACTATCAGGCCAATTGTTGGCCTTATCAAAGTTTAGACTAGAAAGTTTTCATAAAAGTAAAAAGAAGAGAGTTTCTTTTCTCAGCTGTTTCCTCCCCCATGCTAACTAACCACCTCCCCTCAGGGGACTGGAGCTGGGCTGGGCCTGGCTTCACAAAAGGCAGCCTTGCTCTTCTATGTTCTTGACAGGCTGGACGGGCAGCACCAGGTGTGAAATGCGACTCCACAGCCCACTCAGTTTGTCTGAGTCCATGTGGCTGAAGGAAGTGGGAGCTCCAGAGTTGGTGAATTTAGCCCAGAGTAAATCCCTCACTTTCTCTTCTGTTTCCCTGGGGCCTACGCTTGCTGCTAACGTCTCCTCCTCCAGCAGGACCGTCAGGACGAGGGCCACATCTTTAAAGGCTGCATTCTCATGGTCACAGTACTTGTAGAAGATCAGTGTGGAGCCTGCAGGAAGGGATTCGAAGCGGTGGACGACAGCAGCCTTATGGCCATTCTCAAATCCATCGCTAAGCTCCAAGTCAACCCACAGCTTGACGGTGTCACTGTCCTGCAGGGCTCTTGCGGCTCCGTCTATGGAAACAGCAGACACTTTCTGGGCAGAGGTGTAGGCGTTGGCAACATGGTGGCTAAGACACTTGAGGGTCTCCCTTCCCTCTCGAGCAGCAGTAAAGATGATGATGGCAGGCTCAGTGGGGCTTGAAACATTGAGGTGCTTCTGCAGAAACTTCCGTCCTCGCTGCCACAGAAAGGAACTTTGACCTGGAAATTTATCCTTCAGCTGGCTAAACTGAGCCAGGAAAGCCTCCAAAGCTGGGTTCTGGGGCACTTGCTGGGCCGGGGAGGAATAGTAGCTGCTAACGGAATGTAGCACAAGAACCACAATCAGGAAGCAGAGAAACACAGGACCTGATCAATGAGAAGAAAAAGAAAACAAGAACGTGAGTCAGAAACAAAGCTGTGGGGAGCAGAAATGAAACGCAGGTTCTATCAAATCTTCTGGCAATGTTAAGTTCTCTTTACCTTGACTCTCCTACATTTTAATACATAGTTAATGTCTAACAGAAGCTGAGGCAAGAGGATCGTCATGAATTTGAGGCCAGTATGGTCTACACAGAAAGAAATAAAACACAAAGTCTGACAGAAATACCTTCTTTAATCTCTTGAAGATACACCATCTATGTCAAAGTCGTTCATATACTTTGTTGCCGTCAAGGCGTCCTGAGAAGTTTCTCTGAACACACTGCTAAAGCAGAGCATTCTGCAGCCCAAAATGACCCAGGCAGGGTGGCACACCACATCTCAGCACGTGGGAGGACAGACTGTGACGCCTGCCCTACACGTGGAGACTCGGTCTCAAAAGGGAAAGCAAACAACCTGACTGTGCAATCTCAGACATTAGCAGCCTCTGACTCAAGAGGCAGATTCTGGAGGCTGAGGCAGGCATACCGCCATGTATCTGAAGATTCCTGGGCTCTGTGAACCCCAGTCAGGACTATGTGGCAAAGCCCTGCCTCAACAAAACAAAACAAAGCAAAAGGCAGCTTCAGTTTCTTGTCTTCTATAGTGTTTTCAGCCTCTAGCAAGGTAGCTCAGTGTTAGGTGTTTGGCAAGTGTGCACAAGGCCCCAATTCAGTCCCCCATTAGGGGCTGGGGAGAAGCAGCAGATTTTCTAACTGTGAGAATTTCTATTTGTTAAACAAAATATCCAACAGTAGCCCTGGAAGAAAAACTTTACAACTTTATTGCTTTATTTTATTGAATTTATCAAACATATGTATAATTAAAGTTAAAATGAAATGGAATAGCTTCCTAGGCATTTTCTCTGAGGATCCGTGAATGTAAGCCAGTTGAAGCAGAATTAGGTTTGTTCTCACCATAGTTCCAGAGACTCCTGCTGTCTATCTTCCTCAGTCTTTCCTGTGCAGCCGCTTCCTTTTCCCTCACTGTCTGCGTCTCTTCTTCAGGACTTCCATCCTCTAGGGTGAGAAGGAACGTTGTTTGTAGACAGAACACCATAAAAGTGGGTAGTATCTTTTACTTATAACCCAATTACATGACGGGATTCCTATACTTTGCAAATTTTCCTTTTATGCAAGCCAAAATTGCCAATTAACCCCACACACACACATCACACACACTACATTCAAACCACAGTAAACTTCTACAATGGTGAAATTGTAATTGTAGATAATGGTCCAATCAATGGCATTCATCATTTGTTCGTTCATTCATCCATTCATTTTCTCACTCAAAAACTATTCATAAAGTTGTATTTATGTGTTGGATGCCAGAGAAATACAAAGAAAGACATGAGCTAAGTGCTTCGGTCCAGATAGTCTGATGGGAATGCACGAGACATACTAGGTATCAGGGATCTGCACTAGAACCGCCAAATCCTTGATGAACACTACTAGAATGTGGGCATTTCAGACTGGTCTCTTTGGTAAGCAGGCGGTGCATGCTGCAATCCTAGATCTCAGAAGGCTGAGGCAGGAGGATCACTATGAGTCTAAGGTCAGCTTGGACTACAGAATGAGATACTATCTCAAAACAAGAGCAACAACAATGACCAAACAAACATCAACATGTGTGTATTCGTGTTGATTTATACACATTTG
>JAQHUG010000035.1:4213487-4230316 GCA_028555095.1 Dicrostonyx torquatus
TGTAGATTGCTCAATGAGAAGTGTGACTCCAAGGCTGGTAAAGGAATGCAGGTGTGTGTTGAGAGAATGAAGTCCCCGGAAAAAGAATGTGAATAGAGAATTCCTGAGGGTGGAGGAGCATTTTACAGGAAGCATTCAGAGCTTAGGGCTTGAGGGAGAGAGAATAAACGCAAGGTCACGCTGTAAAGGAGAAAAAAGTCACGCTGTAAAGGAGAAAAAAGTCCTAAGCAGCCTTTGAACGGTGATGGTGTGAAAGCCTGTTTCTTCCTCGTGCCTCCAGGAACACATTTGGGGAAAAACACCAGTTTCTATGTTGGGGCGATGGTCCCCGACAAGGAATGTGTCTCAAATGATACATTTACTTTTAGTGAATCTCTTCCAAGTTCAATTGTGAAATGTTGGTTTTCAGTGTCCCTTAGTAACTCATTTTTCTACTGAAGTAAAACTTAATTATCCTTATATCTGTCCACTTTATCCTGTTACCCTGGTGAGACAGCAAACCTTTATCATTCTGCTTTGTCTTCTCTAGGGGTCGGAACTGGTCAAAGTTCTAGGATTTATTTTCCACTCATGGAGACGACACTAAAGGATAGCTTACATTTTTCTGGCCAATGTGGCAAAATGTCATGTCTTTTATATCGGGGTGCAAATATTTGTTATATCCTGCAGTCTTCTCTGGGTTTAAGATAAGTAACTTTTAAAAGATGAATAATGGGCCAGGCAGTGGCGGCGCACGCCTTTAATTCCAGCACTCAGCAGACAGAGAAAGGTGGACCTCTGAGTTTGAGACCAGCCTGGTCTACAGAGCAAGTTCCAGGACAGCCAGACTACACAGAGAAACCCTGTCTTGAAAAACCAAAACAAGTAAGCAACCAAAAAAAGCAAGCAACCAACCAAAAACACAAATGATGGGCCAGGGAGGTGCTGTAATGGCCAAGAACAACTGCTGTACAGACACGTGAACCTGACTTCGAATCTCCAAGGTGTGGTGGATCTGGGAAGAATGCTGGTTAGCCTGAAAACAACTGGTGCTCTCTGCTAGCCTCCACATCTGCATGCATGGGTGCCAACACACAGACTCACACGCTACACACACTCCCACACATACCACAAGAAAAGGGTAACAAAATGTATTTGTCTGTATACAAGAAGTACCCACCAGGGCCTATAATCATAACCAGGAGCACACAGGGAGCTTCAACCGCGGCCTCCCGCCCATTTTATAACAAGCTGGAAAGACAGGATAGGAAAAGCTGCCTGCAGAGAAAACTCAGGGTTGGCAGGGTAGCAGGACCTAGCTCATCCTATAAGTCTCAGGTGTGGCCAAAGGGACCCAGGGAAAACAAGGAAAGATAGAGATCTGGAGAAGACAGAACAAAAGGGAAGGGCAAAGAGGAGGAGGTGGGACTAAAGTTCAGTGTAAACAGAGCAAAGGACCACCAGTGTCTCCGGGACAGGAGTTTAGACATGAAGAACATCACGACAAACGCACAGCAGTAGGGTCCGGCATGTTTAAACAATCCGTTGTTAGAAAACTATCCCATTTTAGGCTCTGAGAACAAAAAGAACAGGTATCTTGGACAGAAATGATTTGCCATCCAAGAACACAGCATACCTGTGACCATTATCATTTATAAAGTGCCTTCTTGGTGCCAGGCAGCCAAACATGTATTAGTAACTCAATCTTTGCAATGTGGCATAAAGTAGAAACTATTCTAGCATTCTTACTACTTTCCAAACCAAGATGGGGTTAAGAACCTCACTCAAGCACACATGACTAAGGTAAAGCCAGGGTCTCAAGTGAGGTGGCCTGCTTATGACATATAGTGTTTAAAGTAAGATCCTAAAAAATGGCTTAAACACTGCAAAGGTCTGACACTGGTCCAGTTGATCTAGCTTTAAATTGGGACTCCAGTAAATCTGCAGGTTCAACACCCCCCCATCCCTGAGACAAGGTGGTTGGCTGGCCTGGAACTATGTATGTAGACCAAGCTGGCCTTAAATGCATAGAAATCTATCTGCCTGTCTCTGGGTGCCGGATTAAAGGCCTGCACCACCATAACCAGCTCAGATCCATAACATTTTCAAAATACTTATTTCAATGCTATACAAAGTCTCTGGTAACATTGATGCATATCACACTGCGATCTACCAGTTAAGATACAAAGACTTTATATCCACCTTGGGTCATTTGTCCCTCCTGGCCTCTCAACCTTCAAACCTGAGACCATGTGACTCACAACTCCTGCTCACGTTGTCCCAAGATCAATCAGATTTAAGTTTTTGATAGTTCAAGCATCAAGTCCTAACTAGTTCTACTTGTTACTACGATTTAGTCCTTTTTAGTTCTGCTTCACTGTCCTAAACATATTCCATCATGTGCTTGGTAAAGTGCCTAACAGTATGCCGCAGGTCCTATCACGCTCCCACGGGAAGAAACTAGCTAAAAGAGCCCAAAGCCATTTAGCAGAAGTAGAATATAAACCCAGAATCTGAAAAGCGACTATTTTTCCCTAATAAAAAGCAGTTTTGCTGGACTTGGTGGTGCATGCCTGTAATCCCAGCTCTAGAGAGACACAGGCAGGCAGATCTCTGTGGGTTTGGAGGCCAGACTGATCTCAAACTGGTATGATCCTGTCTCAAAAAGCAGTTTTCAAGCTGTATCACCAAAGATCCATGGAGATTGAGGGTAAAGAGGGAGACCAGAGACTTAAAAGAGGTAGCTCACCTCTTTTCAGATGGCCATGACATGCAGACTGCCATGTTCTTTGCATGCCAGACTTAGATTAGATTATTTGTTTGGCTGAGGTTCTCTTCCCTGGAACTTGGAGACTACAACCTCAGTTACCCACCTCCCTTAGGAGCAGACTCTTGGGTGACTGTATTTTTCTTCCAGTCCACCCCAAAATCTGCCAGAAAATTATGGGAACTTATGATGGCCAGTTTAAAAATGTTATCATTATGTATATTTTAATCAACTTTTCCACACTATGAAAAGACTGCAGCATACACAAACCGAGTATCTCAGATTAGAATTTAGTCAAATTAATCAATATTTTGGTCAAATTCATTATATTTACTGTAAATGTCCTAATTTATAACATTTTAAAAAATATTTTGAAGAGCTAAGCTACAAGACTTCCAAAATTTCCTTCTCTGATCCATTTTGGCTCTTTTTCTGGGAGCTTATTATACACTGGGTATTTTAAGTTACATGTGGAGGCAAAGTGACTACAGTCCTTTCTCTGGCCCAATGTTACCACCCAGAGCTGCTGGTGGCTTAACTTATACTTGCAGTACTGAGAACTCGCCAGGATCCCCTTATTTTTTTTTTGGTATAAAGTTTATTTAGTGGGTTATGAGGGGGGGGAGGGGAGAAGTGGTTGGGGGGAGAAGAGACAGAAACTGCCTCTCCAGAAGAAAGGTGGACAGAGAGAGCCTGGCTCCCCTTCTAAGCCAAGTACATATTATGGATGTTCTGGTGCAGGTCTCAATGTATGGTCCATAGACTATTCACAGTAGCTTACAGACTGAGAAAATTTTAATTTGAAAGTACTTCCAGTTACTCCTTGTTTAGAAAATTCAATGGTAGCTGGGCGGTGGTGGCGCACGCCTTTAATCCCAGCACTCGGGAGGCAGAGGCAGGCGGGTCTTTGTGAGTTCGAGACCAGCCTGGTCTACAAGAGCTAGTTCCAGCGCAGGCTCCAAAGCCACAGAGAAACCCTGTCTCGAAAAACCAAAAAAAGAAAAAGAAAAATCAATGGTTTAAATTCTTCATGGTGATAGTACTAGTTAAAAAGTTGGTTAAAACAAAAATTGTTTCTATTTTGCTAATGTTTAAACCTCAGACATGTAGAATCTTTGGGGCATAGGTATTCTTAACTAAATGAAGAGGCAATAGGAGCCTCTAAAAGGGATGTCTTGGGAAGAGCTTGAGGATCAACAGTGAGGGAGTGCCTCACTGCAAGTTAATGACTGACAAGCCTTCAAGTCAGCAGTCAGCTTACTCATGAGACCTCCCCCATGATGGACACCGGCAGACACAAGAGTGGCTCCTAGAATACAATCTTTAGAGACAAACAAGAACCAGGCTTGACAACATGTGGAAAGCAAGATTTGTGGCATGTCATCAGCTATTCGTTTTTCCACTTCTCCCGTTAAAACATCAGTTTGATCAGTGGAGGCAATGTGCTGTATCAGAACAAGGCCAATCCTCTGCCAAGTCTTTTTTCAGACTAGTGCGTGAACCAGTACCTGCTAATGAGATATTTTTTAAAAAATAAACATCTGCTGAGACATTTCAGAAAGATTTTATTTCCAAATTAAGACTTGTAAGAAAGAAAGACATGTGCCCCTGCTGTCTGGCACAACAAACCATACCGAACCCATTTAAAGAACAACTATGAGAACACAAGGCAACCATAAGGACCCCAGGGGAGGAAAGAGAAGAACCCAGGTCCTTCAACTATGAGAACACAAGGCAACCATAAGGACCCCAGGGGAGGAAAGAGAAGAACCCAGGTCCTTGATAACATTTCCGCTGCTACTGAAGCACTGGATCACCTAGAATCTTAAGCGGGATTTTAAAATTGTTCAGTGGCTTCTTAGATGTTCCCAGGAGCTTTTTCTAAGTTGTTTAGCTCCAAATCGGATTCCATGATTTCCATGAACAGGAGAACCCCAAAATGTGGCCAATGCTCAGCGACACATTCTCATGTAAAGAAAAAGCATCCACTAGACTGTTCTTAAATTGTATGAAGTCAAGTTTTATCATTTGTTATATACTTTCACAGCACAGGTTATTTTTCCATTTCCATGGGAGGACATTAAATTCAGTCACCACAAGACAGTAGAGTCTTTGGTTATATATAGACAACTAAGTGTAAACTGGTAACATTCTCAACCCTTTTTTTGTAACCTACATAGGTATTGACAAATAGACTGTGAAAGGACCAGTTATCAATACTGTAACACTTATGCTGAGGATAAAATGGTTTTATATATATATGAAAAAAATCTTATATATACATACACATCTCTCTCACTACTGACCAATGTATAAAAGGAAAAATTTAGAACAATGTAGTGTATTAAAATTTACTAGAATAATCTAGAATCCAGCTATAAGAATGTGTTTTCATAAAAGTTACTGTTAGAAAAACAGTTAATGAGGCATACAGCATGGGGCCTCCCCTCCAGACATTATTTCATTAATACTTAGGAAGGGCAATCTAGTTCTAAAGCATTTGTCTGGACTATAGGTTAGTTTGACTCCAGGTAAATAGTCTGCAATACTGACTAAATTTATGCTATAAAAAGAGAGAGAAAGAGAATAAAATGCATAGATCATAGATCACAGAAGTAGACCCAACAAGTTAAGCAGTTGACAAAGTAGTGACAGTATGAGTCAGATTCAGAAAGGGGGCCTCAGGTTAAACTCAGGGGAATAGTACTAGCCTAGCATGCACGAAGGCACCCAGATTCAATCCCCAGCACCTTAAAAAAAATTATGAAATAAAGAAAAAGAGACAGAATACAGAAACAGGTAACTATTCATCTCCCCTAAGTTATGAACACAAAGCCTGGAGAGTCTTCATGATTCTGTTACAGAAGTCATTTGCTTTGGCCAAGTTTTTTGTTTAAGGTTTTGTCTGTTCTGGACAAGATTAACTGTAACGCAGGATTAAAACCAGCTACTCTGGAGTCATGTATCCTTTTTCTAACCAGTGGAGGACCCAGAAGAAATGGATGGCAAGCTTTCTCAAAGGTCCACCTAGTGAGATTTTGAGGTGCCCACTCAAGTGGGAAAGACCAAGGCAGAACAAGGCTTCTATTAGCAGGATTGTCAGGATAACATTCAGGGCAATAATCAGCTCTGTTAATACGGTCTAAGAACACTTGGTAACATTCATTTTCAACAAGTTCAGTTTGGTATAACCAATGCCCTAGTTCTAAACTAGGGAACCACTGTTGCCCACAATCAGGGCAGTGTGAATTATCGGAGAACATCTGGGCTTAGAAAGACAACACAAGCAATGTAACAGCAAAAGGAAACAAAGACAGAGAAAGAAAGGCAGTAAGTGACAATCAGTCCTGTTACAGTTTTCCTTTATCAACTTCTCAGTTCCACAACACTTGAGTGTCAAATCTGGCTTGCACCTCAATGCAGTTCTTCAAGATCTTGTAGTCTAATTTTCACTTAACTGCAACTCAGTCTCTGTACTCAGGGACCAGTCCAGTCTAGATTACTATCAGTCACTTACTAGCAGCACAGATCACAGAATAGCTCCTTCAAATTCCAGCGTCTTAAGGAAAGCCAGACCTCTAGTCTGAACTGTTCCGCAGCAGTATCAGCTGGTGATGGTATCACACGAAGGTACTCTGCTCTGCTGGTAAGATGATTATGCTTGGTGAAAAAGAGGCGTTGACGGAGCCAGTGAGTCTCCCTGTTGATGCTGGCACTCCTGCCCAATGGCTCTCTACAGCGATGTAGTAAGGTCAGGAAAACCTGGTGGCGTCCTCTTCAGTGGATCCAATGAAGTCAGTCTTGAAAGGACCGTTATCTGGACCCAGTCACAGAGAAGTAGCTAACGACGGTGCGCTTGCAGAATGTCTGGGAATGCGCCACACACCTGCAAATGATAAAACTTCAGACGACTCATATGGGTTTTGCAGTTGCTCACAATATTAGAAACATGCATTTGAGAATTGCTTTTATCAGTCAAAAATTATTTACATCAGTCAAGGTAGATAGATGACAACAGCCTCGTGGGTTTCCCCATAACTTAATTTAGGTCAAACCCATCCAACCTATTTGGAAGTTACTCTTTTGGGCACAGGATGGGTTCTGAATCACTTAGGATTTATATGAAGATTAATGTGGCCTGTCTATCTTCCTTCCGGATTACATTTTGTTTTTTGCTACATCTTTTGCATTTTGAGACTAAAAGATTCACATATCATTTTCATGAAATAGGTACCATAAGGCATTCCCATAACATGTGGGTACCAGTCACTATGACAGCCTTTCCAAAGGCTTCAAGCTAACCATGAAAAATCTTAAAGTATTAGACAATAGTCCTAAGCAGCTAACCATAAAAAAATTAAAAACTCGTTTGAAAGCTGAAAAAGGCATCAGTGGAGAAAATCTAATCTTTTTGTACAGGCTAACACAGTCATTTGAGATTACATGTTACACACTGCACGAGCAACAGACTTGACCTACTCTTATGACCCTGAATGGAGCACACACAAGGGAGAGAAGAGGGACACATGGATCAAGATAGTTGCCTAGGAAGTGCCAGTTTATCAAATTAAAATACATGTCCTGCCATCCTCCAGTAGTTTTTATAAATTCCGAGACTCAATCATGTGAGAACAGGGCCATTGAAAACAATATAACAGGTCTCAAAAGCAAGGGCACTACTGGCCCTACCAGTTAAAGCCGTTCTCTGAGAGACTAGAGGATTTTACAACAACAAAGTGAAAAGCAGGGACATATTCTGACAGGAGACGAGAGTCAGTATGTATGCAGTAACATGCTTCTTGAGGTCAGGTAACTAGGTACCAGTCTGCCAATTCAGGTCCTCAGTTTCTGGAAATATTATTAAGGAAGTATTTAGGAGTGAAACCAGGAATAACAGATTGCATTGACCTGTTTACAACGGCCTTAACAAGGTATCTAGTTATGATACAGACAGATAATAAACTCTCCAAAACCTTGAAGCTTATTAAACAAAAACAATGAAAGCAAAGTTATATAACTCACCATTTAAAAAATAAGAGAACTCTAGATTTTTAGAGCAAAACACAGAAACACAAACTATTTCATATCCATGAAACTGGCCAAAAAGGGGAGACTAATAAACCTGATGGGGCTCTAGGCACTCTAAGCAAAACCACTTCTCCATTCTCACAAATCAAGAAAAAGCCCTGAAGGCTCCAGAGCTCAGAATAACTCGACCCTTTCCTCAACTTTCATCCCTCCAACTTCAATGTCAAACAAACTACATTCCTCAAGTACTCATGAATAAGAACATCACTGTTACCTGTTCAGACAAGTCACCCTGGCCCCTCAGAGTACTACAGCAAGAATCGAAGGGGGTCCAAATCTTCAACCACTCACTGCCCATCACCAGTCTCTTCATTCATTCTTTATACTTACAATCTAATTCTATAGATTAGGAATGAAGAGAGGCCAAGAAATGCTCGTGGAAAGACCTGACCCCAATATTGACAACTTTACTACCACTATTTGCTTAAAAGCCTCAGGACTAATGCCATACTATTCATGTTAATCCACGAATCTCAGGCCTTCCTTGTTAATCCTTCACCCCCTCACACTTTAATCTTTGTAGAGCTAAAAGGGTGTTGAGAAAACATCCAATACCTGGCTATATGCAACTTGGCGGCTGCTGCTGTTTTGTCACTAAAGCATAAACAGCATTAGAGCTGGATTTTTGTGTTTTCATTTGTTTTGTGTATGTGTACAGGCACGGACATGCCACCGCATACATGTGGAGGTCAGAAGACCGGGATATGAGTTCCAAGTAGATTATCATCCACTGCGCCATCTTGCCAGTCTTAGGGAAGTAAGCAAAAACTAAAGGACAGCTTGAATCCCTACACTAATGAAAGGAGTATAAACTCATATAACCACTTTAGAAATTAATCTGACAGTACCAATAAAATAAAGAAACCCATTTCTGTAACCTCACAGACTCTTTAGGAATATACTCATGAGAAACCCTCACAGATGTTATCAAAGCCATAAAGAAAACCTCCATGGCAGCGCAGTGTAACAATAAACTAAAAGCTAAATGTCCATGAATAAGACAGATGAATAAACTGCAGTACTGCCACAAAATGGAATATACGAACACAGATGAAATTCAAAATGCCGAGTTAGAAAGAATACACACATTTTTATATAAACTTTCTACTTACACGGTTTCAAAAGCATGAAAAACTAGTATTTGTTCAGGAGTAACCAAGTAATACAGCTAAATTGGAAGCTTAGCAGCAGGATAACTTAACCTCTGATAGGAGAGGGAAGGGAATGGGGTCCAGGAAAGCATTCACCCCCACACTAGGAGTTGAGTGCCACACAAGCACTTAACCACTGGGCTCTTTTTTTCTTCTTGTAACTAGATGGAAAACAATGACGTTCTCTCTCTATCATAAATTCTCATGGCTTATAGAACCTCTGCTCATTATTTTATAACTTAAAATATCAACAATAGCAGTAAAAAAGAGAAGAAAACAGGCAAAACAACCCTTCTGCACTGAGGGAAAGAGGAAGTGGCCCTGCTCAGAGACAAAGTAGGTGTCAAATACTGGGATACAGAGGACCCTACCTGACCCTGTGGTGTGCCCAGGAGGATCACAGTCATGAAGCCCCAATGAGTCCCTGCCCTCCAAAACAAAAAGAGGCCCACAGAGAGTATATATCGTTGCTTTTCTTTTTTTTTTTCTTTTTCGAGACAGGGTTTCTCTGTAGCTTTGGAGGCCTGTCCTGGAACTAGCTCTTGTAGACCAGGCTGGTCTCGAACTCACAAAGATCCACCTGCCTCTGCCTCCCGAGTGCTGGGATTAAAGGCGTGCGCCACCACCGCCCGGCTTATCGTTGCTTTTCTTACAAAATTCTAAGCACATCTTCATAGAAATATGGTCAAAAAAATCAAAAAGCAAACATAAAAAAAACTACCTTATGTGAGGTCCAATGTCAATTCAGATACATATAGAGAAAATAATCTTAGAAAACAAATCTTCTACGCTTCCTGAGTCCAGAAAGGAATCAGTGTTGCAGCTTGCTCACTGACTTTCAAACATGCTTTTTTAAAAAAGCCACCCGCAGAGGTGACAGGACTTTCACCAAGGTTTAGGGACAGCACACCCTTCATTTCCAAACAAACTGACTGGTCACAAACACAGTGGCCAGCAGTTGGGTATGGTGGCACACACCTTTAATCCCACCACTCAGGAGGCAGAGAGGCAGGCTGTTTACTGAGTTTGAGGCCAGCCTGATCTACAAAGTGAGTTCCAGGACAGGACAGTCAGGGCTGTTACAGAGAGAAACCCTGTCTCAAAAAAACAAAGAAAAAAACAAAAACAGCAAAAACCAAACAAATGGCAGAAAACAAAAAACCCACAGTGGGTCAAGAAGCTTAAAAAGCTCCCAAATAACCCAAATACTGTAGCAAACACAGATCTGTTTTTCTTGTTTGAGAATACAAGCACTTAGGCAGAAGCTCTGGGACTGCAAGTTCCAGGCAGCCAGGGGTATAAATAGGGATGTTCTCCCTGACAAACCCCCCAAAATAAGATTCTATTTAAATCCACTGAAACGTGTACATCAATTAACAGTAACAGCTTTACATGAATTAAATAATTTATTCTGATCTCGTTTCATTCTCATTAAACATCAGTATGAAACCCCATAACTACCTGTATTTTAAGATATATATTTTTAAATATATGTGTTTAGGTATTTGCCCACAGAGGCCAGAAAAGGGTATCAAATCCCAAAGAGCTGTTTACAGACATTTGTGAGCTGCTACATGGGAGCTGGGACTCAAACCTGGGTCCTCTAGAACAGTCAGTGTTCTTAACCACTAAGTTCTCTCTCCTGCACCATCCACAATCTGCTTGTTTTGTTTTTAGACATGATCTTATGTAGGCCAGGCTTGCCTCAAAATCAATATAACTTTGACATGATCTTCCTATCATGGCCTTCAGGAGTAGTGGGATTACAAGCATATCCACCACTTCTGGTTTATGTGGCCCTAGGAATAGAGCCTATAGTCTGTTTGGGCTAGGTGAACACTATCAACTGAGCTACATGTCTAATACCAAACCCGCCTTATGTGTCCGCTTGCTTGCTTGTTTGTTTTTGAGACAGGGTCTCACTGTGTAGTTTGATTGACCTAGCGTTCCCCATGTAGACCAGGGCTGGCCACAAATTTACTAAGATTAAAGGTGTGTGCCATCATATCCCAGTCCAAATCTGCCACTGATAGTATATATTATGCATAAAATTAAAAAAAATCTTTGGGGGGTCTAGAGAGATGGTTCAGTGCTTAAGAGAACTTGCTGGTCTTTTAGGATTGGGTTCCTTTCCCAGCACCCACATGGTGGCTTATAATCATCCAGAACTCCAATTCCAGTGGATCCAACGCCCTTTTCTGGACCTCCATAGGCACCAAGCACGAATGTACAGACATACAGGCAAAACACTCATATATAAAAAATAATTATTTTAAAGCTAAAAAAGAAGTAAATATTTTGATTTCTCTGGGATCATCATTTTAAGCATTTTTCCCTGGGGTATTCTAAGGTTAGTAAATAACTATAATTGTCTACCTTTTGTATAACCAAAGTTTCACCAAGTTTTTTGTTTTGTTTTGTTTTTGAGACAGGGTTTCTCTGTATAGTCCTGGCTGTCCTGGAACCTGCTCTGTAGACCAGGCTGGCCTTGAACTCAGAGCTGCCTGCTGATTAAAGGCTGGTGCCACCACCGCCCAGCTAAGTTTCTCTAAATTTACAGACAAAGGACAATGATAAGAGCTTCATATTCCACACCTAGTTTTGAATTTTAATGGGTTAGTAAGGATTTATATATAAGGATTACCTTCACTACTGAGCACATGTTTCTCTTCACAACAGTGGACAACTGGAAAATATGCCAGGCTTAGAAGACAGCTGCAAATGTTCTCTCTCACTCCAGGAACTACAAACAAACAGGTGTGCACGCACACATCTAAGCAAGCATGCATGTGCACATGCACATTGCAAGCATACAGAACTATTTTAGACTTTTATTGGCACAGTTGCATCTACTCTGTCCTGCCTGATGAAACTCCATGGCTCAAATTTTATCTGCAGTTCCAGTTTAAAACACAGACAACCAAACCAAAAGAAGCTAATGTGCAGCTTCTTGACCTAATGCCAAACTTGTTTCTTTTTTTGTACTAGGTAGCTGTGTCTAAGTCTGTTAGTATCTGTCTATTATTGCAATATCCTGGCTATATTATTTTCACCAACCAGCAATAAGTGTTTAAACAAGTGTTCTGGGTACCTGAAAGGTGGTGTGAAAGCCTAAGTTTAAACTACGGGGGAAACACTCCAATACCTCCTTAGGGAAGTTTTAACACAGAAACTAGATGCCTTGGAGCAGTTCGGATACTATACATACTTTGGTTAATATATTTTTCTGAGTGCAAAAAAAAATCTTTTTCTACTTCCCAGTTCCTTCTAAATATTTTGATGACTCTTACACTTCTGGTTTAGGATAGTCATATAGGGTAAGAGCAATGCACAAAAGATCCCCAAGTTTGCTAAGAAATCTAATACTGGGCAGCATAACTGACTCAATTTCTTGTTTTAATGAGATTCTCCCTCCCTAGTAGCCCAGCCTGGTCTCAATTGGTGCCTCTCCTGTCTCAGCCTCATGAGTGCCTGAAATCTATACTGAGACTAGATCATGACCCCCAATTTTACCTCAACTTCCATATACACTTTTTTCCCCCTGGAATCTTATTATATAACCAAGCTTGAACTCAGTCCTCAGCTTTCTGACTACTAAAATTACAGATGCTCTATCCACAGTTTATTTACTCACTTGTTTTGCTGTTGTTTTTTGCTTTTATTTCAGTTTTGTTTTTTGTTTGTTTTTTTTTTTTTTTTTTGGTTTTGAGACAGGGTTTCTCTGTGGCTTTTTGGAGCCTGCGCTGGAACTAGCTCTTATAGACCAGGCTGGTCTCGAACTCACAGAGATCCACCTGCCCCTGCCTCCCGAGTGCTGGGATCAGTTTTGTTTTTTGAGACAAGGTTTCTCTGTGTAGCCCTGGCTGTCCTTGAACTTGCACTGTAGACCAGGCTGGCCTCGAACTCTGCCTCCCCAGTGTTGGGATTAAAGGTGTGTGCCACCATGCCTAGCTTATTTACTCACATCTAGGTTTTTAAATCCTTATGTATCTTTATGTAACCTCGTTGGACCTCAAACTCAGATCTGCCTGAACTGCCTCTACCTCCCAATGCTGGGGTTAAAGGTGTGCACCAAACAACCTGCTCTGTATTAATTCTTTGAGACAGGGTCTTCTCTCATTCAACTGGGAGATAGGCTGGTGGCCAGTAATCTTCCTGTTTCTCCCCCACCCCATACCTCCTACTCAAAGGGCCAGAGTTATAGACAGGGTCTCACTATGTAGCTCTGGCTGGCCTGGAACTAGCTATGTAGACCATACCCGGTACTACAAACTTACAGAAAAGTTTCGGAAATGATTCCATTTCCTTACATGCTTCATTCAGTATCCTATGTAAGGGAAAATTGTTAAAAACCAAGAAATTCAACATTGATAAGTCTATTAATAAAGTCACATTAAAATTTTCCAGTTTTCCCATTAATATTTTTTTTCTGTTCTAGGTTCCAAGACAGGAACCTCACACCACACAGTCTACCTACTATCTTCCCTAAACTGCTAAGCAGTTCCCAGCATGTAATACCCACAAGGCATGGTGAACAATAGGATTAACTTCCTAAATTAAGGCTTTGCATCCTATCTGGCACCTTCTCTAAGCTGCTAACTCTATAAATACAGTTTGCTGTTGAATGGCCTATCTTGTTTCCCCCAAAGTCCAGCAACCAGTTTTATGGTAAAGGATCTGATTATCTGAAACCCGTTATCAGCAAATCTCCAAGAACGTGGAAAAAAAAATCTTCATTTTTAAAACAGAACCCACATGATATTTAGTTTTTATCTTCCCAGTCTCTAAAATGTAAGTTTCTTAATTTTACCATGTCTTTTGTGACCTTGACAGTCTGCAAGAACAGTATCAGTTGGACTAAGTCTATCAGTTTAAGTTTGTTTAACATTTTCTTGTGATTTGGAAAACAAAAAGCTCATAGAGTAACCAAAACCGAAGAAACAACATGTCCTAAGCCATATTAGGTTCATGCTATGCCTATGTCTTATGGAATATAAACCTTAAGCACTAGGTTTGCACACTATCACCACTGTCAAGTTACTGCTTTCTTTAGCAGTTAGTAATTATCTGAGGAGAGATACCCTGACTCTTCTCTACCTTTCACTTGCTAGCATCCCAGGCAGATGTTACATGAAACCATCACTATGGTACTGCTTGTTTAATGGTGACGTCCTACTTCCTTCTTACCTGCTATGCTTATTCACTGAATTGCCAGAGCGAACTAACTATCCCTTCTCAGTAAGATGTTATCAGTAAGGACTTAGGAATACAGATTTTATGGATTTAAATTCCACACTATCAGCATTCATTTTGCTGTTCCCATTGTTTTAACTTAGCCATTAGATTTTTTTCTAAAAAAATTTATTTACTCATTATGTATGCAGTGTTCTGCAGGCCAGAAAAGGGTTGTGAGCCACCACGTGGTTGCTGGGAATTGAACTCAGGACCTCTGGAACAGCAGACAATGCTCTTAACTGCTGAGCCATCTCTCCAGCCGCCATTAGGAGATTCTTAAAGTTGGCTCCTGTCCCTCCAACAAGCTTTTCATAAGTCAGATCCGAATGTCCACTTCTATTGGACAACAAAGTGACAATCAATCAAGACAATAACTACTCTTTAAAAACAGGGCCTCGCCGGGCGGTGGTGGCACACGCCAGAGGCAGAGGCAGGCGGATCTTTGTGAGTTCGAGACCAGCCTGGTCTACAAGAGCTAGTTCCAGGACAGGCTCCAAAGCCACAGAGAAACCCTGTCTCAAAAAAAACAAAAAACAAAACAAAACAAAACAAAAGGGCCTCATCATGTTGCTCAGGCTGCCCTTTTTTTTTTTTTGTGCTGGGATTAAAGGCGTGCACCACCACCGCCCGGCTTGCAGGCTGCCCTTGAACTTAAAAATCTTCCTCCTTCAACTTCCTGAGCCGTTGGTATTACAGGCTGTGCCACTGCACCAAGTTTACCACTCCAGTTCTCTGTCTATTGCTCGGTAGACCAGTTGGCCTCGAACTCACAGAGAATCCGCCTCCTTCTGCCTCTCGAATACTGGGATAAAAGGCATGAACCACCACTCCCCTCCCAGCCATTTCCTTACTATATTCAACTTATTATCTGATATTCATTAGCATTTCATGGGAGTTTGTTGGAACTAAAAATTCATAAACACATTATCCCTGAATCTCTGAAAACCTAAGGGAAATTATGCCAAAATTTAATAGGTTTGCCAAATGAAACAGGGTGTTCTCACTGAACCTGCAGCTAGGTTATAGGCAAGCAAGCACTGGCCACATTTGACTTTTTACCTGCATACTGGGATCCTAAGTCAGGTCCTGTAAAGTTAACATTTCAGGAATACATCTTTAAAGAACAGTCACCTCCTTTTATTATAAAATACTGTTTATCGTTCATTTTCAAAAGATAATTTGTAGCCGGGCGGTGGTGGCGCACGCCTTTAATCCCAGCACTCGGGAGGCAGAGGCAGGCGGATCTCTGTGAGTTCGAGACCAGCCTGGTCTATAAGCGCTAGTTCCAGGAGAGGCTCCAAAGCCACAGAGAAACCCTGTCTCGAAAAACCAAAAAAAAAAAGATAATTTGTAACATGTCTGAGTACGAACTGTTTTCACAGTCACCACTAATAAAACCAAAGGTGACTAGCTTCATCTTCTAAGACACTAGAGACATTACTATTCTTAATATTTCCCTATAAAAAGTTAAACAGTGGCCCACTGTTTGCATACAGACTATAATTTTTATGCAAAGAAGTTGTAAGTCAATCAACCCTAGGATAACTCCTGTCTATAGACATGACCCGCTGTCCACAAACAGTACCTATCAGCAATCCCATCTGCTGCCTGTGCCTGAATGCCAGCTCCTGTGCTGACTTGAATCCTCTCCTCATGCTGCTGGCATTCTTAACCACAAGCGGGATACCACCACCCAGGTGGCTAAGGCAGTGTGACAGCTAAATGAGACAGCAGCATGGAGTAATACTACTAAGAAGATACAAAAAGGGCTCAGAAACTGTAGGTTTTACATGAAAATTGCACTAAATAAAGTACTGCTGCTTTTCTCTAGTGCATCAGAATAAAGTAAATCTAGGTGGCTCTATTAGAGCTATCTATACCTTCAGATGACAAAACTAACATTTTAAACTTGATTTTGTCAAGTACTAAAGGAAAGCAACTAAAAGGCAATACATGGGGGGCAGGCACGGGAGGAGAGAAAGGAGAGGAAACTGTAGTTGGGATGCAAAATAAATTTAAAAAATAATTTAGAAAAGCAATACAATTTAATCTGTAGAAATAATTAAATTACAAGTGAACTTTCTTCATTTCTATTTGGATTACCAAAATCATGTACTATAATTCCTGTAATATTAGTATACAGCAAAGAAACCCAATTAGCAATATTAGTAATAGCTGTTTCTCCTTCTGTACTTAAATTTCATTTGATATTCTAAACAGTCCTACAACTCCCCACTTTACTAATAAAAAAATAGGCTCAGAAGTACATTATCTACCAAAGTCCTAAGATCCTCAGGCCAGCAATGGAAGCTGGACAGAACAGGAAGTCTGATCAGCTATGACTCCAAAGTCCATGTATACAACCACTGTTCAGGACATGCTATTGACAATGCTTGTCTTACTGCACAAAATGTATGACCAAGCACAATCGAGACACAGTCAAACACACTACAACCCTAATCCCAGTACCTGGGAGGCAGAGTCTGGTGGATTCTGATTCAAGGCTAAATGGTCTAATAATAGAGGGGTTCAGGTAAGCCAGGGCTATATTATACAGAGACCCTGCTTCAGAAAAATAAATTAAAACCCCCCAAAAACAAACAAACAAA
>JAQHUG010000035.1:4235592-4247121 GCA_028555095.1 Dicrostonyx torquatus
TTCTTATCTGAGATCAGTGATAACAAAGACAAGAATTCCTCTGCTAAAGATACCTTATCTAATACCTAGCATCTGGATGTTAGACTCTCCTAAAACTCACCAAAAGCTTTTCTCACTTTGTCAACTGACAATATATGACCCTCTGATTTGTTCTTTGTTTGAAAACTATATATTGAAAATGAAAATTCAGTAAAGTTGCAGCAGATTCAAACCATTCTCTTGTGTGTTGGTCTGCCTGTCATTCGGCTAATTCGTGCTCTCCTGGGAACAAGGCCCTGATTCCTCACGGTCTGTGGAGCTTCTCTGAGCCAGTCCGTGGCACAGGTACACAGGCATACATGCAGGCAAAACACTTATACACAATCTTTTTCACTTAAAAGTTGCTTAGTTTAGAAAGCCAACATAAAGAGCACATGATTTCTAGATACAGCTGCTAGCTACACATATGAGTTAATGCTAGTCATTAATTTCAATTTTATTTTTTTGTGTACCTATCTAACATATGGCAAATTCTTTCAGTAAAACTCTTCATTTTTTTTGACATTTCCCAAATTCCCAAAGTAACTGTTTAAAGTTCAAAGCTCAGATTGCCACACTGATGGCCCAGAAAAACTCTTATATTACTGGAAATGAAGTCTACTGTTTATAATGTTACCTCTTTTAGTATGCAAGGGTGGCCCAAAAGAGACTGGAAAACATCTACAGCAGAATATCTGGTTTGACAAGAATTTGGCTTTAACAGACAGTAACCAAAGTTTGGTGTTTGCAAAGTTGCTAGGAGTGGCAGATGCCAGAGTTAAGATGCTTCACTCCTATAACCTAGACAAGAAGGAAAATCCTAAGCAAATATCTGTTAATGCTAACATTACCTGCCTCTAAACTAACCTCATTTTTTTCTTTTAAAAAGCTATTCATAAGCTTTTTATGAGCAGCTTTTATTTCAAAATAACATACATGCCAATTATCCAATAATCTTTGTAACCTCTCATTTTCTCTGATTGACCAATTATGTATAAAACCTCTTCAGTTTCTTTTTCAATACATCCTCCAAACCAGAGTTTTACAAGCCAGCACCCATGTTTCCTTAGTCATCTGTTGTGGTAAATGTTTTAAAGAGGCTGTTAATACACACACATACAGTGCATAATATGAGCTTAGAATATTAACACTGTAAAATTTACATTCTTTCGATGATGTACATCTATGAAAGAATTTTTATGATTGTTAATTGTGTAAATTTACAAAGAAAGCATTACTGAAAACACACAAGCCTGATATTAGAAAAAAGTCTCACAAATCGTCCAGCCTGCCATGAATAAGTATCACTTTCGTTTTTCCACAAACAGATTATTTTTAAAAAGATGTGGGACTGGGTATAGTGAGCCACCTTTACTTCCTAGCACTTGGGGGTTCAGAGGCAGGCAGATCTCTGTGAGCTTGGGGACAGTCTGGTCTACACAGTGAGTTCCAGGACAGACAGAGATACATAATGAGACACACACACAGTCTCAAAAGATAAAAGGACAGCTGTCTTGTTACAGTCCCTCTAATTTCTCTGGCTGTATTTCTTCATATATAATAAACACTGATAAACAAAGCTCCAAAAAGGATTTCCTGCTTGACTCTAAATCAGCTAATTCTTTGCACTGGTGACCAAACTTATGAACTACCAGTGAAAATTTCAGTAACTGGGAATTTGCGTAAGTTTGAGCAACAATTTAAGGTCATTATTTAAAATACTATAAAAGGAAACACAATTTTTTCAAAGCCATTGTTAATTGGCTTCCAAACAAAAACTTAAAATTGATTCCCTTAGGACTAAGGATACAGTTTGTTGGTAATCCACTTGCCTAGTAAGCTTGAGGCCCCAAGTTCAGTCCCCAGCACTTGCGGGAGTGGGTATCTATTCAATTAGAACATAGAAATGTCTCCAAGGAGACATGCTATGTATTTGAGTATAGCAGGTTTTCTCTTAATAGTAACTCAGATTTACAAGTAAGCTGACCTTCCTTCAGTTTGTCTAAATTTAGTTATAAACCTCTGGATTATACGTGTAAATATGGTATACAGAATTGAGATAGTTTTGTCCATGTTTTCATAGTCTGTGAATGCAGAAACTCTAATAAAAGAAAGGCAGAAATACCACATCCAGAATCGAAGTAAAATGGCCCTCAAAATCACACTACTGCTTTTATTCAGGTACCTGTTCATTTACACCGTGCCTAACGCAGTATTCAGTCTTCCCAACTGTGCTGCTGGAACAGAACTTTCACGTCAAACTTCAGGAATAAGGTTATGGCTACGCTTCAAAAATGGAAATCCATCCAACGAGTATGACTCAACACGATTTTAAAGGGCCCGTAAGTGAGCTAAAAGTTTAAACTGGGTAAGCACTTTCATAAGGTGCTTAAAACTCTAATTTTCGCTGTAAGATGACATGCAAAAATATCTCCGATCATTACTCCTCCTAGGGACTTCGGAAAAGGAGTAGCTAGAAAACTGCGCAACAGCTTGGGATCAAGGACTGAAATTCGCGATTTCCCAGAGCTTCTGGGACCCGGGACCAGCGAGCGCCTCCTGTGGTGGGGCAACTGGACACCAACAGTTGGCACGGGCCACCTGTTCCACCACCTCCTCGTCGCCCCCACCTTTCCCTCCCTCAAGGCCAAGGACAGCGACGTCCTCCTCCCCCTTCTCCTCCTCTTTGGTGCCTCGAGCCAGGAGGCGGGAGTGACCCACAGCAGCTGACCCAGCTCGGGCACTGCCTCTCCCACAGCCCTCAGGACACACCATGGGCCCAGAGGCTGGTTTGTGGCACACTAGCGACGACGCAGGCGGCGGCCCCGGCGACTCTCAACTACCTTCCTGACCACTACGACAACCTGCCCGAAGCCATCGCCACCACCTGCAGGAGGTTCTACCCGCGGCATAGCCGTCCCCAGAGCGGACTAACAGCTACGTAAACAATTATGGAGGGAGAGAGGAGGCGGACCGAGGCACTGAGGGAAGGATGGGCCATCGACGTCACGCCCAGAGCCCCCATCCGGGAATTTAGGCGGAGGCTCGCCCCTCAAAATGGCGATAGCGGTGACGCGCCTGCGTACGGAACGCATCCGTCGCGCCACGGACGAAGGGAAGTGAGGTTTTCAGAAGAGCCGCCAGAAGTGTACGGCGACTTCGAGCCCCGGGTGGCCAAAGAAAGGTCCCCGGGGGGAAGACGAACCCCGCCAGAAAGGTTCCGGCCGGATTCTGCGAAAGAGGAAGTGAGAGAAAGCTCTTACAATCTTCGGTCTCGACCACGGAGGCGGCGGGGACCCCAGGAAGCCGAGGAGATGAAGACGCGAAGGTCGGCCCGGGTTGAGCAGTCCTCACAGCCGCCTCAGCCGCAGGCGTCTCCGACTACGAGCAGGCGTGGGTTCCGGGACTCTGAGTCCTCAGGTGAGGACAGCGGAGATAACAGTCTCAGCTGCCAGCTCCCGGGAGCGCGCAGTGGCGGACACGGGCAGGGGCAGGGCGGCGGGAGGAGCGCGCCCGTGGAGCCCGGCCCCGCTGGGCTAGGGGTGGCCGCGGCCCTTTGGGCTCCCGCCCGGGCAGAGTCCACCCGGACCCTCAGGAGGGAGGGACGCACTGACCGGCGGAAAGATGGTTGTGCGAAGCGAGCCGAGCGGATGCGGGGAGCTCTACCCGGTCTTTAAGCATCACTTTAGGGGAGTCTAGGTCGCCTCTTTCTGCAGGTTTTTGCTAGCGTCGGTGATTAAGCCATTGTCGGGACTCCAAAATTACTTTAGGTTCGGTTTCATTTCCGTCCCCTCTGCGAAGGCTTCTATCGAAGCCACTTCCATTTCCTTTTTTTTTCTTTTTAATCTCGGGGCCACCAAGTCCCAAACTGAGAATCATGGTTTTAAGTTAACTTCCCAGTCGATTTCTCTCCCCGGCAAAACTGGGGAAAAGAGATGTTTTCTAGGCGGATGCTACGAAGAATAGCCGACCTTAATGAATTGGTTTGTGATTTTACTCCAAGTGTGGTGGTCTCTACCCACCCCACCCCCGTTTGAAGGCCATCCCTGTAACCTCAAGTACCTAAACATATCAAGACCGACAAAGTACCAAAATAAAATAAATATTTTATTTATTATTTCTATTAATTATTCTATTAACTAGGTTCTATTAATTAGGGAAGCTTCTTTTAAGTGAACCCCCAACTGCCGACAGTGTGTGTACTGTAGTTTTAGTTAAGTCACAAGTGAATCAATTTTTTTATTTTTGGTTTTTTTCGAGACAGGGTTTCTCTCTGTAGCTTTGGAGCCTGTCCTGGAATTAGCTCTTGTACACCAGGCTGGTCTCGAACTCACAAAGATCCTCCTGCCTCTGCCTCCCGAGTGCTGGGATTTAAGGGGTGTGCCACCACAGCCCGACCTGAATCAAATTTCTTTAAAGACATCCTTCCACACTCTGATCTCAGGTATAACTGAGTCACAGGTGATTTCCAGTAAGCCCCCATGAAAATCACCTGTGAGGTAAAATATGGAGGGTTTGAGTCACAATGAAATGACATAGCTGGGTAGTAGACAGCGATACATCTATAAAAGTAGTGAATATTCAGCTTGGAGCACAATAAACGGCTCGCAGTTTAACCTCCTTGCCCCTAAAATCCTGACACACTTGAAGACCTGTTGATTTTGGAGCTTTTCTGCTACAGATGTGCATGTCCTTGTGAATGCAACATGAAAGTTTGTTTCATATATATGTTAGTAATGTTTCTTTTAAGATGATACACTTCTTGAAAAACAGGAGCCTATCATGTATGCCTCGTAGTAATTTAAGTACTTGATTTAATTCTGTCTCAGAATCTGAGACAGTTCTTTGCACATGGGAGGCAATGTAACTATTACTTTTTATTGACTCTCCCTAAGAGCCTCCTGTACTTAAATAATTTTTTTTTACCTTTTGGGACTTTTTAAAGGATTTAAACATTTCTTCTATCTGCTTAATCCTCATCAATTTTGAATCTTTTTTTTTTTTTTTTGGTTTTTTGAGACAGGGTTTCTCTGTAGCTTTGGAGATGTCCTGGAACTCACTTTGTTGACCAGGTAGCACCTAGTCTGGGATTAAAGGCGTATACCACCACCACCTGGCTTGTGTGGATTTGCTTTTTGTTTGTTTAGTTTTTTTGTGGGTTTTGTTTTTTTTTTAGTTTTTCAGGACAGGGTTGGTTTTTTTTTTTTTTTTTGTAGCTTTGGAGCCTGTCCTGGAACTAACTCTGTAGACCACAGGCTGGCCTTGAACTCACAGAGATCTGCCTATTTTTTTCTAAAGTAACATTTTTTTGTTGTTGTAAAGCAACAATTAAGTTTATATTTTGTTTTACTTATATTTGTGCCTGGGCAGTTGCGTGTATCTGTGTGAGTATATTCACACTTGTGAGCAGGTACTCTTTGTTGGAAGCCAGAAAATGACAACAGGTCCATTGGAACTGACGTTATAGGCCATGGTGAGCTACTTGGACGGGTGTGCTGGGATCCTCCAGTCCTCTGAAAGAGTAGCAAATGCTCTTAACGACTGGACCCTCTCTCTAGGTCTCATTATACTGTGTCTTCATAAGAATTCTGACTAGTTTAATTTCTCTGTGCCCTGATTTCTCCCAGATCGTCTAACTTGTTTTATCTCTTGTCCCTTCTGCAGAGGATGAACCTTCTTCCCAAATTGTTACAAACCAAACAGCCTCAAAGAAAACTGTCAGAACACCAGAGACTTCAAGTAAGAATAATTTGTTTTTTGTTTTTCTCTTTACCTGTCAAAGGCTCACCAAGAATTACAACTCACACTTGAGAGTTTTGTGAATCTTTGTCAGTTCTCTAAATTAAGCCGTGTAGGTACTTCCAAGGACAGACAAGGGTGAACCATTGAGTGAGCTCAACTATCAGATACTTTGTATTTGTTAATCTTCATAACATTGCAGGGAAGTATTCTGCCCTCTTAGTAGATGAGAAAACTGGAGCTCTGAGTACCTGAGATTCTTCTCCACGATCGCATGATATGTGATTAAACTAAAATTCAGGCTCACTGTTTGTCTATCTAAAACCTTTTCATTTTCCCCACGCCCTCACTTTCACTCTCAGGTAATAACTCATAAAGTGTCCGATGGCTATGTCACAGTGCCTTCTACTTAGCTGTTTCTGCATGCTAAAACCCTGGCACAGTGGATTTCAGTGCTGTCAGCTTATTCCTATGTTTTGTTAAACCCAAGCTATCAGTTGTGAGGTACCACATCGTTGCGTTGTGTACCACCCAGAAGAGAAAAAATACTGCCGATTTCCTGGTAATTTATGATAACATGCCATAATTACATAGTATGATTTCAGAGATGTTTAAAACATAATAAAGAAAAATTGTCTTAGAATCACTCTAAAAGGGAAATAGTTTATATGTTATGTTTAATAGTTTACTGAAGGTTTTTTGTTTTGTTTTTTAATTCTTGTGTGTCTATGATGTGGGTAGGTGCCACTGTGCACTTGTGGAGGCCAGAGAAAAACCTTATGAAGTAGATTCTCTTCTATCTTTACATGAATCATGGGATTGAATTCAGATTGTTTTTATTTATTTATTTATTTATTATGTATGCACTATTCTGTGTGTATGCCTGCAGGCCAGAATAGGGCATCTTTACAGATGGTTGTGAGCCACCATGTGGTTGCTGGGAATTGAACTCAGGACCTTTGGAAGAGCAGGCAATGCTCTTAACCACTGAGCCATCTCTCCAGCCCTTGAATTCAGATTGTTAGATTTGGCAGGAAGTGCCTTTACCCATGGAACCATCCCACTCCCCTAAGAAAATGTATCTTTATACAAATGACTTTATTACAAACCCTCTACCTTTGAACTAAGACCATCTGAAATGAAACATGACTAGCATTAATATATTATTTAAAATTAGTCTATTCAATACCTGGTCATATACTTGATTAAATAGTTGAACAGACTATGTTAACTCTAAAAATATATCACAAGTATATATCACAAAGTGTAATCGCACATGCCTGTGATGCCAACACTTGAAAGGCCAAGGCAGGAGAGTTCCTCCAGTATAAGGCCTGCCTATGCTACTAAGTGAAACCTGTCTCCAAAATAAGCAGAGGCCAACCTTGCACATAGAATAGACACAAACAAGTTGATGGTATAGTGTATATTTCGGTCTCCACCCCACCTTACTTTGGCATGCTGAGGATTGAACCCAAGGCCTAATACAAGCTAGAAAAGTTACATTTCTTCAAGATCATATATTTTATATAGCAGGTAAATTCACTCCAGTTTACTGTTGTTAGTAGTTCCCAGGAGGCCATCCCATAGAGAAGTTTGCCTTTAGTTCTCAATCATAATCAAAGTTTGGGAAACCTTCTTGACCAAATGAGGATGATTGCATACTAAATCTTATGTTTCACGTATTTTTCTCTTCCTGCACTCGGGATGCGTGAAGATTCTTTAAGTAACTTATGCAGACCCCCACTAAGAAGCCCAAGATCTGGTAAGAGATCACTCTGTTGATTTAACTCTTTCTTATAAAGACAGTGTAACTTCTAGATGAGATGTTTATTCATGTGGATCAAAACTTGGCCAGGCATAGTGGTGGACACTTTAATCCTAGAACTTTGGAGACAGAGGCAGGGGGATCAGGAGACCAAAATCATCTTGGCTACAGCGAGTTTTTTTTGTTTGTTTGGGTTTTGTTTTGTTTTGTTTTTTCGGTTTTTTGAGACAGGGTTTCTCTGTAGCTTTGGAGCCTGTCCTGGAACTAGCTCTTGTAGACCAGGCTGGCCTTGAACTCACAGAGATCCACCTGTCTCTGCCTCCCGAGTGCTGGGATTAAAGGCATGCGTGCCACCACCATCCAGTGGCTACAGAGAGTTTAATGCCAGCCTAAGTTATGATAAAATGAATGAAGTCTTTCTGCATCCTTTGTCTTTTGTCCACTCTGCCTTAACATCAGAAGAGATCCATGTCATCTTATTTTTCCAGAGATAGTTATTTTCACCTGCATCTTTTGACAGGGATGAGGCTTTAACTCACAGCCTTGCACATGCTAGGCAAGCTTTTACCAGAGCTATATCTACCACCGGTCTCCCTTTTTAAACATATAGTTTGGATCAGTGAAAATTCTGTACTTCCTTGCTGCTTGTTTCCACTTCATTTCACATGTGTCAAGATATCTTTCCATATTGATGTATATAAAAGGCTTCTGGGTTGTTTTTAAAAGATTATTTCTTATGTGGTGCTATGGTTCTTTTGTGCTTGCATGATGCTTTCCAATTAAGGTCAAGGACTTTTTAGTTTTCTCAGTATATTACTAACAAAAAATTCAAGACAAAGGCTTTATAGCATGGAGTTATAAATGTTGGGGCCTCAACGAATTTTCTCTTGACTAAAACTTTGAAAGTCCTTAAGTCGTTACTCCTTACAGTCTACTTGCGCTTTCTTTTCTGCTTATTGGTCCTTTCTATTAGATCTCTGTTGCATCTCTGCTGCTGCCTTTAAGAGGATAAGATCTCATCTGAGCTTGTGGTTAAGGAACTATATGCTGCTTTTCCTTTTCAGTTCTAATCATTTTCTTGCTGTCTTTCTTACAGATTCAACATACAAAACAAATGGAAATACTAAAATGAATGAAATAGGTTTGCTTTTCTCTAATTCTTAGATGTTCTTATTGAGGATTCTTAGCAAGATGTACAGGTGTGTGTGTGCTTTGTGGTTGGCTCAAGCCTATTTGTTCATTATCTCAACTTTGAGGCAGTGTCCCTGAAACGATGGCCTACTGTAATTCCTTAGGTTTTACTCTGTCTAAAATTATGTCTTACTTCCTACTAAAGTCCTATGAAAACATGTCGTAATAAAGTACTTTTGTGTGGTGCTAAGGATTGAACCATGGCCTCATGCATGCTTGCCACGCAGTCTACCACTGAGCCTCATCCTCTCAGTTCTCCTTGTGTGTCTTGTTCTGTTTTTGTTGCTATTGTTGTTTTGGTTTTGATTTGTCTTATGAAACAAGGTTTCATGTATTGTGACTGATCTCAGCTATGTAGCTGAGGTTAATCTGGAACTCTTGATCCTCCTGCCTTCATCTCCCGAGTGCTTGAATTACAGCTGTGTGCTACCAGACCTAACAAAGTAAGGTACTTTCTATTAGCCTTTGTAAAATTTATATACTATGAGGAGAAAGGAAATGTCAGCTAAGGTGTTTTATTCCCCTAGATTCAGAAACTCAATTTGTTTTTGTTTCCTAAAAGTCGTGCCTTTTGCCTTTTTGTTGTTGTTTCACTAATTTAAATTCTTTATAGTGTTTGACTTGATATAGAACATGAGATTTCAACATCTGGTTTTAGGGGTCTAGGGATGTGGTTAAGGAGTAAGCATGACTGCTTGCATACTTGAAGTATGGAATTCAAATTCCCAGCACCTACATAAAAAGACAGGCATGGCTTCAGTGCTTGTAACCCTAACTGCTGTGTATTGGAGGCAGATGGATCCTGGACACTCCACAGCTAGCTATCCTAGCTGAAATGACAAATTCAGGTTCAGGAAAAGACCCTGTCTGATGGAAATAAGGCAAAGGACACTAGAGGAAGACAGTCATTGTCTTTCTCCAGTCTCCACATGCTCCCGTGTGGGCACACACCTGCACACACATACACAATTAAGGAAGATGTATATATAAAACAGTAAAATCTGTAGCTATAACTGGGCCTGTTGGTTTATACCTTAGTCCCAGTACTTAGCAAGAAAAGGCAAGAGGACCAGGAGTTCAAAGCCATCTTAGCTTTACGTGGAGCTACGTTGGATGTAGTTGGAATTCATTTAAAATTTAAAGACATTTAAAAAAATTTTCCTTTATAAGTACATAGTTACAACTTCCTCTAGTAAACATGTTTACCTAGGCCTGGTCTAAGTTTTACAGAATACTTCAGGATCCAGTTTCTGGATGCTAAGATGAACTTTGCAAATTATACCTTATCATATGTGCTTTTACTTACAAGAGTTTTCTTTTTGATTTTTTTTTTTTTAATTTTGTTGAGTCAGAGCCTCATTTAGTCCAGGCTAGCCTCAAACTCACTATGTAGCCAAGAATGACTTAGAACTCATGATCTTCCTATCTTCACTGTCCAAGTCTGGGATTACATACTTTTGCCACCATGCCCAGCTTCCATGAGCGTTTCTTAAATTCTCTATTTAACTGAGCATAATTTATTTAACATGCACATCTATTTAACATGGGGACATGACTTTAGTAATCGTACCACCTGGAGTAAGTAGGGGGCAGTGGTAAAACAGGATTGCCACAAGTTCATGGCTAGTCTGGGCTACATTAGAGTTCTAGGCATGGACTACAGAGCAAGACTGTCTTTAGAAAAGAAAGAAAGAAAGATGAATTAGTGGGAAGTGAAGTCAAAGCAGGACATAAGTCATAGATGCTGTTGACTCATCATCAGATTGTATTTAATTATTTGTCTATATAGGCTTTTTTTAAGATTTTTTTTAATTTTTATTTTATGTATATGAATGTTTGCCAGTATGTATATGTATGTGTCTGGTACCCATGGAGATCAGAAGAAGGCATCAGATCTGGAACTAGTTATATGTAGTTGTGAGTCACCATGTGGGGACTGGGAATTGAACCCTGTCTTTTAGAGGAGTAGCCAATACTCTAACTACTGAGCCATCTCTCTAGCCCAAACTGCATATTCTTGTAGCTTCCATTAAAAGATGAAAACAAACGAGACACACAACTATATAGCCTTAGCACTTGAAGACTTGATAGAAAAGGATCAGAAGTAGGAGGATAGCAAGACCCTATAATCCTGTCTCCAAAAAAAGAAAGGAGATGAAATGTTTAAAACCTTGTGTGAACTCTTAAATAGTGAGAAGTAGTCTCAGACTGTTTTTCTTACATTGCTATGTATGAACAAACTTCTTTTTAACCACTTCCTATGTCAATGACTGACCTAAATGCTAGGACCATAAAGGGCTATGAGGTTTTTCCTTTTTTTTTTTAATCTCAGAAGTATGTTAGGTAATGAAAGGAAAAACACGATTAAAAGTCACTGGAATCTCAACACTCAGGAGGCTGGGCAGGACTGTGAGTTTGAGGTCAGCCTGAGCTAACTCAAATGAAAAGTAGTCATAACTGTAAGTAGTTATAACAGTTTTTGGTGAATATGGAGGGAAAATGCCCTGCATGGAAAGGTTCGGCTTTTTAAGTTGGATAGGCATTTGATTGAAATTTGAAATACAAATAGAAGGCAAGGGCAGGAAAGAGACTTGTAAATACTGCAGTCTGCCTTGGGACAGACACTACTAATTGCCTTTAGAGACCATGCGTTGAAGGAGCTACAAGTCCTCGATATTGGTGACAGTAACTACGTTGTGTTCTCTTTATTAGAGGCCTTAAGTAACGTGTAGAATGATGTTCTCAGTCCCAATAAGGATTGCTGTGTGTCTGTCTGTCTCTGGGTGTGTAGAGGTCAGAGGACAACTTGTGGG
>JAQHUG010000035.1:4247773-4261825 GCA_028555095.1 Dicrostonyx torquatus
TTTCAGATGGGAATATAGCAAGACACTGTATATATATTAAAAAAAAAAAAAACCCACAACCCAATTACTATTTAAAATTACCAGTATTCAGTCTCTAAACACAAAAAATACTCATTCACTACATGGAAAACTGAAACAGTATCAGGAGAATTAAAGCAGGCCGAAATTAAAAAAAAAAAAGAAGAATTCTAAAGAAAAGCTCTTCAGACAAACAGTAGGTAAACAGTTTTCACCTATAATCAAGGAAGAAAGAGACAAGTGAATTATGAGTTTGAAGCCAGTCTGGGTTATATAGCTAAACCCTGTCATAAACTGAAAAGAAAAATATGACTAAGTATTCAATGTACCCTTTTTTTCATTATTACAAATTAAAAATCAGTTTAGTCTTTTACTTTGTGACACAGGCTCTATCACTGCTTGACTTAGAGCTTGTAATCTTCCTGCATCTGCCCCCAGATCCTGGGGTTACAGGCATGTATCACCACACCTGGTTTCAATTCAATCTTTATAAAAGTTTTTGTATAGTAAATAATTTATAGAGTAAGACAGGTGTGGTGGCTCATGTGTGCTATCTGAATAATTATACAAATTAAAACTGCTATACAAAGAGTAAAATATGATAATAGTCTCGTGATTTGAAAATAAAATTTGAAAGCTGAGCATGCTAGTACATACCTTTAATCCTAGCAATCAAGAGTCAGAGGCAGACTCAAAGAGGAAAAAAAAAGAAAGGAAAAACTTAAGAGGGCAGAGAGAAGGTTCAGGGGGTACTGGCACTTGCTGCCAATCTTAACCACCTGAGTTCAGTCCAGGAGCCCACATGATGGGTTCTTCTGCAACTTGTCCTCCAATCACAACACAAACACACTCAACAAATATAGTTTCAAATTTTAAACTAATAAATAAAAAAATTAAGGGGTAAAAAAAGACTTTAAAAAGTGAAACAGTTCCTGTAATTTAGAATGAAAGTAATATTTTAATCATTTTTCCACCTCTGGTGTGTGTGTGTGTGTGTGCACATGCATGAGAGGGGGGGAGGTTTGAGCTAGAGTCTTACTGTCTAGTCTAGGCTGGCTCACCCTCACCAGTGAATCTTCTGCCTTAGCCACTGCTGAGTGTTGGAATCACAGTTGTGCAGCTCCACATCCAGCAACTTTGCATAAGAAAATGAAGGAGCAATAATGGGGCACCTCATCCATAGCATGTATTGTTCCAACTTTCAGCTCTCTGAGAGAAAGTGTGGTGTTACTGGAAAGTTTCTTTGAGGGGTTGGTGTCTGTTTTCTAGCAAAAATGTTGACATATACATTTTAGACACTGATTTATACTTGGCACTATTTTCAGTAGAACTCAAAACTTTGAATAATATTATACTAATCTAGCTAGATTTATGTAAAAAAATTCCAAATTCATAATGTAATGTTTAGAATCACTTTCTGAAATCATACTTTTCATCTGTCAGCCTTAAATGAATAACATGAAAACCAACTCTCTAAAACAAAGTTTATTGGAGAATTGCAACTATGGCAGACCCGTATTTCCAAGGTAAAAAGCAGAAAGAAACTTCAAGTCAGCCTGCCGGGTGGTGGTGGCTCACGCCTTTAATCCCAGCACTCAGGAGGCAGAGGCAGGCGGATCTTTGTGAGTTCGAGACCAGCCTGGTCTACAAGAGCTAGTTCCAGGACAGGCTCCAAAGCCACAGAGAAACCCTGTCTCAAAAAATCAAAAAAAAAAAAAAGACAAGTCAGCCTTAGCTGTGTTGAAATAAACCACACTGACTACAGGAAGTATTGCAGGAGTCAGTTGTTACTGTACAGAAAGTGTCTAATTGCAAACTTGAGGCAAGGTTGAAGGTATGTGTCAGTAGAGCGCTCTTCCCAGCCTTCTACTAGACCTTAGTGTTAGTCCCCAGGACCACACTAATCTGAGCGGTTTGGGTTTTCAGAATCGCTGTTACAGTACCTAGCACAACCACACTTTCGCGGAGCCTGTTGGGTTTGGCATAAATGACTCTGTTGTAATGCCGAACACTCTTGTGACCTTTTAAAAAGCAGATGGTGAGAAAAGCTGAAAAGAAAGTTCTCCTGGCTTCATTAAAGTCCGAGTCATCCTAATCCTCTACAGGTTTATTCAGCATTTTCACCTAGTTATGCTTATATTTGGGTGTGACTTCCTTTACTGAGACATCAAAGAAAAAAGAAACAACTTATAACAAATCTTTCATAATAGGGCATGTGCAGACCCTGAGTCTTAAGTTTGATTGATGTGTTTGGTTGTTTTATCTTTAAATTTCCCATTTCTGAACAACAGCAATGTGCATCACCCTACTGGAACTAAAAAAGGGGGATTTCTCTCTCTCTCTCTCTCTTTATTTATTTATTTATTTATTTTGGTTTTTCAAGACAGAGTTTCTTTGTAGCTTTGTAGCCTGTCCTGTCCTCTTGTAGACCAGGCTGGCCTCGAACTCACAGAGATCTGCCTCCTGGAATTAGGTGTGCGCCACCGCTGCCACCACCACCCGGCCTAAAAAGGGGAATTCTTTTCTGTTCATACTTCCTCTTTGTCACACCAGTTCACAAAGGATGTGTTTGTTTCTTCAGCTGGTTAGGCTTTTGAAGGAAGTAGGAGGAGTCTGGCAAATAGAATTAAAATGTGTGTGTACCTGTGGTACTTGTAGTAACCTAGAATATTCGTCAATGTACAATTTAATGTTTTCTGCACAGAAGTTATATTTATAGTGCAGACAGGTGTTGAGGTTATCTAGATATGGAAATAACCAGGCTAGCTTAAAGATAGACAAATATATTTTATTTATTATAAGGCGAAAACTCATGCCACAGGAACGGAAGATCCAGGCTCTGCTTAACCAAGGGGGAAGCTACACAGAGAGCACAGTGCACCTGGGTGGTGCACAGGTTCTTCTGATCCCAGAAAGCCTCGCCTAAACTAGGTTCCACCTCTTAAAGATTATTGGTTAACAAGGCTTTCCCCATCAAATAGGCCTATGAAAAGAAAATACATTTTATTTCTAGTTAGTTCTATACGCCTGTAATACCAGCATCCAAGATATATATAGTAGGATGAGAAGTTCAAAGCCAACCTTGGCTACATAGCAAATTTGAGGTTATCTGGGCTATCTAAAATTCTGTTGCAAAAACAACAAAAACTAAAACCCTGGGACTAGAGAGATTGGCTCTGAAGTTGAGTGCTTGCTCTTCCAGTAGACCTTAAAAATCCTCACACTTCAGAGATAAGAGGCAAGTGAGTTCAAGGCTATCCTGGACTATGTAGTGAGTTCTAGGCCAGTCAAGACTATACAGTAAGGTCCTATCTTAAAAAAAAAATGAATACTCTTTATTTGATGCTAGAGAAATGGCTTAGTTGTTAAGAACGATTACTGCTTTTGCAGAAGACTTGAGTTCACTCTCCAGCATTGTGTCAGGTGGCTTACAAGTGCCAGCTCCAGGGAAATCAACTCACTTGGTTTCTGCATACATGTGACACAGATACAGATGATTAATATTTTAATAAAAGCATTTATTTATAATATGATTTTATATCAAATTTATTTCTGAAACAGTCAGAAGGAAATGATAGATTTTTAGTCATTTTACAGAAAAAGTTTTTGTATTGATTTTTCCTTAGTTATATGCTCTTATTTATTCCTAAGCTTTAGTTTCTGTTGTTACATACTTTATGTCTTTCTCTTCTAGAAACTGCCAGTATCCAACATGTCAATTTCTCTGAAGAAGGTAATTTCTTTTTAACTATCTTGTAATATATTGCCACTTTTTATATTAGAAGCAGTTTTGATAGGTATTTAAGAGGTTAAGAGCAGAAATCAGTCTTTTTCTTAAAAACAAAATAAAAAACCCACCAGTGAACTGTTAAGATAAACCAGGATAAATTTGGATAGAATGAGTAAGAAAAGCCTTTACATGCTTTTAAGCTCAGTTTTAAGGAAAGCTAATATTTTTCACTTCTAGCATATGTTTTGCTTTTTGTTGTGTTATTAAAACAATCACTTTGTGAAATTTTTATGACTAGTTTATGAAAAATATAAGCATACATTTATCACATTTTTTTGTTTTTGATTTTGTATGTTTTTTTTTTTCAAAATAGGATTTCTCTGTGTGACAGTTCATGCTGTCCTGTAGACCAGGCTGGCCTCGAACTCACAGAGATCCATCCATCTGTACCTCCCAAGTGCTGAGATTAAAGGCATACGCCACCACCACCTATCTAATTTACTTCATTTTTAAGCCAATATAATTTGCAATTAGTAGTTTGGATATTGAAATGTTTCTGAGTGCAGGTATGTTACCCATTGGGAAAAACCACTGGTGGGCAAGCAAGTCTGAAATTACACAGCCAGTTTACTATAGAGTTTCTTCCTATAAGCTAAAAAATCCCCTTTATTTTCTGATCATCTCTTCATTTTGGACTCTGCGTAATTTTTAGACATTATTTGTTTAGAAAATTATGTGCTAAAAGAACATCAAATACTTAAGCTTAACTGTAGCTCATTTAGAACTTTGTTATTCCCGATAGAAAGTACATTAAACAGACAGCAGCTGTATACTGGAAACTCAGAAGCCTTAACATTAACCTGTATTTAATGCAGATCTTTTGAACATTAGCATAACGACTGTAGTAATGCATGTCTACTTTCTAGGAGAAACTGAAGATGACCTCAAGAGCTCTTACAGTGACACCACTGTCATGGTCAAATCCAGGAACTGTGCTGAGTCTAGAGGTAAGGAGGCTCTTTTTGCATGTGACTCTTCTCACAGAACTGTCTTTTAGTTAAAATAGAGTTTTAGGGCTGGAGAGAATGGCTCAATGGTTAAGAGCACTGGCAGCTCTTCCAGAGGTCCTGAGTTCAATTCCCAGCACCCACATGGTGGCTCACAACCATCTGTAATGAGATCTGGCGCCCTCCTCTGGTGTACAGGCATACATGGAGGCAGAACATTGTACACATAATAAATAAATCTTTTAAAAAAATAGAGCTTTAAATATTTTTAAGCCTTTGAAATTTTTTAAAAATTATTTTTTTTTGTTTTTGTTTTTGAGACAGGGTTTCTCTGTAGCTTTGGAGCCTGTCCTGGAACTCCCTTTGTAGATCAGGCTGGCCTCAAACTCATAGAGATCCGTCTGCTTCTGACCCTGGAGTGCTGGGATTACAGGCATGTGTCACTACCACCCAACATTAAAATCATTTTTTTAAAGTTGTATTTTTTTTTAGTACATTGTAATTACTTTTTCCATTGTATACATGTTATTAGTGATGTGTCGTGTAACAAATAGCTGAATAGAGCACTTTCAGCCTGCTTGAATAGTTATGGAAAGATATTTTTATGCTCAAGAAATACTGCCTGTTTTGAATTTTGAGAAATTGATCATATTGGTATTCAACAGTCTCAGGAGTTTTGGTCAGTTTTAGGAACTTTTAGTATTAGATAATTACTTTCTCTGTAAGTAAGATTCTTAACCATGTTAGACATCACAGGCACCTTGTTTAAGTATGGCAATCTGTAATAGTGCGTGTGAACTTGCCTTTAAATATACTTCATCAAGCTGGCTGGTGGTGGTGCACACCTTTCTCCGTTCTTTTTTTTTTTTCTTCCTGTTTTTATATTTTTTTGTTTGTTTGTTTAGGGAGGTTTATTTTTACTTTAATAAAATATATAAGGAGACGCTGTATAACACAGGCTGTCCTTAAATTATCAATCCTCCTGCCTCAAACCTACCCATATCCTAGTATTGCTGACATTAAAGAGATACACCACAGTGCAGTTTTTATCATCATTTTTACTGTTTTGTTTTTATATGCTAGCATCCAAAGTAATGGGTTTCTTTTTTGTTTGTTTTGATATTTGATATTTTCACACTTAAACATCTTTACAGTTTGTTCTTCCCTCTCCCATCCCTCATATTTCTTAAAACATTTAATATTTTTATTTTTTCACACATATGTAGTGTTCTTTGATCATATTCCCCTCGTTATCCTCTTTATCTCCCTCTGCCTCCTGTTAAACTGCTTTTCCCAACAAGCCCCCTTCCTACCTTTTTTGTGTGTAAATGCCCCACTACTTATTCGGGTTGCTTGCATGAGCAACAGTGGATGAGAAGTTATTTATTTGGGCAAGGGTAAGTTACCAGTGGTTACACCACTAAGGAACATGATTTTCTTTCCCAGCAATTGTTAACTGCCTGTTAGGTCCTTCTGCAGTGGTGTCGGAGCACTCCCCCTTCTAAGATGGAATGTTGATGGCCCAATCTTCATGGGTCTTGTGCGCCTCCACTTGTGTTTGATCTTTACTCCCTGCCAACAGTCCTTAGAAGTAATTGTGTGCTCCAGGCTGTTCCCTGTAGTTTCACTCTTTTTTGTTATGTATACAACATTCTGCCTCTGTGTATGCCCGCACGCCAGAAGAGGGCGCCAGATCTCATTACAGATGATTGTGAGCCACCATGTGGTTGCTGGGAATCAAACTCAGGACCTCTGGAAGAGCAGCCAGTGCTCTTAACCTCTGAGCCATCTCTCCAGCCCCGTTTCACTCTTTTGATTAAATACTGTGTTCTCCTATAAATTGCATCAAATACTTTTTGTTTTTTAGATGAAGCCACCAGATCATACAGTCATCAAGAACAACAGAGTGAGTAGTCCAAGTGTGTAAGTCTCCCCGTGGGACAACAAACCCTAGGTTTTCTGTGCTTTGTTGTGTGTCTGCTTACACTAGAACATTGATTGATTTCAGTTTGTTCACTGATAGAGTAGTGTGAGTCTTATATACCTTTGAAATTTTTCATATTTGTTGTTGAGATGGTAGATAAAATATTGGAAGTAATATTTTAAGATTCAGATAACAGTGTTCCTTAGTGACATTTGGCTTTGATTCTTCTAGGGATGCTAAGGATAGAACCAGGTTTTTAGTACTTTTTAGGCAAGCATTGTATCCCTTTGCTATGCCCCAGCTCAACAGTTTTCTTATTTGTCATTGTTTTCTATTGCAGATAATCTGTAATGAATATGTTTCTTAGGTTAAGCAAATAATACTATTTTTTCTTTTTCTATTTTTAAATCAAATTCCAGTATTCATATTATGAATCAACTCATAATATTCTTGTGCATAGTCAAGAACATTTTTCCTTTCTGCAGTTCCTTTTAGAAAACACTTATTGAATCTAAGTTGCCATTTTTTTTAACCTATCAATAAGATGAAAATCTGTCCACTTAAGCAGTATTATTAGATATGGCCTTAAGCACATTTTTCCAAATATACTTCTTAGTGTTTGAAGAAAGAGTGAAAGGGTATATATGTGCCCTTTAGTTTCACAATGCACATACCCACTTTAACTTTTTAAGTTTGGTTTTTTTTTTGCTTTTTTGTGGGGGGCAGTTCGAAACAGGGTTTCTCTGTATCTTTGACTGTCCTGGAACTCAGTCTATAGACCAGGTTTGCCCCGAACTCACAGATCCGCCTGCTTCTGCTCTCAAGCTCTGGGATTAAAGGTGTGTGTGCACTATCACGCCAAGCAGTATTGGTGTGGTTCAGTGTTTTTTATTTTTTATTTTATTTTTTTAAATAGGCCTGTTCTAGTTAGGGATTCTGTTGCAGTGAACAAATACCACAACCAAAAGCAACTTGGAGAGGAACGGGCTTATTTGGCTTACATATCCAGAGTCACAGCCCAATGAGGGAAGAATCCAGGAACCTGGAGGCAGTTACTGATATAGAAGCTGTGGAGGAGTGTTTGTTGCTCACTAGCTTGCTTCTCATCAGCCCAGGAATGCTCCTATAATAGGCTGGGCTTTCTGCCTATAAATCACTAATTAAGAAAATGCCCCGTAATCTTTTCTACAACCTGTTCTTATGGAGACATTTTATCAGCTAGGGTTCCCTCCGCTCAGTTGACTCTAGCTGTGTCAAGTTGACATAAAACTAGCCAGTCCAAGTATATATTGCATTTGTGTTCAGAAAAAGTAAAGTTTAGCTGGGCGGTGGTGGCGCACGCCTTTAATCCCAGCAGTCGGGAGGCAGAGGCAGGTGGTTCTCTGAGTTCGAGGCCATCCTGGTCTACAGAGTGAGTTCCAGGACAGCCAGGGCTACACAGAGAAACACATCTCAAAAAAAAAAAAGAAAAAGACACCCATGACCAAGACAGCTTCTAGAGCAGTAGCTCTTAACCTTCCTAACACTATGACTCTTTAATACAGTTCCTCATGTTGTAGTGACCCCCCCACACCATAAAATTGTTTTCCTTGCTACTTCATAACTATAATTCTGCTTCTGTTATGAATCGTAATGTAAATATCTGATATGGGACCCTTATGGGAGTGGTAACCCACCATTGAGAACTACTGTTCTAAAAGGAAGGGTTTATTTGAGGCCCAGAGGTTTAAAAATCCATGGCGGCAGAGTGAAGAAATGGCAGCAGGCAGGCCATGAGAGCGCATACAAAATGTCAACAATTTTTGAACCCTCAAAACCTGCCTCCAGTGGCACACCTCCAACAAAGCCATACCCCCTAAGCCTCTTTGTCCAGGCCTACTACCCCAGGACTTATTAGGGACATCTCATTCAGACTACCACAGCCTCATTGATAGATTGACTTTTCTTTTTCCTTTCTGTGCTGGGAATGAAAACCTCACACACACTAAGCAAGTGTCTGCCACTGAGCTAGGTCTTCAGCCATAGCCATTATTTTCATAGTAATGATCCTAGAGCTGGTATGTTGTCATTGTCCTGTTCTAAGTACATGTAAATTTAGAAAAAGGGGAAAATAAGATGGGAAAGATGACTCAGTGATTAAATGTGCTTGTTACTCTTTTTTTTTTTGTCTGTTTGTTTGCTTGCTTTTTATTTTTTGGTTTGTTTTGTTTTTCAAGACAGGGTTTCCCTGTGTAACAATCCTAGCTGTCCTGGAACTAGCTCTTGTAGACCAGGCTGGTCTCAAACTCACAAAGATCCGCCTGCCTCTGCCTCCTAAGTGCTGGGATTAAAGGCGTGCGCGAGCACCACCCGACAGAGAGCATTGATTTTCTTTTTCTTTTTTCTTATTTTTATTTTATCTTATTGGTTTTTTTTTTGAGACAGGATTTCTCTGTATAACAGCACTAGCTGTTCTTGAATTAGCTCTTGTAGACCAGGCTGGTCTCGAACTCACAGAGATCCGCCAGCCTCTGCCTCTCGAGTGCTGGGATTAAAGGCATGCGCCACCACAGCCCAAGTGTGCTTGTTACTCCTGCAGAGGACCAGATTTCAGTCCCCAGCACCACAATAGATAGCTCACAACCGTATTTATTGTGTATTTGCTGGTCAAAGGGTTGGATTTGGTTTCTTTATAGCACTCATGGTAGATAAGTAAAATGTCTATTTAACATCTTCTTGTCTTTGTTTCCCAGTATTCTCTGATCTTACTCCTATTTTCTGTTTTAGGTCAGGACTTCACAGCTCATGAGAATCAGCCGTTAGTGCCGAGTGAGTAGTTGATAATCTATTTCAGTCAGCCCTGTTCCTGTCTTATTCAACCAATAAAAAGTTCTTACATGGCCAGGCATGGTGACACATGCCTTTAATCCCAGCAGAGGCAGGTGGATCTCTAAATTCAAGGCTAGTCTGGCATACAGAACAAATTCTAGCATGGCCCAAGGTACACAAAGAAACCAAATAAATGAGTAATAAAGTTCTGGTATGATTTTAAAATCATTTCACCTCAGCTTTTTAAATGCAGCACACAGTAGTACTGACTAATAATTATTCTGTAATTTGACACTAGTCAGGGCTGCTTTAACCTCAATGGTTTACTTACAGGGTAGATGCCCATCTTTTCTTCTTTTTTTTCCCAACTTTTCTTCTTAAATGTAATTAGAGCCGGGCGATGGTGGCGCACGCGTTTAATCCCAGCACTCAGGAGGCAGAGGCAGGCGGATCTCTGTGAGTTCGAGGCCAGCCTGGTCTACAAGAGCTAGTTTCAGTGTAGGCTCCAAAGCCACAGAGAAACCCTGTCTCGAAAAACCAAAAAAAAAAAAAAAAAAAAAAGTAATTAGAATCCAATAGTTTTGAACTCAAGTCTTAGAGAACAAAGACTACAACATAGTTCTGTCTAATGAGTGATTATTTTTTGTTATGGGAAGGCTTTTGTCTTCACTGATTGGACACTACAAATTACCTTTTACTTTTGATGTTTTTCTCCCTAACCCCCACTTCTGTTAGATTTATTATATAATGTTGAATTATGGTGTAAACTTAGAAAGTATATGAAATGATGTGTGTTATATGTGTTTGCTTCAGGCTCAGAATATCAAAGAAACCTTCAAGTCATAAGAATGAGGCCTCGACTGCCCCGTAAGTAGATACCTCTTTTCTGCTGTGCTTTGCTGGGTATCTAACACAAATGCTGAGTTCTTCAGATGAGGAATAAAGGTCAGCTATGATATGACTCCTGGATTGCCTTCTGCAGTGCCAGTGCAGGATAGAAAGTGACTTCAGAAAACTAATGGGTGGTACTGTCAGGCCTCACAAGCTCCTGGCTTCAGCAGCAGCAGTTTGTACATGATAACTCTTCTAATAACTTAAGGTGTGTGTGTGTTTTAGTGGAATCCATGTAGATAAACACTACTGAAACCTCATTATTTCATGTCATAAAGGCTGAACTTCACAGTATTTTCATGTCCCTGATATAAGACATAGCTGTAAATTGATGTGATGAGATAACCATACATGAGCTCAGTCTGCCATTGTTTCTGTGGAAGTTGGTCCACATTGGTGCTGGAGATGCAGCTCAGGGGTGAGTACTGGCTAACGTGTGTAAAGCACTGGGTTCAATCACTAGGACGAACAACAACGAAGTAAATCGAGCCAGGTGTAGCCACCCTGTAATCTCAGCATTTGGGAGGCTGGGGCGGAAGAAGAAGATGTCATGGTCAGTCTGGGCTTTGCAGCAAAACCCTATGGCCAAAAACAAAACAAAAAAATTTACTGACTATGTCTGTAGTGGCTGTATAAAATGTCTGTTCTGTTTTCTGCCTTGAGTGATGCTCATCTCCTGGTGGCTTGAGACAGCATTTCACTATACGGCCCAAATTGCCTGGACCTCCACCTCAGCTACTCAAGTATTAGGATTATAGGCATGTGCCATCATACCATGATTCTGTCCCCCTTTTCCCATCTAACCACAGTACCTCTTGTCCTGTTTAGATTATATAAAGATCCTTACTACTTATCATTTGCTCATAGAATGGCTGGCACTAATTGGTCAAAATAATCTCTAATGGTTACAATTCACTTTTTTCTTCTTTCTTTTTTTTAATTTTTTTTTCTTTATGGATATTTATTGAGCTCTACATTTTTTTTCTGCTCCCCTCCCTGCCTCTCCCCTCCCCCCTTCAACCCTCCCCCAATGTCCCTATGCTCCCAATTTACTCAGGAGATCTTGTCTTTTTATACTTTCCCATGTATATTAGGTCTATGTAAGTCTCAGTGTCCTCATTGTTGTCTAAGTTCTCTGTGATTATGGTTTGTAGGCTGGCTTTCTTTGTTTTATGTTTAAAAACCACCTATGAGTGAGTACATGTGATAATTGTCTTTCTGTGTCTGGGTTACCTCACTGAAAATAATGTTTTCTAGTTCAATCCATTTTCCTGCAAAATTCAAGCTGTCGTTATTTTTTTCTGCTGTGTAGTACTCCATTGTGTAAATGTACCACAATTTCTTTATCCATTCTTTGGTCGAGGGACATTTAGGTTGTTTCCAGGTTCTGGCTATGACAAACAAAGCTGCTATGAACATAGTTGAGCACATGTCCTTGTGGCATGATTGAGCATCCTTTGGATATATAACTAAAAGTGGTTTTATTGGGTCTTGAGGAAGGTTCCCTAGTTTTCTGAGAAATCACCACACTGACATCCAAAGGGGTTGTACCAGCTTGCATTCCCACCAGCAATGCAGAAGTGTTCCCTTTTCCCCACACCCTCTCCAGTATAGGTTGTCATCAATGTTTTTGATCTTGGCCATTCTTAGAGGTGTAAGATGGAATCTCAGAGTTGTTTTGATTTGCATTTCTCTGATGACTAAGGATGTTGAGCATTTCTTTAAGTGTCTTTCAGTCATTTTAGATTCCTCTGTTGAGAGTTCTCTGTTTAGGTCTCTACTCCACTTTTTTTTTTATTAGATTATGTGATCTTTTGGTGTCCAATTTCTTGAGTTCTTTGTATACTTTGGAGATCAGCCCTCTGTCTGATGTGGAGTTAGTGAAGATCTCTTCCCATTCTATAGGCTGTCGTTGTGTCTTGTTGACCATGTCGTTTGCTTTACAGAAGTTTCTCAGTTTCAGGAGGTCCCATTTATCAATTGTTTGTGGAAATTTATTTGGGAAAGGGCACAGGTACAGTACCGGAAAGGGCTCCTCTGTAGATGCAGACAAGCCAGACAGGTGATAGGTATGGGTCTATTTTCATTTTTCTACATGTTGCTATCCAGTTATGCCAGCACCACTTTTTAAATATGCTTTCTTTTTTCCATTTGATATATTTTGCTTCTTTATCAAATATCAGGTGTTCGAGGATGTGTGAATTGATATCCGGGTCTTCTATTCGGTTCCATTGGTCCTCCTGTCTGTTCTTATGCTTTTTTTTTTTTTTTTTTTTGGTTTTTCGAGACAGGATTTGTAGCTTTGGAGCCAGTCCTGGACCTAGCTCTTGTAGACCAGGCTGGCCTTGAACTCACAGAGATCCACCTGCCTCTGCCTCCCAAGTGCTAGGGATTAAAGGCGTGCGCCACCACCGCCTGGCCTCACCTCTGCCTTCTTTTGGTAGAATTTGCATTTTCTTTTTCTAATGGAAGTAAGTGAGCAAATAAAACAAAATTGATGGCTTTTGAAATAATTTTTTGTTTTTTAGATAATAGCATTCAGGAATCAGAGCTTGGAAACCAGTCTCCATCAACCTCCAGCCAACGTAAGTTTATCTGTTCATTGACTGAGTCCAAAGTTGGTGGCCTGTATTTGTTTTAAAACATTCTTTGACAGCCATGTGACTTAGTGGTATTTAAGACACCATAAACACTTCTATGGAAAAAGTATATGTTTTACCAACAGTGAAATGTAGGCAAACCATATGAAATATAGTTCATAATATCAAAAATCAAAGTAGATAAGTAGGACTGGAGAGATTGTTTAGTGGTAAACAACTTTATAACCGCTGGAACAACATTTCCAAAATTGTAATTCTCATTTGAAATTTTGAACATTAGACTGGCAGCAAATATTGTCAATTGCTTTACTGAATTTTTCAAGTAGCTGGGAAATGCAGGAGTGTGACTAGCCATAAAGTGGCAATTTTTTTTCCAAGTAAAAATGGTATTCACTTTTTTAAGTAGTTAATTCAACTTATAGGTCAGTTACAAAGCCCTTTTCCTTTGGATAGCCATTGTCTGTGCTGAACTGCTGACATGTGTATGTCTCTCTCTTTTTTTTTTTTTTTTTTTTTGGTTTTTTGAGACAGGGTTTCTCTGTAGCTTTGGAACCTGTCCTGGAACTAGCTCTTGTAGACCAGGCTGGTCTCGAACTCAGAGATCCGCCTGCCTCTATCTCCCAAGTGCTGGGATTAAAGGCGTGCACCACCACTGCCCGACCCACATGTGTGTGTCTTTACACAGAACACTGAGAATATGTAGTCAGAGGGCTGAGAGTCTTGAATTTTATTTTTTATGGTGTTGGGGATCATGCCAAAACCCTCACACTTGTCATATATGCCAAGCTACACCCTACCCCAGCCCACAAGGACTAAGGTAAAACAAAATTATTAGCTACTTCATGAAGGATAGTCTTAAATGTAACTGATTCTTCCTCTTTCCCTTTAAAAATGATTACATTTATTTATTATATGTGTATATTAGAAGTGTTAGGACACTTCTAATATGTGGGTGGTGGGGATCAAACTCAGGTTATCAGACTTAGTGACACGCACCTTTATCTACTGAGCCATCTCACCAGCCCTAATAATTTTGTTGTTGTTGCTTTTGAGTTTGTTTGTTTCTTTGTTTGT
>JAQHUG010000035.1:4284892-4305305 GCA_028555095.1 Dicrostonyx torquatus
TTTTGGGCATAAACTAGTGGCTGCGGTCGGGAGCCAGGTGCTGGGAACAAAAGGGCCCGTGTTTCTCTCAGGTGCTGGGAATACAACTTGCACCTCGTACAACAGCTAGAAAGTACTATGGAGGGCTGGAGAGTTGGCTCAGTGGTTAAGAACTCTGACTGATCTTCCAGAGGTCCTGAGTTCAATTCCCAGCAACCACATGGTGTCTCACAACCATCTGTAATGAAATCTGATGCCCTCTTCTGGTCTGCAGGCAAAACACTGTATACATAATAAATAAGCTTTAAAAAAAGAAAGAAAGAAAGTACTATGGAGGCAGAGGAAGGGTGGTGGTCATTGATGATTTTACCCAGAAGAGGACACTGTATCCTACAATACCCATCAAGATATGCCCACTGGCAAAATAGTAGCATGAATGCTAATGGGGGTAACCAAGCGCTTTTTAAAAAAATTGGATTTCACGTCTATTACACTGGAAGGAATTGCATGGCTGAAGAACTCATAAGCCCTAGTAACTCTACTAACTGTTGTTTTGTCAATGGACAAGTCGTGAAACTGCCTTCTAAATATTTATGATTATACCCATAGATTAGTGCTGCATTCAGCTTTGGTCAGAGCTTATTTTTGCAGTGGGCAGGGTTTACACAAAGGCTTTAAAATGGTCAAAGTACTAAGAATAAGTTCCTTATGAGTGTTCAGCCCTAAACAGGACATGTACATCATCCCTGTGTCAGGGTCAGAGGACATCATGGAAAAGGGAGTCTGAAGAATGAGCTGGAAGGTGGGGGAGCATGCTGTGAAATGCTGTCTTCTGCACATGACATGGCTAGTGAACTAAAAGTAGCTTAGACTAAAACTAAACACTAAAAGCTAAAAGTTGATCAAGACCGAGTCTACCAACATGCCAGCATGGTCTGGGGAGATACACAGAAGGCCCTGGTCACTTATTGAGGAGCTATTGACAGTTAATGGCTGCTGGGGGAGGGGGAGTGTAGTAACCACTGGTAAGTTGCCTGTGAGATAATAAATAACCTTATTCATATGCAATGCAAAGCAATGATAATTAAACTATGAGACATACATACATACACATGCATATATGAACCCATGTAGTCAGGTGGCTGAGACTGGAGAATGGTTGTTAAGTTTGAGGCCATTTAGAGCTACATAGGGCTTCCAGGCCAGATTCAAGGTCATCTTAGGCTAGATAGGGAGTTCGAGGCCAACCTGGGATATATATGAACTCTGTCACACACACAATAAAATAATAATAACAAAAATGATTTAAATTAGTAGACTTGGAGTAAAGTAGGTCACCCTTTAATTGGACCAGGCTCACCCAATCAGTTGAAGGTTTCGAGAGAAAACAGCAGAAGAATCCTGCCAGCTGATTGTCTTTGGACAGCAATATCAACTGTTTGCGAGGCATCTGACCACCAATGGAGCCTGCAGATATTAGACCTGTCAGCGTCCAAAGTTGTGTGATGGTCACTATGGGAAATTCCAGCATTGCTAGGGCCTGGTACCATTAGAGTCACCAGTCCATCTTATTTGTAGTGATTAGTGCTGGAAGGAGCTCAATAGTAAGGATCTAGAGCCTGGGTCTTCTGTGTTGTCTCTCTCTCTCAAGTGCTCTCAGTATGATCTTCAACTTCATCACATTAGTGATGTGTTCCTATCGAGAAAGCACAAGTAGAATTTGTATTGCTTTTTTTTTAATACTTAACTTCTGATGTCAATTTGTATTATTTCTGCTGTGTTCTACCATTTGAGCTTGATGCGAAGGTCTCCACAAATTTCATAAGGAAGAGATGCCAACCTGATGTGTAAGGGAGGAATATCAACATAAGGTTATAGAGGAGCATATGGAATCAAATATCATCTGGAGGGGATGGAGAGATGGCTCAGCAATTAAGAACATTTGTTTTTCCAGAGAACTTAGCTTGATTCCCAACACCCACATGGAAGCTCCAACTGTTTGTAACTCTAGTTTCAGGGGACTCAAGGCCTTCTTCTGGTCTCTGTGGGTACCATGCACACCCTTGGATGCACAGACATTTGAGCAAGCAAAACACCTATACAAATACAATAAAACTTAAACATATATAGCATGTGAAAAATACCATTCAGCTTATGAATGCCTTCAAATTATGAAATGTATTTCTCTTTGTTTAGAATGATGCCCTCCTCCCCTCTTTCTCTTCTACCTTCCTTCCCTCTTTCTATCCTTCTACTTAGCTATCCCCCGCCCCCCAATATCACTATGTTGCCCAGGCTGGCTTCAAATTCACAACCCATCTGTCTCACTCTCTGAAAAACTGTTGTAACTAGCATGTAATCCCCGCTATGACAGTGCCTTACTTTTAGAGTAGATTCACCTATTGGTCTTTTTTCCCCCTTCACCAAAAATGCCTAGTGTATTATTACAGAAATGCACATCTAAAAATGTACATCTAAATATTTTTAACCCTTAATCCTCTTGTGTTAGTTATTTTTCTTGTCACAGTGGAGGAGGAGGGACCTGACAGAAGCAATTTAAGGGAAGAAAGATTTATTTTGGCTCACAGCTGGGACAGTGTTCATAGAGGCGGGAGCTCATGGTGGACCCTGTTGTGGAATACTACTTCAACTGTGTAAAGGTGTGTTGTATTTGTTTATGCTGCATTTGTTTAATGATGTAATGATGTGTTGCTTTGCCTGCCTAAGTCATGTGATTGGTCTAATAAAATGCTGACTCACCAATAGCTAGGCAGAGGAGGGATAGGTGGGACTGAAAAGCAGAGAGAATAAGTAGGAGGAAGAATCTAGATCAAGGATGAAGAGAAGAGAGAAAAAGAGGGAGAATATAGATAAAGAGAAACAGATTAAAACAAGAGCTAAGGCGGGGCAGTGGTGGCATATACCTTTAATCCCAGCACTGGGGAGACAGAGGTAGGTGAGTCTCTGTGAGTTCAAGGCCAGCCTGATCTACAAGAGCTAGTTCCAGGACAGCTAGGGCTACATAGAGAAACCCTGTCTCAAAACCTACCCCCACCAAAAAAAAAATCCAAAAGCAGAAAACAAGAGCTAAGATAAGGCTGAGCACTTATAATGAATACAAAGTCTCCATGTTATGATTTGAGAGTTGGTTGGTGGCCCCAAAACAAGGCCTGTCACAGGACCCTCCTCACATCTCAGATCAGGAAGCAGAGGGGCCTGGAAGGAGGGCTGTATTGGAACCTTCCAAGACCTGCCTGCAGTGACCCACTTTCACTAGCCTTGCTCCCTGACATAAAGGTTCTACAGGCTGCCCAAATGCCACCAGCTGCGAGCCAGGTGTTCAAGCAGCCTATGGGGGCATTTCTGAGTCAGCACAGAACACTGCCTAAGTTTTAGTATTTTGATTTCTTATAAAGACATATAAAATAAGTTTAAAAATTATTTTTATTATGACATTCAGAGTTAGGAAACAGTTTTACAAAAGAACATGTGACAGCACTGTAATTGATAAAAGAACGTGTAATGATGATGCAATTAATAAAACTGTCACAAATGAATAAATTCACGAATGTTTTTAAAAGAAAAATAAGGTTGTCATAGAATATAACTTTATTGTTTGGTCTGAGGGAATCTGCATCTAGACCATGTGGCAATGTGAGCATTACTTAATGTTGGGCTTTGGTTTTTTGTTTTGTTTGTTGGTTGGTTGGTTTTTGTCATGCTGAGAATTGAATCCAGGGTCTCATTCGTCCTAGGCGAGTGCTCTCCCGCTGAGTCATAATCCACAGCCCCTCAAGCTTTCGCTTACATGTAAAACTACACATGCACACTACACGTTGCCTGCACACTAACACACCTCCTTTCTGGAAACAAAGCAGCGGAGGGGCCGAGGCAGAGTGAATCACAGCTGGGGGACAGGATGGACAGAACTTACCCCACCTCACCATTCCTTCCTTCCTACTCCTGACTAATTTACTTCCAAGAAAGTTGCTGCTGTTTTGTCTTAGATCTACAGCTCTGATAAAATTACCATCCTCTGTTGTCCAGTGTTAGGAAACTGAAAGCCTTAACTGAAGTTACATTCTTCTGTCCTATTTTTCTATCATGACTATTTTTCTTCCCATTCCCTGGGCATATTTTATAATTCTTATTTTTAGATCCAAATTGAGTGGCTCATGCCTGGCTGTAATACCAACCTTTGTGAGGCTAGAGCGAGAAAATTCTCACAAGTTAAAGACCAACCTGGACTGCACAGTGAATTGTAGGACACCCTGGACTACAGTCCGAGACGCTGTCTTTAAAATTTTTTTTATTCATTTTTAATATATAGTTTAAAAGTTTAGAAACTAAGAAGCTGTAAAAACAAAAACAAAGGCTTTTGTGTGTTTATCCCTATTTGAAGAAAGAAAACACTATCCATGCAGTTGAGGGTGGGCGGATGCAGCTTAGTTGGTAGTATGCTTTATGAGGCTCAATCACCAGCCTGAACAGTGTTCACACTTATATTAATTTTCCTTCTACTACCTTAGAGGCTACCACTTTTTTGAATTCAGTCTTTCCTTACTCATTAGCATTTAAAAATATTTTACTCTTTAAGTATAGTGACTCATGCCTGTGATTAAGCCTCAGGAGGCAGAGGCAGGAGGGTCAAGAGTTCAAAGTCAGTCTGAGTCACATTGTGCATTTACAGCCCACCTGGAATACAGGAAACTGTCCCAAAAACTAAGGGAAAAACTTACTATGTTTATGCATATTCCTAAATTACTATACCAGTATTATCTACATTTTTAAAAAACTCTATTTTCTTTTGTGTGCATTGTTGTTTTGCCTGCATGTTGGTCTGTGTGAGTGTGTCAGATTGCTGGAACTGGAGTTACAGACAATTGGGAGCTACCATGTGGGCGCTGGGTATTGAACCTGGGTCCTCTGGAAGAGCAGCAAGCTCTCTTTACTGCTGAGCCAAGTCTCCAGTTCCCTACTGTCTACATTTTGAAGCTTTATGGAAATGTCTTTATTCCATATGTATCCTGAAATCTGTTGTTCACTTGTTTTTGCCTTTGAAGCAGAGTGTTACTCTGTATCCCAGGCTGGCCTCAAGTTTATGACAGTCCAGTTCAAGTTTCCAGAGTGCTAGAATTAGCCATTTTGATTTCTTAAAATTATATTTGAGAGATTTATCCTTCCATTTATTAGCTCTGTTGTTTGGAGTTCCATTGTATGGACATTCTTTGGCTTACTTATTTATTCCCCTGTTGATGGATATGGTGCTTCTAATTTTTGCAATTATTAATGATTAAAAAAATTTTACGCTTGCCTCCTTATGAACCTTGTTGACTTTCTTATGGCTGTGAACTATTTAATTCATAATTGCACCAAGATAAGGAACATATGTCAGAATATAAGCCAACACATGATTTCCTTCATGAAAGTGAAGGGGAAGGAATCAACTTGCTGAACAAAAATCAAACCTGTGCAGATCTGGAGACAGTTCGTGGGAGTCAGTTCTCCCTCTCCGTTGTATGAGTCCCAGGAATTGAACTCAGATTACTAGGCTCTGTGCCGTTCTGCTAGCCACTTATTACAGTTTTAGTTTTCTCTGATTGCACATCTTGCCAAATTTAGTAATTAGTTTTAGGTGTTTTTAGCTGTAGTTGCTAATCTTCAATTTTTTACTTGCTGTTTTCTTTCATTTGCCACTCTTAAAGTGGGTCAACCCTGCCTAAACCTTTTCTCTTTTCCATCTGTATTTGTCACTGTTCAGTTGCTGTGAAGAGACACCATGACCAAGGCAATTATCATAAAATAAGGCATCTAATTGGGAGCTTGCTTACAGTTTCAGAGGGTTAGTTCATTATCATTGAAACAGGAAGCATAGTGACAGGGAGGCAGGCAGGCACTGGGCTGAGAGCTTACATCCTGATCTGCAGGCAGAGAGAGAGAGAGAGAGAGAGAGAGAGAGAGAGAGAGAGAGAGAGAGAGAGAGAGAGAGAGAGAGAGAGACTGCACCTGGCATTGGTTTCTCAAACTTCAGAACCCACTCCCAGTGACACACCTCTTCCAACAAGGCCACACCTCCTAATCCTTCCCAAACAGTTCCACTAACTGGGGCCCAAGCATTTAAACATACAAGCCTATTGAGATCATTCACATTCAAACCACCACACCATCCTCTCCCTCCATTCTTGTCCTGTGAAATGTTATTTGAGATTCTATTATTTAGCTGACTTTCTGCACTCCTGTCTCTTTCATCACTCACCTGGCTCACCTGTTTTGGTTCTGTCTTTGATAGAGCACTTATTCTTGCATTCTGAATGAGGCTCAGGAATATAATAGTAAAAGCCCTTTTCTTTTCTCTTCTCTTTTCTTCTCATTTCATTTCTTCTCTTTTATATTATTTTCTTTTCTCAGCGTACCCTTCTAGATTTCTTCCCTGAGGGAGATCAGTCTCTCCTGAATGACTCTAGCAGGTCCTATGGTTTTTCTGATCAATTTCAGCTAATAGAAAATCTTTCAGAACAAAGTTGTGTGTGCATGTGCATCTGTGTGAGGGTCTGTTGCGAGTGTACTGGTTTCCCTACAGAGGCTGCAAGAGGGCCTCAGATTCCTGATGCTGGACTTACAGGTGTATAACTCACCTTGTGTGGGTGCTGGGACCGGAACTGAAGTCCCCTAGAAAAACCAATATGCTCTCTTAATTGCTAAGCCACATCTTCTGCCTGAAATAGAAAATCTTATATCATATTAGTTTTCAACTGTTAACTCATTAGGTTAGAAGATTAATCAACATTTCAATCAAAAGTCATCTGTCTTACCCAGTCAGCATTTTCTGAAGTTATGTTGTCTCCTAAGGAGAAGTGGGTGATCTGCCTTTTTAGTTAATTAGCTAATTTTTCTCTCTGTACTGTTTCCCTAGCTATAGATTTCTGATTTTAGTTTCTGCTGTGCCTTGGAAGGAAAGCAAGGGATGGAGAAAGCTGGGGACGATTAGAAGGAACTCAAAGGATTTTTTTTTTTTTTTGTGAGTACTGAGGATTGGACCCAGGATCTGTGTATGCTAGGCAAACACTCTGTCACTGAGCCACATCCCCCAGTACATTTGCTTGTCTCAGATAATACACACTGACCTTGAACTCTTGATCCACCCTGCTCTGCTTACCAGGTGCTGGGATGACAAGCATAAACCATCATGCCCTGAAGTACAAAAACACTGGTACCTGCTTGGTACAACTGAAGAGTGATTGTGTTTACCCCAGGTTGGGGAAACGTTTAGAGTCAAGTTTTTTCTTTAGGTTTCTTTTTCTTCCTCTGGATTTTTGAAAAGACAGTATCTTGCCTTGCAATCCCGGCTGGTCTGGAACTTGCTATGTAGACCATCAGTCTGCCCCCAAACTTGCCAGGTTTCTCCGGCCTATATATCCTGGGTACTAGGTTTACAGTCATGAACTACCATGCCTGGTTTCCTTGGGTTCTTTTAAAAACATCTTTTTGTTTATTGTATGTGTGCACATGTATATGTTTGTAAATGCATGTGTGCCTTGGCACACGTGTGGAGGTCAGAGAACAACCCAAGGGAGCTGGTTCTTTCTACCATGTAGGATCCAGGGATTGAACTCAGGTGTATCTTTACTCCTTGAGTATATCTCACTGGTTCTTTCCTGGATTTGCTTTTTAAAGAAACATACTCATTTTTTATTTCTCTTTGATTTTTTTACTTCTTTAATATGCAATATACTCACATGTATTGTGTGATATTTGTACATTGTGTGATAATGTATCTGTTGATTGGTGTAATAAAAAGTTGAACAGACAATAGGTAGGCAGGAGGTATAAGTGGGATTTCCAGGGAGAAAGAAAGAGGAAATGGATCTAGGTGGGAGACTTGGAACGAGTTGGACACACAGAACAGGAAAGAAAGGTAAAATGTCACGAGGTGAAACAAAGATTAATATAAATGCGTTAATTTAAGTTATAAGAGCCAGTGGGACAAGCCTAAGTTAAAGCTGAGCTTTCATAAATAATATTAAGCCTCCATGTTGTTACTTGTGAGCTGGCGGCTCAAAGAAAAAATCTGACTACACACACAGCTTAAATTCAAAAGTACCAAAGAGGAGTTGGAGAGATGGATCAGCAGTTAAGGGCACTTGCTGCTCTTGCATAGAGGACTTGGGTTCAGTTTCCAGCATCCAAATGGTGGTTCACAACTATTGATAACTCCACGTCTAACGTATCTGGTGCTCTCTTTTGACCTCAACAGACACCAAGCACACACAGACATACGTGCAGGCAAAATACATACAAAATAAAATGAATATACCTAAAAAATAAAATAAAAAGTTCAAAGGAGAATGACTGCTAAGTCTTCCTCTTAGCCCTAATCACTGGCTTCCTAACACTTAGCCAGTGTTAACACTCTTCTGTACCCCTTTAAAGGTATTTTATACACATATTCACATACAAGCAAAATATAGCCAGGCAGTGGTGGCTCATGCCTTTAATCTCAGCACTTGGCAGGCAGAGGCAGGTGGATCTTTGAATTCGAGGTCAGCCTGGTCTACAAAGCGAGTTCCAGGACAGCCAGGACTGTTACACAGAGAAACCCTGTCTCGGAAAACAAAACAAAACAAAACAAAAACAAGACCAAACCAAAACCACAACCTACTGTGTTCGTTTTGTGCTGCACATATACTCTTGGGTGTAGGACCATCTACTGGATCATGGCTGACTTTCCAGGGTAATACACTCAAAGAAACTGACTGTTTCTCTCCCATAAGCTATTAATTGCCAACAGTTCCTTAGCTGGGGATGTTCACCTCCCACCTCCATGCTTGATTTTTGTGAGACTCACGCCTCTGTAGGTCTTGTGCCTGTTGTCACAACTGCTGTGAGTTCAAGTATGCAAAAACACTGTTTTCTTATAGTTGCCACCTTTGGTTCCTAAAATCTTTCCATCTCATCTTCTGGGGTGACCTCTTAGCCTTAGGAGGAGTGGGTGTGGCATACATGTCTCATTTAGGGATGCACATTCAGCAGTTTCTTGTCCTCTGCCCCTTGACCCATTGTGGGTCTGTGTTAATCACCATCTACTGCTAAAAGAAAGTTTTCTGATGAGGATTGAGAGATACACTCATCTGTTGGTATAGCACTATGTCATTAAGAATCAATCAGCTTAGCATTATGTCTCTCCCCTATGCCCTATCAAGCTTCAGGTTCTTGGCCTCAATGCTAAGCATAGTTTCCATCTTATGGAGCAAGCCTTAAGGCCAATCACAAAGTTGTTGGTTACTCCCTTGAAATTTGTGTCACTATTGCCCCGGTGGGCATATCTTGCCAAGCTGGCCATTCTCGTAGCTTACGAGGTTTACAGCTGGCTAAAACTGTGATGACGTTTCTTCTCCAGGGTGTGCATTGCACCTTCCAGCACTGTGAAAGCTAGTCAGTAGAGCTGAAACTTTCACGTCAGCTCCTACCTGACTTCTCCGTGTCAGCAGTAGGTCTTCGTGTCACGTCCTGGAGGATCACCAAGATCAATGACAATAGTCTGTAATGTTTGGGGGTCTATGGGACACTACTGCCAAACCAACCCCGAGTAGGTAACTCACTCCGGGCACTGGGCTTCTTGTTTGTTCACCTGTGGTGTCTGGTAAGGGTGTTGTCACTATCATAGGGTAACTCTAAAAAGTGTTTAAAAGATATATGTACACATAGGCTTTTTGAGGTTCCCACAATAGTGGGTTTCCATACGTCTTTCCTGAAAGGATTTTAGTACTAGCTACCTCTCCACCTTCACTCTGTCCTCTCACACTCCACCCATCTAACCCTGCCTATCTCATTCCCCTTCCTCTCCCTTATACCCCTGCCTTCTATTTCCCATCTCATGGAAACTCCCACCTCCCTTACTAGTTTTCTGACCTCTGTGGGTATTACAAATGAAATGTACAAATCTAACCATCTAAAAATAGTATCCACAAAGAGAAAACATGTAATTTCCCCCCTAGGTTTGAGTTATTTCACTCAGAATGATTATTTATAGCTTCATTCTATTACCTGCAAATTTCATAATTTCATTTTTGACAGCTGACCATTATTCCATTGTGTAAGTATACCACATTTTATTATCCACTGACATGCTGATGGGCATCTACGTTGTTTATAATCCCTGCTGTTGTGAGCATAACAGCAACGGACACAGATAAGCAAGTATCTCTGTCGTAGAATATAGAATCATCTGAATATGTGCCTAAGAATAATACAGCTGGATCAAGTGGTATATCTCTTTCTAACTTTCTGAGGGCCCTCCACACCCATTTCCACAGTGGTTGTACCAATTCTCACTTCTACCAGCAGTGAAAAAGTGCTATCCTCCTATCCACACCATCAATTTTTCCATCATAGCTATTCTACTATGCAAATTTGCATTTCTCTGATGGAAAAATATGTTGAACATTAAAAAACAAAATATTTTCTAGCCATTTGTTTTTGATCTTTTGAAAACTTTCTTAGTTTCATGTTTCATTTTCTTAGATTGGGTTGTCTGCTTTCTTGATGTGTAGTTTCTTTTTTTTAGTTTTTTGTATATTCTAGGTGATAACTTTCTGTCAGATTTAGCTGGTAATTATTTCTTTTCCTATTCTGTAGGTGGCCACACAAATGATGGTGTCCTTTAATTTTTTTTCTGCTTTCTATATGTATGGGTGTTTTGCTTGTAGTAGGTCTGTGCACAAGCATGCATTGCCCATAGAGGCCAGGAGAGGGCGTCAGACACTTTAGATCTGGAGTTATGGATCATTGTGAGCCACTAAACAGGTTCTGGGAATTGAACCAGGATCCTCTGGAAGAACAACTAGTGCTCTTAACTGTCGAGCCATTTCTCTGGTCTCTGGTGCTTCTTGAGGTCCTGTTTATCATTTGTTGGTCTTAATACCTGAACAATGTGGTCCTATTCAGGAAATTCTTTCAAGTGTGTATAATTTCAATTTCCAAGAATCTTTCCTACTTTCTCCTTTATCAGATTTAGGAAGAGTATCGGGTCTTTTTTTTCTTTTTAAGTATTTATTATATTTGTGTGCGCACACAACCGTGCATATGTGTGTGTGTCACAGAAGTCAGAAAAGGGCATCAGATTTCCTGGAACTGGAGTTACAGATGGTTGTGAGCTATCATATGGGTTATAGGAATTGAATCCTGGGTCCCCTTGTACAACCCTAAGTTATAGATACACTACAATTTCCACTATTCAGAGGTGGAAACTGAGATGTAAAAAAGAAATTAAATTACTAGACCATTGGTTCTCATCCTGTGAGTTGCCACCCCCTTGACAAACCTCTATCATCACATATTGTCACCACAATATGAGGAGGTGTACTAAAGGGTCACAGCATTAGCAAGGTTGAGAAACACTAACCACTAATAATATTCCACCATGTAGTGTGGAGACATCCAAGAGTCTCCACCCCCTAAATGAGGAGCTATTGACAGTTGATTACTTCTGGAGAAGGGAGAGCCAGTTTTCTTTAGGGGTGTGGCTCATTAAGATTGTACAAGACTTAAAATAAGTAACACATGAAAAGAAGATAAGATGTTACTTGACATAATACATGATCAAAAATGCTAGTTATTGGCTAATGAGATGGCCCAGAGGGTAATGCACTTTATGTACTATCCTAAGGATTGACGTTCAGATCTCCAAAAGCCAAGTGGGTGTAGCATCCCACCTACAATCACAACACAAGCAGAGACAGAAGAGTTTTCACTAGTCTTACACCTTGGCAGGTAGAGGCAGGGCAGGGACAACCTCTGGAAGTACCGCTTTAATCATTTGTTTAATCATTAGGAATGAGACTAATTGCTTTCCTGAAACTAGGAGGAAAAGGTATAGACTTCGATGTACTTGAAAGCCAATACCTCTCAAGGGAGTAAAAAGAAGCCACAGAATATCAAAAAGAAGGGGGATTATCTAGGCATAGTAGTGCAGGTCTGTGTAGCACTCAGGGTTCAGGGGATGAGGCAGGAGGATTGTGAGTTTCAGGCCAACCTGGCCTACCCAGCAAGGCTTTGTCTAAGAGAAAGAGAGGGAGAGAGGGAGAGAGAGAGAGAGAGAGAGAGAGAGAGAGAGAGAGAGAGAGAGAGAGAGAGAGAGAAAAGAGAGAGAACAGAGGGAGAAAGGGGATTGATGAAGAATATAGGTTGATAGCAGAGGGGCAATGTTGCTGACACAAACAGAATTCCTTTTTCCTTTCTGTTGGGAGGTAGAAAAGTATAATAATCTTTGGAATAAAAGAAATACTAAACCCGTTATTGATCCTGTAATATTGGTCAAATAGTGTTTCAGAACCCATTTCTTCTTTTAAAAAAGTAAGTATAGTTACTTAATAAGATGATCAGATATATTCTATAAAATAACTAGGTAGGGGAAAAGCTAAACCTCACTTTTCTTTTTAGTGTATGTATGTATGTATATTCATGTATTCTTGTGCACCTGCACATGCTATGGCTCTCCTGTGGAGGTCAGGGAATCTGCTATTGTGGTCCACCATTCGGGGTTCAGGGATGGACCTCAGGTTTGTCAAGGTTGATGGCAAGTCTCTTTACTTACTAATCCATTTCACTTGCCCAGTTTCACTTATCAAATGTTTTTCTTGCCACATTTCTCATTCTTTGCAGAGGGGTATACATTCACACGTATTCAGGACTTTTGTACATTCACGTAGTTCCTGTTCAGACATGGCTTCCCTGTGGAGAGGATCAGTTTTTGCCTTCTACTATCATTGATATGGTCCATTTAACAAACACTTATTGAACACCTACAATGTTCTAATACTGTGCTAGGCCCTACTGGGTATATATAGAAAAAGGAGCCTTTAAGATAATCGTAGCACTTTAGATGAGAAATAATTTCTAGGCAAAGTAGCTATCGGAGTCTAGGAGGTGAAGGAAAGTAACAGTTTATGAGCAGTGAGCACCTAACGGAAGGTGGCATTATTCGCCAAGGAGGTGTCCTTTAAAGTCTTGGCAGAAGGCAGAATTCACCATGCAGAGACTGGAAAAAAACAAAGCTAAGAGAAAACCCATTGACCCCTGAGGGTTTCTCAAACCACAATACCGAATGGAAAGGAAACGTAGTTTTGCTTGCTTTGGAATCTTAAGCCATCCGCGTGCACGCTAAAAAGAACTGTAAGCCTTGGCCAATGAGACGGCCACCGTGACAGCAGCAAGCAGCGGCAAAGCTGCGGTGACTCTGAACTGACTAGAGTGACGATTTATTTGGACAATCGCTGCAGCATCATCAACTCTCAGGAAGCTGCGGGTTCCCGATTTCCCGGTTCACCCTTGTCAAGTTCTCAGCGTGTTTTCGCCCGGGGTGAAACGCTCAGCCAGAAGGCCCAATTAGCGTCAAATGGAAGGGGGTGGTCTCCTCTGCGGATAGGCTTTGGCTCCTCCCTAGTCCTGCCCAGCTCCCACCGCGCCACACCAAAGATGGCTTCCTCGCGTTCCCTTGCCTCGGTTTATCTCGCACTCACCTTTCGGCCACACTCAACATGGCCCTAACCCAAGGTTGCATTCCTGTGGAACTGTCTCCGGACAGTTCTCGCGAGGTTTGGCGGGTCTCTTCCCCCCCCCCGCCCATCCCCTCCCCTACTGCTCCCGCCCTGCCTCGCGCCGCCGCCACCGCCGCTGCCGCCGGCGCCGCTCCTCCTCCGTGTCAGTTGTTGAGCTGTAATGGCGACTGGGCCGCCGCTGCCGAAGTGACTCCCGGGCGGGGGAGCGGGGCCGGACCTGCGCCGGAGAGGACTGCAGAGAACCGCAGCTCGGGAGGGGGCTCGCGGCAGGAGAGAGGAGGCCGCCTCTGCGCCTCTCCTTCCTTCCCTGCCTCCCGGCGGACCCAGGAACCGGGGCGAGGCGGGCACCCGGTGCGTCCCCGGAGCGGGGAGGCCTGGCCGGGCAGCCCTGGGGCCGGTCGGGGCGGCGTCACTGCACCCTCCGCCAGGCCCCGCGGGATGCACCGTGGGAGCCGAGGGCGGAGGCGACACTCTCAGGTGAGCTGCGGGAAGACCTGGCGGAGCCTGCGGACGCTTGCTCCGCCTCGGCTGCCTCTGTCCGCGGTCCCGGGTCCCCGAGGTGGCCAGAGAGGCGGGCGGGGCCCCCTGGCACTGCCTGGCGCCCTCCTGGGGAACCTCCCTGGGTTCCGAGACTTTTCCGGGAGGGTCATCCTGAGACCTGGGCTCCTGGACCTGCTGGTGCCCACCGAAGACCAGATTTCTTTGCTTACCTGCCCGTGTCGTCCTCACCACCCTCGCCCCTCCTCTTGTCTGCATAGAGTTAAGCTACCCTCTCACCTTTGGTCTCCGAAGTGTCCCTTCTTCGTTTGGAGATGAAGCATATTTTGGGAAATTCCGGGGGACTAGCTTCAGTGTCAGGGATGATCAGTTTCTGTTCCTTTTCTTGGGTGTAATATTCTCCAAGTGTAGTGTGGGGAAAACTTTGATCAGCTCCAGTCCAGCAGTTGTTGAATGGAGTCTACTGGCTTAATCACAAATGTTTTGGGCGGGGAGGGGGTGACATTTAACAAGCCCTACACGTTGGAAGTAGTCACTATTGTTCCTCTCCCCCTCTTTAAAAATGCAGGCCAATATGCTAAATCACACTTAAGCAGTGTCACAGATGCAGGCAGAAATTTACCTAGATTTTAGTTTTAAAGCTATGAAGTTGCAAATAGGTATAAATTTTAATGGGTTTTTGATGTTGTAACAAATGTTTCACTTGGGGGGGAAAATAGGTTGTTAGGAATAGTGGTCGCTATCCATCTGATCTCCAGGCAAACTTTATTTGTTAGAGCACAAACAAAATATCACATCTACCTAATTGTTTTGCTGGTGACTCTTGTTTTGAATTTGGAGAAGTCGTTAGTGTTGCCATGTTAACCTAACCTTCTTAGCTTGTATTTTAAGAATTTTAAAGGACAGTCTATCCTAGGCCAATCTATTTACAGCTGAAAATTTTTGAAGAAGCAATGATGAAATACTGCAAACTGCTCTCCAGTTAAAAAGTGTCTTTAAATACTGTTTTTTAAAAAGGCAGTGTGCTGCTGATAACATGGGATTGTGACTTTGGAAGATTGTTAGACTTGTACTAGAAGTTTCCTTAAGCCTATGAAAGTGTAAGTTTTTTGGTAAACTCTTTAATGCAATAAATCTGAACTGTCATTGCATTCAACATAGTATGCCTTAATCAGAATATAAATGTCTTGCTAGAATACATTGTATATGTGGATAAATGCACATGTATCTTGTCTTTTATAGCAGAACTTTGTGCTAATAGTGATAGTGAGTTATATTTATAAACAATTTTGTACATATATGAAAAATATTTTTCTGACTGGTGTATAGTATTATTTAAGGCCATTAATACCTATAGAAACAATCTGTGGTGTTAATATGTTTATGAATTAAAAGTTTTTAAATTTTTTCTTCTGATTGTCATTTTTTTAAATGTCATTTTTAACACTATATCATGGGCACAAGTAAGGAAGTGAAGTCCTTATATAACCACCTTAGTTTGTTAAACTGCTGTAACTTACAGTGAGAGCAAAAGAAAAGTTATCTGAAAATAATTGACCTCTTTTGGGGGAAAGGGCATATGCTTCCAAATACATGAGTTAGTCTTCATACAGTCTTGTAAGCAAAGTAGACAAATATTCTTATTTTGAAGTTGTAGAAATGGATACTCAAAGCCCAGTTATTTATGTGGCTGCTGTTCTGTAAATATTTTAGAATTAGCTATATTTTAAATTAAATATTACCTTAAATACTTTTGCTATTTGTTATTATTTCAAGATATTTTTAAGAATTCTAGCCTAGCTGGGCGGTGGTGGCGCACGCCTTTAATCCCAGCACTTGGGAGGCAGAGGCAGGCGGATCTCTGTGAGTTCGAGACCAGCCTGGTTTACAAGAGCTAGTTCCAGGACAGGCTCCAAAGCCACAGAGAAACCCTGTCTCGAAAAACCAAAAAAAAAAAAAAAAAAAAATTCTAGCCTACAATTTTTACATGACACTTGTTCCTTATGTTAATTCCTAGTTTCTAAGGGTGTTAGTATTTTCATAAAATTTTATTATTAAAAATAATGAATTATTATAATGAAGCATTATTCTTTATTTGAACTTTTTATTTGAACAGTTCTTAAGGAACTGTAGATAAGATCTGGGGGTGTGGCTCAGTGGTAGAGCATTTGGCTAGCATGCATGAAGCTGGAAGTTCAGTCTCCAATAAGTGTAAACAACACCAACAGAAACAAATTTTACCTGTAGTTATCATTCATTTTGTTTGAATGTTCAGTTGTGTCACTTTTGAGTTTCTACTCATTTTATACTCTTGTTTATGTAAAACATTTAAGACACATGATCAGTGGTAGCATACTATAGGGACAGTTGATTTAAAAGCTAAGTGTATAGTTATATAGTTGTGATTGATTGTTACTTTTGCTGTGTGGTCAAATTGCAAAATCGTTTTCTTGTTGACCCCTCCCCCCCATACAATTCTTAGTGTTGCATGTTGCTGAAAGAGTGAAAAGATTGCATAGTGTCTTTCTGCATTAATTGTGTTGTTGTTGGTGGTGGTCATTGTTAGTCTCAGTGGAACTTCTCGTTTTACCTTTGAGTATTTTTGGGTTATTATTTGTGTTTCTCATCTGGCGTGTAAGTTCTGCGGTGGCAGAGGTTGTTTGTTACTGTGCACTTAGTTCCTAGCATATACTAGAATAACGAATAAATAACAGTTGGGTTCGTCTCAGTCCCAGGATAATAGTTTAAAATCAAATCAAAACAAAACAAAAACCTGGTTCTTAGTTTGTAGGCACATTTTATCTTTTCTTAGGACTATGCTCCAACTATCTGTTCAAATTTTCTGGGTCTCAGGGGAATAACAGCCACTGAGAATAAGCCACAGGTGGGTCCTGAAAACTGACTATTTTAATGATCTGCCTAGGTTCTCTGCAGTTGCTGTAATCTGAAGAAAATAGAAGCTTTAAGACCCTAACTTGTGCTAGTACTATAATTATTACTTGCAATAACTTTAGGTCTTTCTTAATCGTAGTCCTAGGTGTCTTGAATACTGGAGGCTAGTTAGTTCAGTATCCTTGTTTTCTGTGTAAGAAAGCTAGCATCATAACTGGAGGAAGAATCCCCTAAGCAGCTCTAGGTCTACATTTATTTTATGTGCCAGATAATTTTCAAATCACAATGTGATTATTATTAACCTAGCAGTTTTTTTTTTGTCACTATTAATTAAAAACTCAAAGTGGGTCTCACTTCTCATGTTAACTTAAAAATAAATAGCAATTAGACTATAAGTTAAAGTAGAACAACTTTCTGGGAAGAAATGTGGCATTACCTATCAAAATTTAAAGTCTGTGTAATGTTTGATATAACCATTTAATGTTTGTGAGTTTTATATTACATAAATTTTAAGCCCAACAATAAATCTGTTAAGAATATTCATTTATCATGATCACAAATAAAAGGAAACAAATATTTAAAAATGTCCAAAACACCTGTTGGTAAGGGAAGAGTTAAAATCATAGTATATTTATGCTGTAAGATACTTCGCAGTTGTTAGCAGGTTTTAGGGAATCTATATTTACTTCGGGAGAAGCAGCTGAGCGTGTCCTTCAGCACATCAGCCAGGCAGCAGACCTCATAGGCTCACATCCTAACTGCAACATTTATACCATTAGTGACTTAAAGTCATCTATAAGGTGGGTATAGTGATAGTCATTGCCTCATGGGACTATTGTGAGAACTAAGGAGTTAGTGTCTGTGTTCTAAGTAAGCACAGGGTGCATTTTGTAACTGCTTCCTATTGCTATTATGTACTGACATGGAACAATACTCATGATATAATATTGTTTATGAGAAATAAGTTGTACTACACTGTGTGTTGCAAGGAGAGGGCCAGACTGTGTAATATGAGTTGGCTTATAAAAAAATAAGACGGAGCCAATAAGATGACTCAGTGGGTAAAGGCACTTGTTTTACCTACAAGCATGTGTATCCCAAACAACTGTAAAACAGTTGCAAGGCTGTGAAAGTTCATCACGGTATGTTGAACTCAGATTCAGCCACATTTGTGTGTCCTCATCCATTTGGAGATAATGGTCTCAGTTTCCTTTTACTGCATCTGCCAGGACAATTTTCTCATCACTAATTTGATGGTTTGATTATTATAATGTTCCATTTTATTGTACATATCAGGGAAAAGTTCTTCGGTTGACTATCTGAGGGGTTGTTCAGTTGATTCATGTTGAGAGTCGTCAGCTGTGGCGACTGTTGTCGAGGGTCCAGTCGATGGAGGTGGTGGGTTTGGTGAGAGAGGGCTGCTGCGGGAGGGAAGTCAGGGCAGAAACCACATAGCAGCAGCTCAGGAGGCAGGCTAAAGGGTCTCTAATGCAGATCTGTTCACCATTTTCAAGAGGTTTGTAAAGGAAAAACAGTAGTGAGGGGGTGCTGGGTGGAGGGACTTTTTATTAAGATGTCATTAAGCATAACTGCTTATAGGAAATTGTTGGAGGGGGAGATTGGGACAAAAGTGTGAGGAAAATGTGGTCAATAGTGAGGGTTTTTGAGAGAACCTGGGTAAATAGATCTAGAAATAATAGGTGAAGTGTTCCTATGGTAACTTTTCTCCCAAAGTTACTTCTTTTATTATCATAATCATTATTATTTTAGGCCATGCATGGTAGGACACACCATTAGTCCCATCATGTCAGAGGCAGAGGCAGACAGATCTCTGTGACTTCTAGGCCAACCTGCTCTATATCTAAGCTACCGGGGATTATATAGTAAGAAAAAGAAATAAAATTACATTTTATTTGTGCGCAGGTGTGCATGCACACACACTATATAGAGAGCATGTGGAGGCCAGAGACCAGTTTACAAGAGTCAGTTCTCTCTTCTCTGTGATGGTCCTGGGAGTCCAACTTAGGTTGGTGGCAGATGCCTTTACCCACTGAGTCATCCGCCCTACTTGTTTGTTTTTCCATTCTCCCCAATACAAACTCTAAATAAATTAACTTCAGATCTTTTTAACTATTGGTTTTGTGTGAGTCTTTGTACTTTATTTTATTATTATTTTGGATAGGGGCACACACTACCTAGGCTTTCCTGGAACTCCCTATGCAGCCCAGTTTGACCTCAAATTTGCTGCAGTCCTCCTGCCTCAGCCTTCTGAACGCTGGGATTATAGGCCTGCACTACCATGTCTGGCTGCTTTGTACCCTTTTTTTAAACAGAGACCATTATGTAGCTCTGACTAGCTACAGGAACTGAACTTGCAGCATTCCCCCTGCCTTAGTCATCAGTCTATCCAGATTACAACTATGCATCCCCAAGTATAGTCTTTGTATCTTTCTTATAAGGCAGATATTTTGGTGTATTAATGACTTTTATATTGCTGTGATAAAACACTGTAATACAACTGATAGAAGAAAGGTTTTATTTAACTTACAGTTCCAGAGGGATAATAATCCATGTTGGTAGAGTGAGGTAACAGGTAGCAGGTGTCTAGAGCAGCAGCTGACAGCTCATCTCACAGGAAACTTGAGAGAGCAAACTTGAAATGGTGAAGAGATTCAAGTCTTTTAAAACCTCAAAGCCTCCTGTGACATTCTTCCTCTAGCAAGGCCACACCTCCTAATCCTCCCCAAACAGCTGCCAGCAGGGACTAAGTATTCAAATGCTCAAGACTTAAGTGGTACATCTCATTCAAGTCACTGCATTTGGTGATGTTTGAAAATACAGACTCCTTGTTTGCTTAAGATCTTACTATCAACAAATAAGCATTTTAAAGCATTCTCATTTATCAATGTACATGATATTAACTAGATTGTGCGTGCGTGCCTGCGTGTGTGCGTGTGTGTGTGTGTGTGTTTTAAGACTTGCTAATTTGCATTTGTGTTTAAAACAGGGTCTTAAACTCACTGTGTAGCCCAGGCTGCCCTTGAACTCTCAGCCTCCCAATGACTGAGTTTACAGTTATGCACCACCGTGCCCAGCTTAACCAGACTTTTAAAAAAAATGTCATTTAGGAGTAACTTTAAAGAAACTATATTTCCAGCTAGGTGGTGGTGGTGCATGCCTTTAATCCCAGCACTTAGAAAGCCAGAGACGGGGGATCTCTGTGAGTTTGAGGCCAACTTGGTCTATAGAGCAAGTTCCAGGATAGCCAGGGCTGTTACAGAGAGAAACCCTGTCTCGAAAAACAAAATTACAAAGCAAAGAAATTATATTTCTATTTTCTGTTGGCAAAGTAGCCATCCTAAGTTAACTTTTGGAGTTGATTTCATTTTGAATTTTTATTTACATGATACAAAATAAAATCATATTAAATAAAAGTGTTTTTTAAAAATATTTATTTATTATGTATACAATATTCCGTCTGTGTATAT
>JAQHUG010000035.1:4312328-4335331 GCA_028555095.1 Dicrostonyx torquatus
AAAAACCAAAAAAAAAAAAAAAAAAAAAAAAGAAAGAAAAAAAAAGAAAAAAGTGATGTAAATAAAATATAATATGCATGAAAACAACAATTGAATGCATAACTTAGAACTAACTGGACACATCCATGAAATTGGTACCCAAATCAATGAATGACTGTACATAATTGATCAGCCCCCTAAGTCAGTTTGGGGCACTGAACTCTAGTCATCTCTCTAGTCACTCCAAGGTGATAATTAGTCTTACTGCAGCACCACTGAAACTTTAGTTTGTGTTGTACATTAAGTGCTAGGATTACATGGCATATATGTTATTTCTGGTGTTCCTTCTGTAATAGAGTTATGATCCTGAACTACATTGTTTTATGGGCTATCATTAATTATTTCATTCTTGTTAATAGCAAATATGTCATTAAAAGATATATGATAATGCAGTGTTACCTAATTGTTTTACTATATAGTATGGCACAAATTCTATTGTTCTTATTAAAAACCTGGAGTCAATATTAGGGTGTGAAAGCTGAGAGATCGGAGAAACAGTGCAGCCAGGCACTAGAGAGACCTTTTACTTCTACCAAATCCTCAGACCAAAAGGACAATCCTGTCCTTAGATAGCCTCCTTGGATCGCCTCCTCAGACTGCATCTCCAGACTGCTATTGTCTCCACCAAACCTCAGACTGCAATGAGCTCCTGTCTCCTCCCCCTTTTATTCCTCTTTCCACCCAGTCATGTCACTCCTGTCTTCATTTTCCTAGTTGCTGGGATTAAAGGCGCAGGATCCCAAATGCTGGGATCACCTTTGTGCAAACTCTATTTCTCTTATAGACTGGACCAATCTTGTCTGTCTGTCTCCCAAATCTTGAGATTAAAGCTGTATGCCATTAATGCCTGTCCTTTAGTGGTTTAGCTCTGCGCTCTTATCTTCAGGAAAGTTTTATTTGTTAAAAAACAAACAAACAAACAAACACAAAATATCACTACAAGATAGTCCTGTTTTTGGGCTGGAGAGATGGCTCAGAGGTTAAGAACATTGGCTGCTCTTCTAGAGGTCCTGAGTTCAATTCCCAGCGACCACATGGTGGCTCATAACCATCTACAATGAGATCTGGTGCCCTCTTCTGGTGTGCAGGCATGAACTCTATAGACATAATAAATAAGTAAAATCTTAAAAAAAATAGTCCTTTTTTGTTATGTTTGTTTTTGTTTTTTCTTTTCTTTTCTTTCCTTTTTTTCTTTTTCTTTTTTTGAGACAGGGTTTATCTGTGTAGCTCGGCTGTCTTGGAACTCATTTGATAGACCAGGCTGGCCTCGAATTCAGAGATCCACCTGTCTCTGCTTCCCAAGTGCAGGGTTTAAAGGTGTGCACCACCACTGTAAATTAGGCATTTATTTTGAAACGTTTTTTACATTTATCCACACTGCTTCAGTTTTATTAGCATTATTAGCCCTTAGTTATAGAAACTATGGACTAAAATGCAGTTTTAAAAAATAGTCTAGTTATCCTTTCCATTGAGAAAATACTTTACTTTTTGCACTTAATTTTATTTTAAGGCAGAGAAATGTTTGTAAAGACGATATTGTCAAATCATTGAGAGATTTGTGCTATAGAGTAACTCTGTGCTCTTGTGTGTTCACAGCCTTGTGCAGTGGCCATGCAAAGATGTCAGGTATCTTGCTTCTTTGCCTTATTCCCTTTAGAGGCATGGTCTTTCACTGGCGCTCCTGTCTGCCCTCTACAGTTCTGGCTTATGGCATGTGCAGCATGCTCAGCTCCGTGCATGGTGGCTGGGATCTCTGGACTCATGTCTTTTTGATTGTGTAGTGGGTGCTCTTATCCACTGAGCCATCTCTTCAGCCCCTAATCTCTCTTTTCAATCAGTGTTAACTGTGATTAAAATTTTTATGGTTGAAAAATTTAAACTATTGGTAAATTTACTGATTTTTTTGTTTTTCCCTACTCCTGTTTTCAGAAGAAAATATATTTTATGAAGAATTTTTGTGTGTGAGGATTGAGTAGAGGACACCTAACAAGCATGTACTCTGTCTGTGAGCCATATCTCTAACCCTTAAAAGAATTTCATTTTTAGAACAATTCGGAAGTTTGTTTTTAGGAAGCTTATGTCAAGATTAGCTTCTTCTAGGAAAATTAATTTCCATAAAATTAATATACTTTTAAATTTTACATATTTAGATTTACTAGGTAAATTTTTTTCTTAATTCTAATTTTGGGTTTAAAAGTATTCAACATTTGGAACTGAGAATGCATCTCAGAGGCAGAGGGCTTACCTACTGTGTTTGAGCCCTGGGTTCAGTTTCTCAGCACTGCAGATAACACATTCTACTTTCTTTGTAAATAACTCACTGAATAAAATAATTTATTACATTTAATTTCTATTGTGTACATTGTGTATGTATTGGCTACAATCACCATGGTACACATATATGGAAGTCAGAGGACAGTTTTTTCTTTCTATCATGCGGTCCTGGGGAAAGAACTCAGGTTATCAGTATTGGTGGCAAGTGCCTTTACCTACTGAGCTACCCCCTCCTCCCTTTAAATTCTATTTTGTTTATTTAGTCTGTGGATAAAATACTTTTGTAAATATGATGAAACTTAATGTATTTATAACATAAAGAACCAATGAAATTAATTTTAAAATTAAGATTTTGGTAGGTAAGTGAGCAAAAGAGAAATGAAAAACTAAGGTTAAGATCTGTGACAGAATATTTGATCTGGGTAACTTCTACCAAGTTTAAATTCAAGCAGCCATGTTTTCCCCCTATGTAATATAAACAAAATTAAAAAGTGGTATTGAAGCATCTAGGCTCTTAAATTACTAGAAGCTGGAAACCAGTTTGATGTTGGATTTCAGCGGCACGTCCTTCACATTCTTTAGTTCAGTTTTGATAAATTTTGCAGCTATAACTCTAGGCAAATAATCAAAATAAGCCAAAATTTATGTACACAGTGTTGTTGTCTGTTTTGTCTTAAGACAATATCTTGTTGTGAATTATTGGCTGGCTTGGAACTTGCTGTGTAGACCAGGCTGTTCTCAAACTCTTAGAGATCTGCCTGCTTCTGCCTTCTTTGTTCTGAAATTGAAGGCCTGGCTACAGTGTTATTTGCAATACAGAAAATGAAACATAATATAATATTGGTTGTTTACTTATTTAGAGAAGACAATCTTTTTCAGACCTTCACGAATAAGTCAGAATATTTCTTTACTATTGTTTTTTATAACAGTGATGGTCAGTGATTATTGATGATATAATTTGCAGGTAAATTGGCAAGATGAGGAGCAGCAAGTCAAAAGAGGTGCCTTTACCAAATCCAAGGAGCTCTCAAAGCAAGGAGACTGTTCAAGGTATGAGGTTTTTTTATTTTTTATTTATTTATTTTTTTTAAATGACTGAGTTTAATCCCCTTTTCGGGTCCAATAATATATTAAATTCTGGGTAACCAGTAGATGAAATTTATGAATATCTTGATTTATAAAACAAAATGGTGGATTATGTTGGCGAGGTGGCTCAGTGGTTAAGAGTATTAATGATCTTGCAGAAGACCTGTGTTCAGTTCCTAGCAACCACGATGTATAGCTTACAAATGATTCAGTGGTCATTTGCATGTATGTGTATACACACACACACACAGAGGCGGGCACACACTTGCACATTGCAAGCACGCAAATTAACCTTTAAAAAGTTTTTTTAAAACTTTTAAAAAAGTGTTATACCTGCATGTATGTCTATATGAAGATGTTGGATTGCCTGGAACTTGAGTTACAGACAGTTGTAAACTGCCATATGGGTGCTAGAAATTGAACCTGGGTCCTCTGGAAGAGCAGCCAGTGCTCTTAACTGCTGAGCCATCTATCTCTTCAGCCCCACCAGTTTTAAAAAAGTAGATAAATAATAAAAATTTACTTTTTAATATAAAAGTATCCTTTAAAACACAAATTAGTTGAGCCAGATGTGGTCATGCATTACTGGAACCCCAGAACTCAAAAGATTGAGGCAGGATTGTGAGGCAAATGCCAACTTGTGCTACACAGTAAGAGCTTATCTTTCCTCAAAAAGTGTATGTGCAAAATTAGTTTTTCTTTTTTAGAAACACTGACTATAATATATCTATAATACATAATAAGTTACACTCTCCCTGAACTTCTTTTTAAGGTATTTATTTGTTAGAGGTACTTCAAGATATGATATTTGAAATAGGAAACTGGCAAACTAGAGTAGATCCAGAGGAAGGTTCCTGTTTGTGAGGAAGCTAATATAGGGAGTATTTGGAGGAAATGAAAATATTTATCCTGGAAGAAGATAACTCATGGGGAAAAACACAACTTTAAACTAGTTGAAAGACTGTTACTTGAAAGACCAAATAGATTTCTTTCTACTAATACAGTGAAGTGTGGAATATTTTTAAAAGTGTTCTTTTACATTATAACGTGATTAAAAAAAAACACAAAGTTTTGTTTTTTGTTTTGTTTATAAAGCAAGTTTATTTCCACAGAAGAGGTGTCTTATGTTTATGTCCAGGGAGGAAGCAGAAAGAAACTCCCCCTCTCAGAACTGGGTTCCTGAGTCCTCAGTAGCAGTTATGTTCCATCATCTTTACTGGGGACCAAAGATGTTGGGATCGTGAAGAGTCAAACTAGTCACCAGTTATTCAAAGTTACCCAGGCTCCAAGGTGGACATGACATTTTTAGGGCCAAGAGACCTGCTGTTAGAGCTTAGGGTGAAGGAACAGACGGAGAAAGAAAATGGTCCAGCTTGAGGTTTGCAAGATTACACTTCCTCTTCCCCCAGAAGACCAGGAATCCCTGACCCCCAAGCCTGTGGGTCATTTTTGCTCCCTTGAAGGATTCCACCAGCCAGTCTCTCTGTTTGACCCACCCAAGCCTAATTGTCTTGTGGGGGGTGCGGGGTGCGGCGACATCCAATTGCGAGCTTCCCACCCTTTCCTTAGTCTTTACGGGGGCTGATTGAAGGTGAGCAAGAGATCAGTCTGGTACTGGGGCAGCAGAAGCAAGGCCTGTTGTAGTGTGACATCCTTTGCTACCTGCTGGTTTTCTTTAGCTACCTGCTGCTTGCCAGAAAGGAACCAGACATCTTGGCAGCTGCCCCTCAGGGATAAGTTCTCCAAACAGAGAGGCTGCAAAGATAACACATGCATGGCCCTAGCCCCTGTACCCCGCTAACGTCCTCAAAATGGTACCTCGCAGCCACTTCGCCCCGCATGTGGGCCTGCAGCTCCAGAAGTTCCATGATCAGACTCTGGTCGGTCACAGAATGGCAGAAAACTTCTTGGTTGTCCGGCACCAGTCAGAGGTCTCTCACATCTGTGGCCCCAGCGGGGAAGATGGCTGAGAAGGCGCCTCCGAACAGTGGACAGTTTCTGGTGGGCTCCATAAATCTGGGACTCGAGTTCGGACTTTAGCGAGGTTTTAAAGAAACCTATATGGGCCTTTGAGGCATCTCTTCCTCTGGGATTCCGAAGCAGCCACCGCCTCTTCCCGGCCTACTAAGCTCTCCAAAGTTTTATATTTGGTTGGGTGTATTGGTGGATACCTATAATCCAACACTCAGGAGGTTCAGGCAACAATATTCTAAGTTGGAGGTCAGCCTGGGCTATATAGTGAGACCCTACTTTATTCTCATTCCTCCCTCTCTACCCCTTCTCCCCCCTCCCCCGTGTGTGTGCGTGTGCAGGTTATTGCTGTAAATTGAGTATACTTCTTTTATTTATGCCTGCTTCAGATTTGGTAAGAGTATAGTCCATTTGTTTTGAGGACTAATAGTTATCAGGCTATAACTCGGTGTCTTAAGAAGCATGGGCTTTCATGATAGGGAGGAAAAGTGTATTTTGACTTAGTATTATAAATGCATCTGATAAATAGTTATCTATGAAGTGGTTCTCAAGCCTTTGATCACATTTGGGAGCATATTAAAATTTATGGTTTAAGCTCTGTAAATGTCACTTTTTCTCAGTAGATGTAACCACATCGTGGGATGCACTTTCTCAGACCAAGGCTGCTGTAAGTAGTTTTAATTTCTATTTTTAAAATTTGCTTGTTTGTTTTAAAGTTGATATCATGTTATGTGATGAATTAAAACATTTTCTGTAGCACTGTTTTGAAAGGAAAAAGACAAATATTTTGTATATATTACACAATGAACAAAAATGAATAGTAAAGGAACAAGATACTGTTAGGGTTTCAGGTCTACTAATATTATGACATGTCAATATTCATGTAACGTGTGCTGTTTATTCACCTTTAATTGGTTTACTTTATGTGGTGATATGAAGGATGCTGGGCTGTATCTGTGTGGAAGGCTCATTGTCAGGGAGCAAATGAAAGGAATTGATTTCTTGGACTGTGAATTATTGCTTCTGTTTTGTGGCAGTCATAGGTTATTTTCCTTTATAAAAAAGAATGGCTATGGAAGAGTTATTTTCTTTTGTGTTTAGTCAGTCTTGTCTGAACTGTAGAAATCGAAGCTGGCAAAGTGAGATATTCCTCTTCTGGAATTCTAATATTTACTTTCTTTTCTTTTATATGTCACCCTGAATTTGGATCTGTTTCTTTATTGTCTGAGTATTTTTTAAAAAAACATTTAATTACTTTTATTTTTATGTGTCCGAGTGTTTTGCCTGATAGTCTGTGTCCACTGTGTGTACTTGGTGCCCTTAGAGGCTGCCGTAAGCCACTATGTGGGTTCTGGGAACTGAACCCAGGTCCTGCAAGAGCAGCAAGTGCTCTTAACTGCTGAGCCTTCTCTCCAGGTGTTGCCTTGAGTATTTTATGGAATTTTTTTATGTTCTAATCTTTCAAACTCTTAAAATTACATCTATAAATCTTTTTTCTCTTGAGAAGGTCTATTTTCTGCGTCTTGAGAAGCATGGCCTTAAGCAATGGTAGGGAGAAAAATTATATTTTGATTCATTATAATAAAGATTTGGCTTTCTAAAGAAATAGTAAATAATCTCACTACATGTGTTTCAAACTTGTATAGCATAGGAATGAATTGTTTCTATGTCCTGATTTGATTTTGAGTGAAATCAATACATGGTGAACAGTTAATTTTCAAAAATAACTATTGTTAATCGTGTTTTTGAAGAATGTTTTAGAATTATAAGGAATTCACAAATAGGGAGAATATCTGGTTCTGAATTTTTATGTGAATGATTATTCCAATTTTTTCACAAAAATCTGAAAGAAGGTCAAGTTTCATATAAAATGTTTTTATTTCCTTGTAAAATTTTGATGATTTTAATTTTTAGACTTTTTTGTTTTTGTTCTCCTATAAGCCTATAGTATTCTACTATTCAAGAGAAAAAGCTTTTAAAACTGTTTAGAACATTGGTAGTGACTTATATTTTAGAGTATATGTACAACTTGAATTATATATATCCTTTCATTAAATTTTTTTATTTAAATTTTTTTCTTAGATTTTTGGGACAGGGTTTTATTATTTAGCTTTGGTTGGCCTACAACTTGGTTTGTAGACCAGGCTTATCTCAAACTCATAGAGATATGCCTGCCTCTGCCTCCCAAGTGCTGGTATTAAAGGCGTGTGCTACCACACTTGGTGGCTTTTGTTTCTTGAAAGATGTGTATCATAGACACGAAATTGTAAAAAGTTAATGAGTTTGAGTACAAGTTCTCTTCCTTCCTTTCTTCCTTCCTTCTTTTTCCTTTCTTTAAAAAGAAAGCAAACTTTTTTCATTTTACATACCAATCCCAGTTCCCACTCCCATTCCCCCCCACCCCCCCACCCAATCCACTCCTCAGAGAAGGTAAGGCACATTATTTTTTGGAAGGTCCAAGGCCTTTCCTACTATATCTGGTCTGAGCAAGGTATCCATCCAAAGAGAATGCATTCCAAAAAAGCCAGTACAAGCAGTAGGGATAAATCCAGTGGCCCCGCAGTCTGCCCCAGCCGTACAACTGTCACCTACTTTCAGAGGTACTAGTTTGGATCTGAGTACAAGTTTTAATCCAGCCAAATTATTCTTTTCTTATTTTTACTTGTAAAATATACAAGATGTTTTGAATAATGATATGCAACATATTTCAGATAATTTATTGCCTTAAAAACACTTAACAAAGATAGTTCAACATGATGAGTAGAAACTCTTTGGAACTCTTCATAATTTGTTGGATTTTTTTTTTTTGTATTTGGATAGCAGTATGCTCAAAGCATAATTACTGCCAAATTAGTAAGTTATTTAAAAGTTAATATTGTAAGAAAGTTTGTTTTTTCTACTTTAGAGAAAGACATCAGACAATATTACTTTAAATATCTATGTAAACCAGTGATAATTGCATTATTCCAGAATTAATTTATGTATTTTCATGGTATTTAAACTTTAGCTGAGACACATTGAGAACAAACTAGAAGTAACCCCTACAAGTACAGCTGTGATTGATTCTGTGATGGATGCTAAAAAGTCTGCAAGTGCTACCCGGAAAATAAGTAGGAAAGGTATGTGTAAAGTTCCTTTAAAAAATTTAGCTATATTAAATTTAGCTAGATTAAGTACAGATGAATAAATTATTACTATTGTTTTTGGGGGTGCACATGTGCCATGTACTATGCTTGTGGAGGCCAGAAGCCGACCGTATAGAATTAATTCCCTCCTTCTACCATTATGTGTGTTCTGGGGGTTGACTCCATTAGTACAGGTTTTGTTTTTCTGTTGAGTATTTCTTGGTAGTGCAGTGTGTATGTATGCATGTGTCCTTAGCCCTCATGCTTGTGGTGCTGATGATGTTTTCAACATCGCATCATGTTTGACAGTTGATTTTTCATTTGTTTGTGTTAATGAGAATTTTATTTTGGTGTTTGAGGTTATATATACTTTTTTTAGTTCACAGGTATAGTTGAAGGTAAAATTTAGTTGACTTAATAACATGTATGAATTTCTTTCAGGGGGCTAAATTGTTTAAGTCATGATTGGAATATCTTTCATAGCGTTAACTGTATGATAAATTGACACAATGCAGATGTTTTTTTTTAGTTTTTTAATTGGTGTGCTACAGGGTTGAAATAAATGTTTTCTGCTTAGTCTGAAAGTTGCTGGGTTTTCCAGTTCTCTTTTTACTGTTTGGAATGAGGGTTACTCATTTGACTGAGGCCCCCACATGAAAGGAAAGTTCCCTACTGCTCACCTTATTTTTATTTTATTTTATTTTTTTTGTATTTTGAGGTCAGTGGCCTATGCTGTCCTTAAACTCACTTGTAGCCCAGACAGACCATGAACTGGTAGTCCTCCTACCTCATGATGAGTAGATTTTAGCTGGGCATTGACATCTTAGAATACAGTGTCCTCTACAAATTGAGTGACTATGGGTGTTTCCTGTCTATCTAATATCTAACCAGAGATGGTAGAAATAACATATTAAGTAAGTTATTTTCTTAGACAGTTGTGTTTTATATATCTGTTCTCATAGATTTCTTTTCTCCTTCAGATGGTAGATATCTAGATGATTCTTGGGTCAGTGCTCCAACTTCCAAATCTTCTAAACCACGAAAAGAGAAATCTCGTAGTCCTCTGAGGGCTACCACCCTGGAAAGTAATGTTAAGAAAAACAATCGTGTGGAATTTCGAGAACCTTTGGTTTCTTACAGGTTGGTATGGGAAAAGACGTTAGCATCTGGGGTTATTCTATATTAATTACAATAGGAATAAGGTGGGTTTCTCAGTCTTTGTAATGCTTTGACTCTGAAGTTTTGTTTGTTGCTTTTCTCACTGCTGTGGTCAAATGCCTGATAAGCAAACTGAGGATGGGCAGGCTCATTTTGGTTTACAGTTGAAAAGAAATGCAGTCCATAAGGACAGGGCAGGAATGGCAGCAACCTATGAAGCTGCTGCTCAGACTGTGCCTGCAATTAAAAAGCAGAGGGAGCAAGAAAATGGGGTTGACTATGAAATCTTAAGGTCTACTGTAGTGACTCTAACAGACCTCGAAAACAGTGTTACAAGCCAGTACTACAGCGGTTAAACACATGGGCCTATTTCACACCTAAGCCACAAAAGAAATGTTATTGTTCTCCACAAAAGATAATCTCAAAAGGAAACAAAGTTCACTCAAACATAAAAATTCAAAACCCATCAACGCCTGCCCCCAAATTTAACCCTCTCACATTATAAAATACTGACTACTGTCTTTTTTTGTTGTTGTTGTACTAGATATTAAATCCAGGATGTTTTATATAGTAGTCAAAGACTCATTCCCAGTCTGTATTCTCTCTAAGTATTTGAGTGAAGAAATAGTAAGAGTTGTGTGTATGCCATATGGGTTGTTGGTGCCTAAGAAAGCCCTGGAGCTAGAATTAGGGTTGGTTGGGAGCTGTCTCATGGGGTTCTGGGAACTGAACTCTGGTCTTCTAGAAGAGCAGAAATTGCTCATAGCCAAGCAGCACATACTCTGAACCATTTCTCTAGGCCCTGAAATGAATTTTTTTTTTTTTACTGATTATATGAACTACTTATTCTCCTACTTTGTAGCAACTTAGATGTTCTAGATTAATATGTGAATAGTGTAGACTAGATAATAGTGTACATTTTTGTTACCAATACATTTAGGTACTAAAATTAGAGAATTTTATATTTTTGAAGGATACCTCATTAGTTACTCTTTTATTTTTTGCTTTTTTGAGACAGGGTAGCCATGTCTGTCCTAGAATTCACTCTGTAGACCGGGTTGGCCTCGAACTTTCAGAGATCCACCTGACTCTGCCTCTCATGTGATGGCATTAAAGGTGTGTGCCACCACTACCCGCTAATGATTTAAATATATTCATGGCCTAAGCATGGCAAATAATAAGAAGTAGAAAGCCCTAGACCTTATACTTATTGTATTTATAAACATTTTTCATGTACTTTAAAGTATCAGAAAATCAAGAAGTTACATGATGATACTTGGTAATTTTAGGTATGAGTTTGTACTATCTAGTTTTGTGGTAAAGAATTTAGAAAAAAAGGTAAGTAATGAATTCAGTGTTTAATATGTTGTATTTAATGCAAGTTAAAAATAGGTGAAGATAGTAAAGCATTTGTAAATTAGATAAGATGTATGTAAAATGATCCTTAGGTATTGTCATTAGTTTTTGTTATTGAAGCAAAAAAAAAGAAATACAAAAAGCTTGCTTAAAAACATGATTACTACCAGGATCGAGATTGAGTTACTGATTCCTTTGTATTCTGATGTTATTGCAAAGAATACTATATGATATTTTAAAATGTTATAAATTATATATATTTTAAGAAAAGGAAAAAAAAATTACCCAGGGGATAGTTGTGTATGAAATGTCCTTTTGCATCTGGCATATTCCTTTTATTATGTAACCCCTTCCTCACCATGTGCGTGCTCACACACACACATACACACACACACAGACACACAGTTTCATGTAGCCTGATTGGCTTCCAGCCAAGAATGAATTCAGATTTCTGATCCTCTAGCTTCTACCTGGACTGTGCATACTAGGTAGGCACTCTATCAACTGCGATATATTACCAACCCCCTAAAAACATTACCATCTTTTGTAAGCAACAGCTTCATCTGTTCTTGCTGTATTATTTAACAAGGTAGTGACCAAGACAACTGAGAGAGCATCTTGTTTGGACTCATGGTTTCAAAGGGCACAGTCGCTGTTGTTTAAACCCATGTGCTTCAGCATCATGGTGGAGGGAGCATGTGGAGGAAGAGGGCATTCACCTCATAGTAGATGAGAAGGAGAGAGAGGGAGATTTAGAATGAGAACAGCCCATGGGAAGCCATCAAGCACATCCACTAGCGACATACTTCCTCTAGCTAGGCCATACCTCCTAAGTTATGCACAGTGCTGTCATCAAACATTTAACATAAGAGCCTATGGGAAACATTTCCTATTGAAACCATAACACTATAACACTCCATTTTCCAAGACAAATTAATCAGTGTTTCAGTAATGCTAGATAACTTTCATTATAGCATTTTCACATCACATTTTGATATTATCTTTTCAAAGCAATAATGTGCTAATTAATATACCAATATTTTATTATGAAAAATTAAACATTTTTAGACAGTAAAAATATTGAATAGTATATATTTAGTAAATATTTAATGAGTTAAAGATTATGAAAAATTATCTTTTTGTCTATTTTCTTTTTTAAAGACTGATTTTTATTTAGGTGTATGCATGTGTTTGTATATATGTGCATGTTACCACAGAGGTCACAAGAAGGTGTCATATTACCTGGCCCAAGTTATACACAAGTGTGAGCTGACAAGGGTGTTAAGATCTGAACTTCTGTCCTGGCCACAAGCAACAAATACTCTTAATCACTGAGCCATCTACTAGCCCCCTCAATTTTCTTTTCCCTTGTGGGATTGAGAGATGATATGTAAACTATCATTATATTTTGCTTTATTTTATTCTCTCCATGTTCTAATTTTAGACCTAAATACTTTTAATGTAATTGTTAAGATCCTAGTGAACATTATTGCTTTTAGTCTTGGTTTCTGAAGGCAGCTATAGGGCTCATTTCTCAGTCCTGTTTTGTTCAGTAATCAACTACTCTGAACAGGCTCTAAAGTTTTGGAGGCCATAGACCCCAATGAGAATATGAGCAAAGCTGTAGACTAACTCTGTAGAAAAATGCATGTGTTTATATACTCATAAAAGATAGATTGCCATGTTGAATAAGGTCATATAGTATTAAGAGTTTCTGGTGAAGAACTGGAGAGATGGCTCAGAGCACTGGCTACTCTTCCAGAGGTCCAAAGTTCAATTACTGACAATCACATGGTGGTTCAAAAACATCTTTAATGAGATCTGGTGCTCTCTTTTGGCCTGCAGGCATACATTCAGGAAGAACCCTGTATAGATAATCAATCAATCAATCTTAAAAAAAAGTTTCTGTGGCATTTAGGGTTTTATATCTTTATATGTAATGGTCTAGATTAGGCTGTATAATAGAACTGTTAATGCTAGTTACAATGTCATTTAAACATTTTCAGTTGTCACACACTGAAGAAAATGCTAAGCTACTGTTTCAGATGTTGCAGGTCCAAATGACTATTGCATGTAGTGGATACTTTTTCTTCTTCATGTCTTATTCACAGCTGAGTTTTATTTGTCTTAATTAACCTTCCTTTTAATAAGCTTCTTTTTTTTTTTTTCTGGTTTTTCGAGACAGGGTTTCTCTGTGGCTTTGGAGCCTGCACTGGAACTAGCTCTTGTAGACCAGGCTGGTCTCTAACTCACAAAGATCCGCCCGCCTCTGCCTCCCAAGTGCTGGGATTAAAGGCATGCACCACCACTGCCCAGCATTTTAATAAACTTCTTAAAAGAAAACTTTTGGGCCGGGCGGTGGTGGCGCACGCCTTTAATCCCAGCACTCGGAGGCAGAGGCAGGCGAATCTCTGTGAGTTCGAGACCAGCCTGGTCTACAAGAGCTAGTTCCAGCGCAGGCTCCAAAGCCACAGAGAAACCCTGTCTCGAAAAACCAAAAAAAAAAAAAAAAAGAAAAGAAAACTTTTGGAATAGTATGTAAATTAAATTTGGCTTTGAAGAAAAATTTCTAGTATTTTTATAAACAGAGACTGTGAGCTTTGTGCTTTATCTTAGACCCTAACCGTCTGCCTGTTGAGTTTTATGGAGTTTAAAGCTGCCACATATGTCTCTGGTTACGAGAGGGTTAACTTTAGAAGAAAGTTTTTAGGGCTTCTTGCATACTAAACTTTTTTTTTACCCACTCCTCCTATACTTTTTGAGACAGAGTGTAAAGTTGCCCAGCCTGGCTTTGAACTTGTGGTCCTCCTGCCTCAACCTCTCAAAAAGCTGGATTATGGACCTATACCATCAGGTCCTGGTTCTACTTTTTTAAACATCTAGGGAATTTTTGTTGTTGTTTGTTTTACTCCTACTATTAGTTTTAAGTTCTCTGTTCAGGTTGTATGACTGGTTTCTGTTTGACTGCCTTTTTTAAACTCTTACTCAGGCTCTTTTTAATGCATAAGCAAAAATTATTTGTGCTGTACATAGTGTTTTGATTCATGGATACATTGTGAAATTGTTAAATCAAGCTTCCCAATGTATGGAGCACCTCACACGCTTGTTATTTTGTGGTGAGAACCCCTAAGCTCTAGCCCCTGCAGTGTTCAAGTCTACAGATTCTGTGTTATTAGCTCTAATCACAGAGCTTTCTCTTTCCTATCACAGGGAACCCCATGGTACACCTTTCAGCTTAAGCCCCAGTCATCTGGAGTCGAAGCATGTGTATTGTGTTCATGAAGAAAAGGCTGAGAGTGGGAAGGAAATAGTAGGCAATCGGGAAGATCGGAACATCCATTGCTGTGATTTTGAGAGCTCTCAGCCATCTGTCATCAGTGATACAGTTGTTAGATTTTTAAATGATGGACCAGCGATTGATGCATTGCACAATTCTGAATGTTTAATTAAAATGGGCATGCATGTAAGAACTGAGGAAGAACTGCCTAACAGAACAAAGGGAAGTGAAAACACTTCAAAGCCTTCTCTTAATAACGTGGGACACGATGTTGATCCAAAACTGTTGCTGCTGTCTGACTCTTCACCATCCTCTATTAGTGCCTGTAATTCCCAAAGATTAGATATTTCAAAGCGACGACTACATGATATTAAACTGGAGAAACTCAAGGAGCGGATTAGGAAACAGTGGGAGCACTCAGAAGAAATAAATGGCCAGGCCCAGACTCTAGGTCACATTGACCATCCAGTAATGGTTGTCAACGTTGACAACTCAGTGACAACAAAAGTCAGAAAAGTGGCAGCAGCACCACCTGCTCCGGCATATAAAGGTTTGTAATCACTCTTCATATTTTCCTTTGTCTCCACATGTCTTCTAGTTCTGCTTGGATGTAAAGAACAGGGTGATTACTAGATTAGCTGTATGAGAAATTTTTTTTCAGGTACATGTTAAAAGTACAAATTTTAGACCTATGTCCAAAATTCTGGGAATGGGATCCAGAATGAGGTTTTGTTTGTTTTTGAGACAGGGTCTCACTGGTAGCCCTAAATGGCCTGGAACTTGCTATGTAGAGGAGGTTGGCCTAGAATTCACAGAGATCTATATGCCTCTGCCTCCAAATGTTGTAATTAGAGGTATGTGCCATTAGAATAAGAATTGTTAACAAGTCCACTAGGAAATCTCCTTTCCCTCCTCCCCTCGTCCCTTCCCCTTTTCTACCCAGGCTGGCCTCAAACTCCAAGCAGTCTGAGTGTAGGATGACAGGAATGAGCCACCGTGCTCAGCTCCTTAGGGAATTCTCAGAGGCTGAGACTCTACAAAATAGGAAATAGAATTGGTACCACTTTCTGACAACCAAAAGAATTTGCTTTGGAATTAACAAGAATCATATAATGTATGTTTATAGTGGTGCATGCCTGTAACCTCATCTTCTCCGGAGGCTAAGGTAGTTTAGGGCCAGCCCAAACTGCAGAGAATCAGCTAGTCTAAACTACATGGTCCAGTTTTAAAGAGGGATGTATGTAGCTCAGTAGTAGACAGCTTGCCTAACATACTCAAGTCCTGGGTTTAATTCTTAGTACTAGAAAAACAGTGACAAAACCCTACTTAAGAGACAAATCAGCCAATTCCCACTGACTATAGGATTGCATAATATTTTTGGCATTGACATGGATCCTGTTAACTTTTACTTTTTGACAAAGCTTATTTCCTCATATTTTAATAAAATATTTAAAATATATTTATGTTAGCATTAATACATTTTTACTGAGAAATGTTCTTTAAATATATTTGTTTTGTATAGCTAATTCAAGTTTTCATAAATGGTGGTCTTGAGCCAGGTGGTGTTGGTGCACACCTTTAATTCCAGCACTTGGGAAGCAGAGGCAGGTGGATCTCTGTGAGTTTGAAGCCAGCCTGGTCTACAAGTGCTAGTTTCAGGTCAGACTCCAAAACTACAGAGAAACCCTGTCTCCAAAAACCAAAAACAAAACAAAACAACAACAACAAAAAAAATGGTGGTTTTAAGGGATTTCCTATATTTTTAAAATTTATTTTTATTTTTACTTTATGTGTATGAGTGTTTTGCCTACATGTATGTCTGTGTACTACATGGACCCTCTGGAAGAATAGCCAGTGCACTTAATTGAGTCATCTCTCCATCTCTGGTGTTTCTATTATTATGTATATGTCCCTTAAGTTATTTTTCACAGGGCCATGCATGTAATAACGGGTTAATTTATTGGTTAGTTTAGCTCATATTAGAGTTTTGTCATTAAATCTTCAACTGTAACCTTCCCTTTTAGGACCAAAATAATTGATTAACAATTATTTTCTCTGTATGTGTATGAGTGATGTGTCCTGTGTTGCGTGTATGAGAGAGAAAGAATGAGGTTGTGAGAGTTGATCTTTTCTTGCCACTGGATATTGAGCTCAGTTGTCAGGTTTGATGACAAGAGACTTTACCCAATGAGCTGTCCTCTCTCCTAACCCTCTGGCTTTTCTTTTCTGCATATTTTTTCAAGTTCAGTTTTTATTGACAAATTTAGGCAGATCAAAATATTGTTAAGACCATTCTAAAAATTTTGTTATTAAGAAATTAAGACAGTTTTGCACTAAATAGTTTGTTATGTATTTCTTTACTAAATTTAATTTTTCCCTGATAAATTTTGTAATGTTTTTCTATTCCTAAGAGGTCTTTAGCTAGTTTTTCTCTGGAACAATTTTAGCAGTATCAGTTTTATTTTGTGTTGCTTGCTATGTTTTGTTAGTGATACTTTTTGTGAATTAGAAAAAAGATAGATAATTTGCATTTCATCCTAATTAATCTGTGAAAAACTTGTGACCAAATTCACTTTAGAATGCTTAAGAATGCTCTGTTGTCTAAAAATGTTCTGATGTACTAATAAAATGATTTTGTATCTTTTAGTTGTATGTATATCATATCTACACTGTTGCAGAGCAAATAGCAAATGGTAGAGACAAATTGTTCTTCTTGGTTTTGAAGAGGTGATTGCCCCGAATCCTTGCTCTTCCTTGTCAGATCCTCTAAAGCACTCAATATTTCATGTTTTTTTTTTTTTTTAGTTCTAAAAAATAAAAATCAAAGTTCTAAGATACCAAAGTTTATCTCACTAAAAGAAACTTAAGACATCTTATTTCCAGTGCTATTTTACTCAATACTTTAGTTAGAAGTTGTGAGACCTAAAAGTAGGAATCTTAAATATTAACTTTTTAAAAGTTGGTCATTGGGTTTACCATTTTCTTTTTATGATAGGTTTTAAAAAATGTACTTACTTTATATGAAAAGATTTTATAAGTGCAACTTTTTGAGGGGTTATTCTGATAACGTTTAGTAGGCATTTAAAAATTGTTACAGAATATAGTTTCTAATATTCTGATTAATGGATTTCTTTTTTTACAGTAGCAAAGTAGTTTTTATTCAGTGTAAATTAAATGAACTTTATTACATTGTATTCTAAAGTGATATTTTATTTGCTTGAATACATAATAAATTAAATTGGTTAACTGTTGTAAAGATTTAAAGTGTATACTCTAAAAGCTTTATTGCTCTCTGTTCTAACCATCTGGACCTGTTTCTGGAGGTTACTTGTGTTAACAGGTTGTGTGTCATTCCAGGGACAGTTTGTGCATAGCAAGCAATTTGTGCTTGTGTTTATTTCTTCTTTTTATACAGTTTTTTCTTTTTATCATACTGGACCAATTCTGCATGTTGATAGATCCATCATTCCCTTTCTGTTATTTGTTCTGCCTCCCTCCCTCTTTCCTTGTGTTAGGTCTTCAGCTCAAAGCCTCATATTTGGTTGTAGTTGCTTTTGTTTGTGTGTGTGTTTAAAGAGCTGAGATAGGATTGTAAATTTGAGGTCATTTTGGGATTACAAGGTGAAACTCTGTATCAAAAAATAAAAACAACAAGACCCCAAAGACATGGAAATTATTTGATGAAACACAAATGACATGTGTGCCACAGTGATTGTTGCCCACATTGAACTTAATGCTTGCCTGTCTTTTTCTTTTTCTTTTTTTTTTTTTGGTTTTTCGAGACAGGGTTTCTCTGTGGCTTTGGAGCCTGTCCTGGAACTAGCTCTTGTAGACCAGGCTGGTCTCGAACTCACAGAGATCCGCCTGCCTCTGCCTCCCGAGTGCTGGGATTAAAGGCGTGCGCCACCACCGCCCGGCGTCTGTCTTTTTCTTTCTGGTGTAAAGATCAATGAAGGTAAAGAGCCCAGCTTGGTCATGAATATAATTGTTTTGTTTTTTAAGTGTGTGTGTGTGTGTGTGTGTGTGTGTGTGTGTATGTGTGCACAAATGCGTGGGTGTCCACAGGCAATTGTGAGCTGTCTGATATGGGTGCTAGAATCTGAACTGGGACCCTTTTCAAGAGCAGTATGCACTCTTAACCACTTAGCCATCTCTCTGGCCCCAGGAATTTTAAAAAGAGTTCTATTCAGAAAATTGAATAAGCAGAAGAAAATTGGACATAAGGAGTTTATGATTTGGGGACTAAGAAATTTATTGCTAGTGAAATCTTAATATATGTGAAGATGCAAATACAAAGAATGGCTTCTGAAGAAAGAAATGATTCTGAAAAAGATTGAGAAAAATATAATCAAGACCCAAAATACTCCAAATTCTGAAATATGGTAAGCACTGATAGAACATTGTAAGTGGAATGTTCCACTCCTGACCTCATGGGCAGGTCACAGTCAAAATGCAGGTGGATAATATTGTTTAATCATACTCCCATGGGATTAAAAGCCCAACCATGCGCCATCAGCTCGGATATATCTTTACCATGTGTGTCCAGATTCCCCAACTCCATTGTGCTCACAGTGATAAAACAATGTATATGTAGATCACACAGCAGTTGCCTTTCCTCATCATGTCCCACAAAGGGTTTGGGAGTTTCTTGCCGTTTGCTTATTTTCTGCTCTGTTGGGAATGTGACAAAGCCCTGCAGACTGGCTTATTGGTAACAGAATAAAAGAAAAAGTACTTAGGTTTATCAATAGCGTGAATGTCATGAATTCTAAGTGTGAAACATCCTGCAGAAGAGTATGGACCGGAGTGACCACCAAGTATGACCTGAGGTACAAGATAACCTGGTGAAGTTCTGTCACAAAAGTGATGAGCAGAAGTTAATGAAAAGACTAGCAGACTGTAGAGCTCAAGACAGGTATCTTTAAGAGTAGCTCTGTCTGCATTGAAGTAACATATACCATTGATTGGCATGCTATTGTGAAACCTGTGGAGACCTGTCATAATGAACTGAGCTAGAAAGACGCCTTGACTATGGAAAACTTTAAGAAAAAGCAGAGGATTATTATTATTATTATTATTACTATTTTAGAATTCATAGTGGAAAGCCATATTTCATTACAAAGCCAGAGAGAAATTCAGTAACTAGTTTGCCAAAGTTGTTGCTCATGAAAATAAAAAATACTCATGACACATTACTGTTTTTGTGATATTGCCCAAGGAAGATAGTAGCTATAGCTGAGAAGATACTGCAGGAATTCAGAATGCCAAGGACAGGATGACTGCTGAGGTGTGTTAATGCAGCAGGCACACATAAACTGTAAAACTTTCTGGGATAAGTGAAAGCATTCACCTTCTCTGTTTTAAAGGGGTTAATTTCTTACCAGTCTGTTGTGCTAATAAAAAACTAGACCATAGATAGCTTTTTAAGTTGGTTTTACTGGCACAGGTATTATTATATTAGCTGCTCACACTCACTACTAGGGAGCTTGCTTAAATGATGATGACAGGATTTTGATATCCCTTGACAACTGCTCTGCTCATCTTGTAGCAGAAATTCCTATTAGAATATTATGTATGGGCTTGCAGAATATGTAGCACAATGGTAGAACCCATAACCACTGTTTGTAAGGCTCTAGGTTTAGTCCTCAGCAGCATAGAGAAATAAAAAAGAAAAATTTACCCTAATTTATGTAAGAGATAGCAACAAAACATGACAAAATAAAATATAAGGTAAAACAAATTCCATCACATTGAGGCTGGTCAAGGCAACCCAACAGAAGGAAATGAACCCTAAGGGCGAGCACAAGAATCAGAGATCTACTCATTCATAGACTCATGAGTTCAATAAAAATACTAAGCTGGAAGCTATAATACATATGTAGAGGACCTGGTGTAGACCCCAATAGATGCTGCGTGTCTGTGTATGCTGCTTCAGTCTATGTGGTTCATAGGAGCCTTGCTGAGTCGATTCAGAGGGAGTTGTTCTCCTAGTGTTGTCCATCTCCTCTGGTTCTTCCATTCTTTCTGCCGCCTTGTTGGTGAAGTTCCCTGAGCTCTGAGGAATGTCTGGCTGTGGTTCTCTGCATCTGGTCCTCTCTACTGCAGGAATACACTTCTCTGAGGATAACTGAATAAGGCACTGATCTATGAGTATAGCAAAATATCATTAGGAATCATTTTATTGATGCTTCTTCTTCTTTTTTTCCCCCAAAACCAGTAGTGTTTGGTTTGGTCCCTGGGCTATCTAGTCTTTGGTTCTTGGTCACCCAAGCAGTGTTCGGTATGGTTTCCGTCTCATCGAGTTAGCCTTAAGTCAAACCAGACATTGGTCGGCTACTCCCACAAATTCTTTGCTATCGTTGCCCTAGCATACCTTGCAGGCAGGACAGATTGTAGGTCAAAGATTTTGTGGTCAAATTGGTGTTTATATTTCTCTTTTGGTAGCCTGCAATACACCAGAGACACTAGAATGTAGTGGTGAAGACTCCATGTAGGCACCAGCTTGACTTCCTTGTTCATTAAGTTGTGTGGGTGTTGTCCTTGGTAATAAGGCCCTGCTGTCCCTTTGTAGAAAGCAACCCATTGTCTTAGCAACAGCCTGGGTTGTTTGGTGATTTCCATGGGACCCCCATTGGCCAGCAACTCATTTGGATGCAATGCAGTCTCAGTAGTGGAAGCCTTGTTTAGTGTAAAGAAATGGTCAGTTGGGACTGTCTCCCTTATTAGTAGGAGACTTCATTAAGATCACCTTCATAGATTTTAGAATGTTTCCACTGCATGAGATTTCCATATCATTCCTCAAATGCCCCTCAGTTCTAGTTGTCTCTCCCTGCATTTCTTCCCTTAACCCTTTCACCTCTCTCTTTTCAAACCTGATCCTCCAGTTCCTATCCCTACCTGCCTCCAGTCCTGTAAAATCTATTCTATTTCCTCCTCCCAGAGAGACCCATGTGTTCCCCCTAGTTCCTTTCTCCATACCTAATCTTTCTGGGTCTACAGATTGTAGGTTGGTTATCATTCATTTAATTGTTAATATTCACATAGAAGTGAATACATACATATTTATCTTTCTGGGTTTGGGTTACCTCACATAGTATAATTTTTTTTTCAGTTCTGTTTATCTGCAAATTTCATGATGTAATTTTTAAAAAATGTTGATTTATGTACATTGGTGTTTTGCCTGCATGTATATTTGTATTAGGATGTCAGATTCCCTGAAACTGGAGTTACAGACAATTGTGTGCTGTTAATTGAGCCTGAGTCTTCTGGAAGAACAACCAGTGTCCTTAACCACTGAGTCATCTCTCCAGCTCCTATGATATAATTTTTTAAACAGCTGCGTAATATGCCATTGTGTAATTGTACCATATTTTCTTAATCCATTCTACTGTTGAGGGACGTACTATGATTATTATGAACAGAGCAACAGTGAACAAGGTTGAGCAAGTGTCCTTGTGGAAGGATGAAGAGTCCTTTGGGTGTATGCCCAGGAGTGAGTGGTACAGCTAGATCTTGAGGTAGAGTTAGTTATCTTCAGCTTCCTGAAAAACTGCCAAGCTGATTTCCAAAGCGGCTGCACAAGTTTGCACTCCACTAGCAGTGGAGGAGTCCTCGCGTCACATCCTTGCCAGCATGAGCTGTCACTGTGGTATTGTTCTTAGCCATTCTGACAGGTGTAAAATGGAATCTCAAAGTTGTTCTGGTTTTCATTTCCTTGATGGCTAAGGATGTTGAACATTTCCCTAAGTGTTTCTCAGCCATTTGAGTTTCCTCTATTGAGAATTCTCAGTTTAGATATTTATCCCATTTTAAAATTGGATTATTTGTTTTTTGATACCTAGTTTTCTTCTGTTCTTTATATATTTGGGATATTAGTCCTTTATTGGATGTGGAGTTGGTAAAAATCTTTTCCTATTCTATAGGCTGCTGTTTTGTCCAAATGACCGTGTCCTTTGCCTTATAGAAGCTTTTCAGTTTCAGGAGGTCCCATTTATTGATTGTTGATTTTAGTGCCTGTGCTATCAGTGTTCTGTTTAGGAAGCTGTCTGCTGTGCCAATGAGTTCAAGGCTATTCCCCACTTTCTCTTCTGTCAGGTTGGGTGTATTGGGTTTTATGTTGAGGTCTTTGATCCATTTGAAGTTGAGGTTTGTGCAGGGTGATAGGTATGTCTATTTGTATTCTTCTGCATGCTTACGTCCAGTTGATCAGCTCCCATTTGTTAAAGAAGCTGTCTTTTTTTTCCAGTGTGCCTGCCTGCCTGCCTTCCTTTCTTTTTTTGAGTCTTGTTTTTATGAGACAGAGTTTTTCTGTGTAGTCTTGGCTGTCCTGTAGACCAGGCTAACCTCGAACTCACAGAGGTCTGCCTGCCTTTGCCTCCTGAGGCGTGTACCACCACCTCCCACCTATTTCTGGCTTCTTTATTAAAAAAAAATTATTGTTCATAGGAGTGTTGGGATTTATGTTTGGGTCTTCAGGTTGATTCCATTGATTAACATGTCTGTTTTTATGCCAATGCCATGCATTTTTTATTACTATAGCTCTGTAGTACAATTTGAAATCAGGAATGGTGACCTCCAGCAGCTCTTTTATTGTTCAGGATTGTTTTAGCTATCCTGAATTTTTGTGTTTCCATATGAAGTTGAGAATTGTCCTTTCAAGGTCTGTGAAGAATTGTGTTGGAATTTTGATGGGAATTGCATTGAATCTGTAGATTGTT
>JAQHUG010000035.1:4350972-4361933 GCA_028555095.1 Dicrostonyx torquatus
TTTTTTTTTTTTTTTCCTTTTTGGTTTTTTTGAGACAGGGTTTCTCTGTGTGGCTTTGGAACCTGTCCTGGAACTCAATCTGTTGACTAGGCTGGCCTCAAACTCACAGAGATCCATCTGCCTCTGCCTCCTAAGTGCTGGGATGAAAGGTGTGTGCCACCACCACTCGGCCCTCGGCTTCTTCTTTTTTTTTTTTTTCTTCAGTACATTGGCTACTATTTAAAATAGTTATGAATCTCAGGAGATTCAGTGGTTACAGTGCTTGATGTGGACCAGAGTAGCTCAGATCCTCAGGGGCCCCCCTATATTTCTTGCCTCAGGAAGGAATCCTTAGAGGAATCTGGCTAGCAAGACTAGCTTTGTATGTGAGCTCTGGTTATGACTGAGAGACCCTACCTCAGAGAGTAAGGTGGAAGAGCAATGACTTCTGGCGTTGACCTCTGGCATCCATGTGCACAGACCTCCCTCTGCATGGACACACACATGTGTGCCTAAACATACAAACATGCGCGCGCGCGCGCACACACACACACACACACACACACACACACACACACGGAATGGAAATAAATAACTAGTTAAGCTTTCCATAAATACCAACTTTTGGAAATAAAACAAAATCCCCACAGGCCAGATTTCCTTCCTTTTCAGTAGTGAAATTTGCCTCACTTGATTTGAGTTCCTGGAGTCATAATTAAGCAAGAAATGTCATCAACTCTGATTTAATATATTGCCATCAATACAGACAACAATTATATTTCTTTGTTTCTTTGTTTTCTTATGCAAGTGAACTCATGCATATTCTCAGTCTAACGTTAAGTCAAGTCAGCAAATTATAGATAATAGGATGGTTGTTTGCTGACATAATGTATTTATTGTGTCCTGCTATTCGTTGGAGACCCATAGAGGCTCAACTCTTGTCAATAGGTGAGTATTCTGTAGATGTGGGCAGTACTTTTTAATATCTAGGAATTCATAGACCACAATCCCTGGCTACCTGAAAGATTTATTTATTCTAACAAAAGGAAATGCTATACATTTCTTATACTTCTTACTGAAGTTCTTCCTTGTTTTTTTAAAAAGGTGGTATTTAGAATACCAAAATAGTCTTTGAAAATCCTTTTGAGATTTGTTTTATAGATATTCCTAAGATGTGATATGTAGGAGGCCAATTTTAATTTTTTCTTTATCAACAGGAATCTAAACTTTCATGAATTCTGTGATAAATCATCTAAATATGGTGTCATCTAATTGCAAAATAAGTCAGATTATATAGAATTTTTAGAAATAAATCAATATTTTCCATGCTTTTATTAGTTATATTTGGTTCATTTTGATCTTTCTTTTTAAAAAAATCATTATTTTATTTTTATGGGTGTTTTATCTGTGTGTGTGTCTATACACCATATGTGTTTGGTCTCAGAAGCCCCTTGAACTGGAGTTACAGACAGTTGGGAGCTGCCATTTTGTGGACTGAGAGTCAAACCCAGGTCTCCTGGAAAAGCAGACACTTCTCTTAGCCACTAAACCTAATCTCAAGCACCAAGTTAGATCTTTTCAAAACATTTAAAATCATTAACTTTCTTAAAGTTTTTTTCTTTTTTCTTTTTTTCTTTTTTTGGGTTTTTCGAGACAGGGTTTCTCTGTGGCTTTGGAACCTGTCCTGGAACTAGCTCTTGTAGACCAGGTTGGTCTTGAACCACAGAGATCCGCCTGCCTTTGCCTCCTGAGTGCTGGGATTAAAGGCATGCGCCACAACCGCCCGGCCCTCTTAAAGATTTGTAAGGAGTTTCCTGGTTAGGTTTTATTATTGATGGAGACAGAGTCTCATGTAATGTAGCCCACGCTGCTTCTGCTTCTGCTCCCCAGTGTTGGAATTATAGTTGCATATCACCACACCTGACTGCTTCTTCTTTTTTTTTTTAAACCTAGGTAGTAAGAGTATTGATATTTTTAAATAAAGTTTTTGAACAGGGAAAAAAATTAAATATGCTTGTATAAGAGAAATAGTAATGTTACTTATTGTCATTAGTTATAATTTTTGTCTTTTTTACGGAAATACTGAAAGATGTATTATAAAAAATATAGGAAAGAGTAATAAATGAAACTCTTTTACTGATTAAAAAAAGGGTAAAAAAAGAGGGAGTTTATTCTTACAAGAGGCTGGACTTTCGTAGGATATTTGAATCTGAGTTTAAAATAAAGGAAAATTCCTTAATTTTCCTATTAGTACAGTAAATTTTAGGGATGAATCTGGAGTTTTAACTAACAGTTTGTACATTTCAGGGGGCCATATTGGAAGAGCAGAATCCGACCCCAAATTGGATGTTGTGCATAAACATCTCCCACGAAGCTCAGAACGGTCAAGAAGTAAAGCTCGGTCTGAAAGTAATATAGTGAAATCAGCTCCATCCCTTCCAGACAATAAGCAGGAGGAAAATGCTGCCTTAAACAAGGATTTTTTGCCAGTTGAAATTCGTGGCATTCTTGATGACTTACAGCTAGATTCTTCAGCTCAAACGGTGAGGCAAGAGATTGGAGAGTTACAGAACCAGAAGTCATCGGCACCTGTACAAGTGCCTCGGAGTCACAGTCCTGTGAAAAGGAAGCCTGACAAAATAACTGCTAATGAGGATCCCCCTGTGACCTCCAAAAAGCGCCACTATGACACAGATGAGGTGCGACAGTACATTGTCAGGCAGCAGGAGGAAAGGAGGAGGAAGCAGAACGAAGAGAAGAAAGCTCAAAAGGAGGCTACGGAGCAGAAGAACAAACGGTTACAGGAGCTCTACCGGAGACAGAGAGAAGCCTTCACTAAAGCCAAAGCAGTGCCTCCTGACCCATCAGCCTCTAGGCGGCTGCAGGAAACATACTCCAAATTGCTACTAGAAAAGACTTTGCTGGAAGAGCCAGCTCATCAGCATGTTACTCAGGATACACAGGTACTAGTAGTGCTGTGAACACAAAGTGGGGTAATTCATGGTGAGGAATGCTTGCTCGCTATTCGGAAATGTTGGAAAATTATCATCCCTACCACTAGACATGCTCCGACATGTGACAATCAAGACCTTTCATGAAATTTATTGCATGCAGAGAATGATGAGAAACATACAGAAAGTAAGAGCTGAAGAGCTTGCAACATTGGTTACCAGTGATCTCTGTCATTCTGATACTTCTACCTGGTTTTCATTGTAGTCCTGAGCAGATATTTAGTACATAATACACAACCAACATATGTTAATGGAATATTTAGTTTTGGGTTCAGTGTTGAAGTAAAGACATACTCATGTGCTAATGTTTTTTGTTTGTTTGTTTGTTTGTTTTTGTTTAGTTTTTGTTGAGAGGGTTTTTCTGTGTAGCCCTGACTAGCCTTGAACTCACAGAGGTCTACCTGCCTCTGCTTCTCGAGTGCTAGGATTAAAAGAGTATGCAACCACTGCCTGGTGCTAATGTTTTTAAGACTGGTAACTGAGTGTGTTTCAGGTATTACAAACTGTTTTAAAAGCTTTACTTACAAACATCAGTAAATACTACTCCAGGAAGGTTATATATATATATTCTTTTTACTTATCTGATGAAAAAACCTGAGATTTATAAAGGATGCTATTTTATTTTAATCATGTTGCTAATATTAATGTCTGTTTAGTTTCTGCTCATATTTTAAGGGAATAACCCACCATGGAGGGGAAATAAGGTGGTCACATGACATTTACAATCAGAAAGCAAACACTAATAGATATGTATTGGACCTTAGCTTGCTTTCTCCATTTAATTACTCATGGGTTCTAGCCTGGGAATGGAGCCACACGCAGTGAGCAGGTTTTCCCAACTTACCACAATCAAGATATTTCTCCACAGGATTACCTAGAGGCCCATGCCCTAATTTCTGTTTTGTTCTAAATTCTGTTGAATTGACAGTTATTACTGATCCATCACAGTGTACTTGTTGGATTTTAGATGATGTTTTGCAGTTAATTGTAGTGGTTGTTTTTGTTTGGTTTTCTGTGATGCAGGATCCAGCCCACAACCTGGTGTAATATAGATAAACACTTCACTGAGCTATATCCCACAACTAAATATAAAGTGATTTTACTTGAGGGAGGAAAAACCCCTCTATTTTATGATTTTTTTTTAAGATGTATTTTTTTATGTACATTGTATGCATTATATATCTGTGTGAGGATGTCAGATCCACTAGAACTGGAGTTGCAGACAGTTGTGAACTGCTGTGTGGGTGCTAGGAATTGAACCCAGGTCCTTTGGGAGTGGCCAGGGCTCTTAACTGCTGAACCATCTCTCCAGTTCCCTATGATCTTTTTTTTTTTTTTTTAAAGTTAAAGTGACTTGATAAGTTTCTTAGGTGCTAACTGAAGACATTTTTGTTATCAAAATCAGATAAATTTGATATCCTTTTCTCTTAGGTAAGACCTGGATATCAACCATCTGGAGAATCTGATAAAGAAAACAAAGTACAAGAACGTCCTCCGAGTGCATCTTCCAGCAGTGACCTGTCCCTGTCAGAACCTCCACAGCCTCTTGCAAGGTAGAGACGGAGAGGGAGAGAGAGAGGATGAAAGATGAGGTTCATTATACTTTGTATAATAACCATTGAGAGAAGAAAAAAGATTTGAAGCAGTTTGAGAATGCACAAATAAAAGTCAGAAATCTTTCCAATTTGTAGTTAATACCTTTAACCCAAAGGACAATAATATTGATCACATTTTAGTGTTTTTTTTGTATTTATTTATTTTATTCAAAATATGAGTGTTTTGCCTGCATGTATATACATACACTACATATATTCCTACTACCCATGGAGGTCAGAAAAAAGTAGAGGACCCCCTCGAACTAGAATTACTGATGGTTATGAGTCATTGAGTCACTGTGTGGGTGCTGGGAACCAAACTTGAGTCCTCTGCAAAAGCAAGAAGCACCTTTTCTTTTTTAGTTTTTATTTTCGAGTACACATATGTGTGTATGTGGATATGTGCATGCCATTACATGTATCTACAGAGATGGTCAGTCTTGTATGAGGTGCCTAATGTGGATGCTGGAAATTGAACCTGGGTCCTCTGGAAGACCAACCAGTGCTCTTAACTGCTGAGCCATCTATTTAGCTCAAATACTTCTAGACTCAGAGTCATCTCTCTAACCCCCAATAATATTGGTATCATTTATTGTTTCTTAATTTCTAGGCCTAATAAAAACCATTGGGTTTTAGTTTGGTTTTGTTTTGGAGTGCTAGGATGAAGCCCAGTATCTTGTGCCTTTTAGGTAGTGATTTAGTGCTGATGCACATTGACATTCCTAAGCATTATTGTTTTTATTGTTCTACAGAATAGAGAATTGAAGTCTAGACTTTAATTAAACCTTCTTAAAATCAAAACAGTAGTTGTGGAAGTGGGTTTGAACATAGGCAATCTCACTTTATAATTGTGTTTTGTTTTTCAAGACAAGGGTTTTTTCTGTGTAGCCTTGGCTGTCCTGAAACTTACTTGGTAGACCAGACTGGCCTCGAAGTCACAGAGGTCTGCCTGCCTCTTAGAATCTAACTTTAAAAGCCAGTACTTTTAACCAGTTTGTGTATTTACTATTAGTAAGAGAAATATATGATTTGCTTAATGTTCTAAATGCATTTTAAACTTAAATTATGTTATAATTTTTTTATTATGAATACGTTTGTTTAGATAATACTGTTCATATCATCATTGTCAGACCTGCTATGCTGGTGTCATGTTTACAATTTTTGCCTTTCTCTGAGTTTCTTCTTCTAAAGAATGTTAAGAAACAAACCAAACACAGGTTTGTTGTTGCTTTGCATCACTTCTTCCACTTCTTTCTTTTATTCCCTTCCTTCTTCTCCTCCTAAAACTTTAGATTTGTGTGTGTATGTGTTAAAAATTGTACATTTTCGCCTGGCGGTGGGGGCGCATGCCTTTAATCCAACACTCAGGAGGCAGAGACAGGCAGATCTCTGTGACTTTGAAGTCAACCTGGTCTACAGAGCAAGTTCCAGGACAGGCTCCAAAAACTACACAGAGAAACTCTGTCTCGAAAAACCAAAATGAATGAATGAATATATAATAAAAATTTTTGAAAAAATTGAAATTGTACATTTTCATAAAGTACCATGTGTTATATGTAGGGGGGGCATACATTCTAGGGCACACATATTGTAGTCAGAAGATAACTTTGTGTAGTCCCTTCCATCTTTATTTGGGTTCTCTAAGCTTGAATGGCAGAGCCTTTATCTGCTCAGCCATTTGATGGGTCCCAATATTAAGCAATCTTAAGCATTTCTCTTTTATATATTATTTTTAAAGGGTTGGATAGTGGTATTGTTCTAAGGAAGCTTGTCTGCAGAGTTTTAAGTAACCACTTGAAAAAAAATAAATTTGAAGAAAGCAGTTTACAAAACAGTATAGTGAAATATTTTTGTGCAAACACCATAACAAAACCACAACATACACATAGATAAAGTTAGCAAGGATATAATTGTAAGTCAACTACCAAAGATAATGATTCCTTTTTTATTGGTTATTTCTGAGTAATCTCTCACTCTCACCCTTTTGCCTTTTTTTCTGGAAATGTTTGTATACTATTCTAATAATCAGAGAGCCCCTTTCTCCACTTTTAAATGATGACTTAGACTGGGGATATAGGCTCTTTGTAGAATACTTGCTCAGCATGATCAAGACTCTGAACTCAATTGCTAGTACTGCAAAAACTAATAAAACTAATAACAACAAAACACATGGATTACTGTATTAACTAACATTGTGATTTCTGTTACCAGAAGAGACTTGATGGAACCTACATGGATGCAGCCTGACAGGTTGAGCCCACGAGTTCACAGTTCTCAAGCACAGCCCCTTGTTGGAACAGCTGAAAATTTACTTTCCCAACTCTTGCATCTTGAGCATGTAGGAATTTTGCACAAAGACTATGACTCTGTTTTACCAGCCAAGAAGAGTCATAATAAAGCTTCAGGACCATTAACTTTCACACCTCAACCATATCTGACCTCACAAGCTCCTCATCCAGATGCCTTGTTAAAACCGAATACCAGCCAATATAAGAGTAAACTGGATCGTATTGAAGCCTTGAAAGCAACAGCTGCTTCTCTGTCTAGCAGGATTGAAAGTGAAGCTAAGAAACTAGCTGGGGCCAGCATTAACTATGGGTCAGTATGGAACAATGACTATGATGTGCAGCAGGCACCTCAAGAGAATGGACTTTGGACTAAAGCTGTCAGTCCACCTGTGAAAGAGGACATGGAAGATGTTTTCTCTGCCCGAATTCAGAAAATGCTGGGAACCTGTGTATCTCATGCAACTTTTGATGATGATCTTCCTGGTGTAGGCAATCTTAGTGAATTTAAGAAACTTCCTGAGATGATCAGACCCCAGAGTGCCATATCAAGCTTCAGAATGACATCCCCTAGCCCGAAACCAGGAGGGCTGCTGGCACAGTTGTGTAAGAGGCAGACTGACTCCTCCAGCTCTGATATACAAGGCTGTTCTCAAGAAAAAGCCAAAAGGTCTCTTTGTTCCAGCATAGACTCAGTCAGCGAAGGGCCTCTTCTTAGTGAAGGGAGTCTCTCTGAGGAAGAAGGAGGCCAGGATGCGCGGCCCCTCCTGAAGGTAGCAGAACTCTTAAAGGAAAAAGAATTCTGTGCTGGAGAGAGAAATTCTTATGAACCCATCAAAGAGTTTCAGAAGGAAGCAGAGAAGTTCTTGCCACTCTTGGGCCACATAGGTGGTACACAAAGTAAGGGACCGTGGGAAGAACTGGCAAAGGGAAGTCCACACAGTGTCATTAATATTTTTACCAAGTCATATCAGTTATATGGAAAAGGTGAGAAAAATAGGCTTATACTACAGTAAGACAATTATTTCATAATTTTCTTTTTTTTTTTAATTCTTGGTCTCTCAATACTGATGTCGTATAACACAGGTTTCTTTTTCTGTAATGAAGTTAATTCCTTCAATTATGTCCGTTTCTGTTTTCATGTTATTATAGGTGAATTCTACCCAACGTATAATAACATAACCTTAGAATTCCTAGGCTGTATATTTTCACTCTATAAACGGAGCAAATTATTTGACAAATGAATTGATTCTGTGTGTTCTTAGACTCAGTTGGGTATTATATTCCTTTTTCCTGAAATTCACATTTGGGCACTTTATGATCTTGTGACAAGTTTATATATTATTCCTCTCTTTCGTTTAACTACTTTTTTTACGTTGGTGGTGGTTCTGGTTAGGTTTTGTTTTCAACTCGATACAAACTAGAGTCACCTGAGAAGCGAGAACCTCTGTTGAGGGTTTGCCTAGATCAGACTGGCCTTTGGGTATGTCTGTGGAGCATTGTCTGTTATGTTGCATGATGAAGGAAGGTCCAGCCTTTCCAATAGTATAACTGTGGGGGGTGCTATCCCTATGCGGGGGGCCTAGACTGTATTAAAAAATAAAAAAACTAGTTAAACTTGAACCTTTGAGCACTAGAGCAGGCCAGTAAGCAGCCTTTCTCTGTGGGTCTTGCCTCTGCTCCTGCTTGAGTTTCTCCCGATTTTCCTTAGTGATGGATTATGACCTAGAAGTAGAGGTGAAGTAAATCTTTTCCTTTCCAAGCTGTTTTTGGTTATGGTTATTTTTCACAGCAAGCAAACAAGGACAGTTATCATTTTAAATTCCTTTTGATTCTAATGCTCTTTCAATTTTTTTGATGAAAGCAAAATGCTTAAATTTATATTTTTATTTAGTATTGTTTTATGTATATGAGTGGTTTACCTAAATGTATGTCTTGCATCTGCCTGGTGCCAGAAGAGAGTGTTGAATTCCCTGGAATGAGTTACAGAATATAGTGAGCTGCCCTTTATGTGCTGAGAATGGAACCCAGGTTCTCTGGGAGAGCAGTAAGTGTTCTTAACTGAGTCATCATTACATCTTGATATTCTTATTTTTTAATAAGAAAATTGGTTTCATTCTTAAATTCTTGTATTAGGTCTTTATGAAAAATTTTGTAGTTATAATAAAATATTTGGAGATAAAATATGTTATTTGGGATTTGCTTCAAAATAGTCTGTAGGTTCACTGTAGAAGAGAGAAATAGGGCTGAAGAGATGGCTCAGAGGTTAAGAGCACTGACTGTTCTTCCAGAGGTTCTGAGTTCAATTCTCAGTAACCACATGGTGGCTTACAACCATCTGTAATAAGATCTGGTGCCCTCTTCTGGCCAGCAGGGACACATGCAAGCTAAATGCCATATACATAATTAATAAATAAATCTTTAAAAAAAAGAGAGAAATAGGTTGTTTAGTTGAAACTAGTTTGCTTTTGTATCAGTCATAGTAATGGATACAGTAGTTTCATTATGCTTATTTATTTTCAAAAATTTCCTAAAAAGAAGTGAAAGGCAACCAGGCATAGTGGCCCACACCTTTAAGTCTAGCACTCAGGAGGCAGAGGCAGGTGAATCTGTGTGAGTTAGGGGACAGCCTGATCTACAGAGCAAGTTCCAGGACAGCTAGGGCTACACAGAGAAATCCTATTTCAGAAAAACCAAAAACCAAAAACAAAACAAATACAAAACAAAAACCAAAAACAAAAGAAATCTACATGGCTGTTAAGAAAGCAAGCTAAAAAGATGAACTGTAAAAGGAATTGACGCTGTCCGATTTTATGTTAATAATTTCATGCTAGAGAATGATTTGCTTACAGTTTTAAATTTCATTTTATTTTTAACCATACTACTTATTTCTTTTGATAGGATTTGAAGATAGAGGAACATCAGCATCACGGCCTTTCAATGCCACCACAACCCCACTGAGCAGTATTTCCTATGAAGATGATTTTGTCTCCTCGCCAGGGAGTGTGACATTGACAGAAAAAAAATCTACTCACGAATCTCAGTAAGAATTTGAACAGCAAACATGAAATAAGGTTTTGAGTAGAAAAATATGTATAAATGAGGACTCTGATCAGAGTATAAGTAGCATCTTGCTTGTTGACTGACGTATATCAAAGCTTCATGGCTGTAGACCACAGACTCTAGATGTGGACTTCCTGAGTTGATGCTTGACTCTTCAGTGCTTGTTTGTATTTGAGCATAATGGTGAATCTAGTAGGACCTGCTCACCTCACAGAGTCGTTAGAATGTTCAGAGAAACACATGGGTTTCTTCCTTCCTTCCTTCCTTCCTTCCTTCCTTCCTTCCTTCCTTCCTTCCTTCCTTCCTTCCTTCCTTCCTTCCTTCCTTCCTTTTTGTGAGTTTTGTGAGTCTCTTCTAGCCAAGGATGACTTTAAATTCTTGATTCTCCTTCCAGTTTTGAAGTGTGGTGGGCTCACCTGTGTGCCACGACACCTGGTGAGTGAAACAGAATACTTAAAAGGACCTAATACAGACTTTAAGTCAATCTGTGAATTTCAACAGAGGATAGCGTTGTGAAACAGTCTTGCAACATATTATTATAAGAAGTGTAAAAATTTGTTTTCTGTGGTAGATGAGGGAAATTAGGTAGACATTTAACTTTGTGCTAAGTAGTTTTTTAAATCAAGAAAACATCTAAAACTTTGATAAACATTCAACATCTAAGCTTTGAAAAGGTAAGTTATGACAATTAATAATTATTGGACCCTTAATATTCAAGACACTGAATGGATATAGGGACTTTGCCTATGTAGCTCATTTTTCTAGAAGCCTGATTTGGGAAATACTATTCTTAGAATACCTGGGTTTTTTTTTTATATTGATTTTTATTGAGCTCTACATTTTTCTCAGCTCCCCTCCCTGTCTCTCTCCTCCCTACTTAAATCTTCCCCCAAGGTCCCCATGCTCCCAATTTACTCAGGAGATCTTGTCTTTTTCTACTTTCTACTTCCCATGTAGATTAGATCTATATAAGTCTCTCTTAGTGTCCTCATTGTTGTCTAAGTTCTCTGGGATTGTGGTTTGTAGGC
>JAQHUG010000035.1:4372066-4384503 GCA_028555095.1 Dicrostonyx torquatus
AAAGAAACATTTGCTTTTCCTGTTACATATAGATGAACATTTTTAATGCTTTCAAGTTATATCATCAATACCATTATTGACTATATTTAAAATTAAATTTTAATTGCTTTGTCACCAAATTCAGGATTCGTAAAAGCTTACCCTTCTATAAGAGATGCTCTGATAATTTGACAAAATCTATACAATTAAACATTTCTAGACTATGAAATCCAAGTAAGCTTAATAACTATTCCATATTGTAGTTTGTATCTGCTCTTCATCTGTGTGGATCCACAGTGGAGACAGTCATTTGAACTGTGTTGAGGAATCCAACAACAACCACCACCACCAACAAACCTTATAATTTATTTAAAAACACTGAAAACTGAGCTGGGCAGTGGTGGTGCACACCTTTAAAGACCTTCATAAGCTAGTAACTGCTTCTCAAAACTACTTTTATTCAAATACTCAAGCCAATTATAATTTTTGTCTTTGAAATTCATCATGTTTTTTTCAGAAACTAAAACAATCTTAGTATATTAGAAATATGCTTATTGTGCTAAATACTTTATAGAGTGTCTCAATTTATTTAACAAACAAATATTTGGTGCAAGATAACATGAATGTTATGGGCTTTTTATGTTAAATTAAGTGCCTTAAGAATTGTTACAATCAGGGGCTGGAGAGATGGCTCAGAGGTTAAGAACACTGACTGCTATTCCAGAGGTCCTGAGTTCTATTCCCAGCAACCACATGGTGACTCACAACCATCTGTAATGAGATCTGGTGCACTCTTCTGGCATGCAAGCATACATGGAAGGAATGTTGTAAACATAATAAATAAATAAATCTTAGAAAAGGAAAAAGCATTCTTTAAAAAAAATTGTTACAATCAATTATGTGAGGTTAGTTAAGAAAAAGCTCAGAAAGTGTTCTAGTAGTAAGAATTAGGAGCTCGGAGATGGTGGCACACACCTTTAATCTCCACTTGGGAGGCAGAGGAAGGTGGATCTCTGAGTTAAGGCCAGCCAGGTCTATAAAGCAAGTTTCAGGATAGCTAGGTCTGTTATACAGAGAAATCCTGTCTCAAAAAACCAAAGCCAAAAGAAAAAAGTCATGTATACGTAAATATATATTAAGTATTTGGAGATGACAATATGAAAATGATTTTTTGTGGTCTTTGGTTTAACAGAAAATGTTGAAAGAATCATGGGTTTTAAAAAACTTAAACACAAAATGATATTTTACTTGAGAGACGTTTTAATATTTGTTTCTAATAATGTTTTTACATATGATTATATTTTTATTAGTGCATAATGACTACCTTAGATTTTGCTTCATAATACAATGAATGAATTGTGATATATGTGATTAAATAGTAGTTTAGACAATCACTTATTTTACTATTTTATTTAGGGTGGGTTTTACCTAGTTTGTTCAAAACTCTGTCTAGCAACTAGAGAAGTATTCATACACATCTAATCAGAGTAGCGACTCTATTGAGTGAATGCCTACATCATAATTAGTATTAATAAAGCTAAATAATGTTGGTAAGGAAAAAATGTTATTGATTGGTTACTTCTTGGAGTAGTTTTTCTAATGTCTTTATGCAAAAAAAAAAATTCTAGTGGCTCATCAGACAAGGGAAGATCTCAGAAGACTCCAACTTCTCCCCTATCTCCAAGTTCGCAGAAATTGTTACAGTTTGACCTTCCTGGGACTTCTTTAGAAAGATCTAAGTCCTCAGTCATGGTTCCTCCAACTACCACTGGATTTAAGCCCACTGCAGCTTTCACTGATATGAACAAAACAGAGATGGCTTCAACACCAGGCAAGTAGATTCATGCAGATAGACGTTTAAAAGTACAATGTTGGGGTATAGCTTGGCTGGTAGAGTGCTGGATAGCCTGCATTATGCTCTAAATTTGAACCCTGACACCACATAAATCATATGTGGTGGTGCTTACCCCTAATCTCAGGATTTGGAAGGAGAAGCAGAAGTTCAACGTTGTCCTAGGCCACCTAGTGAGCTAGAAGGGCAGCCTGGGTTACATGAAACCACATTTCAAAAGAGAAGAAGAAAATACCAAATTAACAAAATAAGATACTGTTTGCTTTTTTTCCCCTGAAAATTCTTTTTTCCCAATTAAGTGACAGGGAACTATTATTTCAAGTTTATGTGATTGCTCTTTGAAGTATTAAACAAAAGTTGTATAGAAAATTAAGTACTGAAAAACATAAGAAATTCAACACCTTTACCCATGTTGTCAGCATTAGTTAAAATTCATCCCCAAAATAATATATTCTGTTTGTAGACATGTAATATATATGTTCACATATATATGCACATAAAACAAGAAAAGAAGTAACTGTTAAAATACAATATATTAAGTTACTGTCTTTAGTTCAAAGGAAAGGTACATTTGTTATGTGCTCATAAAATGAGTCATTATCATTCATATGAACCTTTTTATTTAACAATTCTTCTGTCCCCCAGGTTCTAAGCGTTTTTCTCCTGCTGGTCTTCAGCATCGCATGGCTGCAGAACTCAGTTACCTGAGTGCCATTGAAGAGTCAGTGCGTCAGTTGTCAGATGTGGAACGAGTTAGAGGCATTTCACTTGCTCAGCAGGAGAGTGTATCTCTGGCCCAGATCATAAAGGTATCAGTTGAATTTTTTCTTTTTTTTTTTTTTCCCGTGGTTTTCTCTTTTCTCTGTGTTTGGAAGTATTCTTAATGAGTTTTATTTGTTTGAAGAAAATAAACTTTCAGGCCAAGCATGCTGGTGCACGCCTTTAATCCCAGCACTCATCAGGCAGAGGCAGAGTAGCTCTGTGAGTTCAGGTTCAATTACCTGTTCTATATGACAAGTTCCAGCACAGTAAGACTTCATATAGAGGAAACTCTGTCTCGAACGAAAGAAAGAAAGAAAGAAAGAAAGAAAGAAAGAAAGAAAGAAAGAAAGAAAGAAAGAAAGAAAGAAAGAAAGAAANGGCAGAGTAGCTCTGTGAGTTCAGGTTCAATTACCTGTTCTATATGACAAGTTCCAGCACAGTAAGACTTCATATAGAGGAAACTCTGTCTCGAAAGAAAGAAAGAAAGAAAGAAAGAAAGAAAGAAAGAAAGAAAGAAAGAAAGAAAGAAAGAAAGAAAGAAAGAAAGAAAGGAAAGAGAGAGAGAGAGGGAGGGAGGAAGAGAGAGAGAGAGAGAGAGAGAGAGAGAGAGAGAAACTTTGGGTGGTGCCATTCTCTTTAATCCCAGAACTCAGGAAGCAAAGACAGGCAGATCACTTAATTCAAGCCCTTCCTGGTCTACAGAGTGAGTTCCAAGACAGCCAGGGCTACAAAGAGAAACTCTGCATTAAACAAAAACAAAACAAGATAGAGAAGAAATTAAATTTCAAACTTCCAAGTAGAATAAAAATAGTCTGTACAGTACCTATAAATACCTCTTCTCCGCAAAAAAAACCAAACTGTCACACAGATTGCTAAAGGAAGCCTGAAGCCTGATTTGTTGGACATGAATACAGTCTTAGCATTTGGGAAGCTGGGTTAGGAGGAGCAGGAGTTTAAGATCAGCTGGGGCTCTATAACCAAACCCTCCTCAAAGACCAGCCAAACAAACCGAAAGAATTGGTGCCCCTAAGAGAACTGAAAATAGATGATTGGTAGCAGAACACTAGTACGATTATTCTTTTTCATATAACTTTGTTTGTCATGTTTTATGCTCTATTTTAATACCCAAAATTAAAGAGTCATCTTCTGTTTTTCCTTCCTGATAGAAGCAACTTGGTTTGTCTGGGTTAGGTTTTTTGTTGTTGTTGGTGGTGGTGGTGATCTTTTGTTGTTGTTGTTTTGTTTTATTATTATATATTTTAAATTCATTTCCTTACTGTGTGAATATAACCTGAGGAGGTCTAAGTACAACTTTTGGAAGTACTTCTACCATGTTGGTTTTGCGATTGAACTCAGGCTGTCAGGCTTGGCAGCAAGCTCCTTTACTTGTATGATCTTGCTGCCCCCACTTTCTTTGTTTGATTTTTGTTGCTTTATTTGAACCAAACAAACAAACCATTTCTGAGATCCAGATGTTTTATAAAACAAGGGTAGTGTGAACTGTCTCTTAGCAGGGAAAATCCAGAAGTTAACTGATGTTCTTTGTGGAAACTTTACCATTTTTATTTTATTTAGGTATTACTTATATTTTATAAAATATACAGAGTTTAGGAGTGCAGTTTTGATTCATCCATTTAATAATAGAAAGCTTCTGTTGTCCCATTTTCAGTTATCAGAGGCAGTAATCATTGTTTTCTTATACTATAGTTTATCTCTTCCAGAACTTAGTGTGTGTGTGTGTGTTTATTTCTAACTCCGCTGTATTTATTTTATTCAACATAAACCTAAGATTTATCCATGGCATTGTATTTTTGCTTAGTAATAAGCCAGTGATCAATAAGTAGGTCCTAATTGCTTGTCCATTTTGTGTTGCTTAATATAAAACATGGTTTCATATTTCTTGCATATATACCCAGGAATATTATTGCATTGTTGCTCTCCCATATTGTTTTCTAAGATGGTTTAACATTTAATAGTAGGCGCCATTGCAGTGGAAAGGCCACACTGACCTTGGATTTGAAATAAACATCCAGTCTGGCATCTATAACAAAATGGATAACAGTCCCTCTTCCTGCTTCACAAGGGCATGTCTGGAAAGAGCTAAGGACTGCCTACTCACAGTCACTGGAGAACACTATTATAAAGTTGGGGGGGGGGCAGGAGTCCCAAACTCCCTTTAAAATATGAAATGGTTTATACACATATGCATGCCCACACATACACATTTTTTTGTACTATTTCCAGGCTACAGTATAATTTTGGAAATCCCAAATCTGTTTATGGCATTATATAACTTCATGTACAGGCTTACCACCTATAGTGAGCTATTCCAGAAGACATGAAACATATACATATTTAGAGCTAACATTCTATGGAATGATCGTGCCAGAAAGCATCCTGGTAAAAGGGAGACTGTCAGGGAGGCAACATTTTAAATGAAATTGCTCCTTTGGAGGGAGAGTCAAAATGATGAGAAATGTATTTTATCTTTGATTTTATGTAAAACTTTAAAAAAAAGTCATTCAAAGATTTAGATGCTGTAGTTTTTGCCTTTTAGCCAGCTTTTGGTATTCATTCTTATTTAATCTTGCACATCTTGGAAAATTTCTGTATTTCTGTAGTGATACGTGCCAAATGGCCACTAAATCTTGTTATTAATGATAAAGTATGTGATGACTTTTGAGTTTACGACCTTTCCTTTAGTCTCTAGTTGTTTGCTGTAGAGCAGTGTGAGTCTAGTGTGGTGTTCACTTTTCCAGTCCTGGCTGTACATGCAGTAAGCTGAGGCAGCTTGATCCATAAAGGACCTGTTTGAAGAAAGAAGAAAGCAGGGAAGATAGGAAACAAAGGGATGTATTAACTGTAGCCATTGTATCAAAACAGCTTAATGCTGTAGAATTAATATTTTATCACTTTAATTTAAAGGCACAGCAACAACGCCATGAAAGAGATTTGGCCTTAATGAAGCTAAAAGCTGAGCAAGAAGCTCTGGAGTGCCAGAGACAGCTAGAAGAAACCCGGAACAAAACAGCTCAGGTAATTTATTTTGTGGCGGGTATTGATTCTTTAAATCTAAAATTTTATATTTAGAAATTTTACTGTAGAACTTCTTAAGTATATAAGAATAAAAATGAAAGGTTATGTTGTAAATATTTTAGTACTTTATATGTCAATAATTCATGACATTTGAGTCATCTAGCAACCCTTTAAAATAAGCAGTTAAGACTCAGTCCTCATTTAGAGAAGTGGCAACCATTGTACATCGTAATTAATCACCCACAGACCCATCAACTGTGAAATCCAGGTTATAGTCAAGCCTATTTTTCATAAATTATTTGGTCCATAAATTATTTATAAGTTAAAACTAAGTTACATGGAAGAAATACTAAAACCTAAGCTTTTCACCCCATTTTGTTTATTTATAGGTCCATGCAGAATCCTTACAGCAGGTGGTTAAGTCTCAAAGAGAAGTGACTGAAGTCCTCCAGGAAGCAACTTGTAAAATAGCAGCTCAGCAGACAGAGACTGCTCGCCTCACCACAGATGCAGCTCGGCAGATCTGTGAGGTAAGATGCACTGGAGCTCCCCTTCTTCTAAGTCATTCTGAATAGCTTAGATTTTGCAAGAGATGGGTATCTAACTCTTAAAAGATGCGTACTTTGACTTAGTGACTTTTAGGGAGGTCCCATTAAAATAAGGTTGACATATACATTGGTAATGCATTGTACATATGAAAATTATGTACAGAGCAAAGATAGAGAACTCTAAATTTCTACCTTCTGGTAAGCTTTTTATGAAAGTCTCAACTATTGATATATAATTTATAAAGCGTATAATGTATTAGTTGAGTACATAGTATATACCTCTCTAAAATACTAGTACAGTCAGAAATAGAATATGCCTATCACTCCCCTCCTTCATGCCTATTTACAGTTAGTTCCCAATCTTGGCATCAGGGGAGCTTCATGACTGTGTCTTTATTTTATTTGATTTTTTTTAAGGCAGGACTTCATGAAGTCTAGGCTGGCCTCAAGAATGCTATGTAGCTAAGGATGACCTTGAACTCCTGATTCTCCTCTAATCTCCCAAGTGCCAGAGTGAGAAGTGTAAGCCACTCTCTTGGCTTACATGTTTTTGTTTTTAATCCATAGTGAGATTAGTTATTATCTTTTAAAAAATATTTTATATATATGGGTGTTTTATCTGCATGTATGTTTATATACTACATGGTGCTCATGGAAGCCAGAAAAGGGCATTAATTTCCCTGGAACTGGAGTCACAGACAATTGTGAGCCAGTATGTGGGTGCTGGGAATTGAATCAGGATCCTCTAGAAGAGTAAACAGCCAGTGCTTTTAGCCTCTGAGCCATCTCTCCAGCCCTTCAATATCTATTCTTTTGTCATAACAATGGTAAAGCCAGAAATAATTTTATTTCTTTCTCTGTGAGAAGGATATTATCATCTATGGATAGAGTTTGATTTTTAGCAATTCTGAAAATCAGAAGTATTTTTGAAATGACTGCCATTAAAAAAATTCTATGTGTCAGCACCTTTAATCCTAGTACTTAGGAGGGAGAGGCAGGTGGATCTCAAGTTTGAGGCCAGCCTGTTCTGCAGAGTAGGTTTCCAGGACAACCAGAGCAACACAGAGAAACCCTGTTTTGGAAAAAACAAGCAAACAAAAAACCATGTATCTATGAATCTATATAGGGTACTGTGAAATTAAATAAATATTAAGTTAGTCTCCTTTCTTAAGCAAAAATTTTAAAAGATTTTTATTTTTTAAAAATCTGTGTGCTGGGTGTGAGCCAACCCTGAGAACATGAGCATGGGAGACCTAGCTCTACCCCCAACCTGCCACATGGCAGCATAGGCTGGGGAAAGTTGTCTTGCCTCTGCCCCCATCCAACAATGACTAAAGCAGGTGGGAGAGTTGACCCTAAGATAGCAAGAGTGGGAGAGCTGTCCCGGCCCCTCCTCCCCACCACATACCTTGCAAGCTGCAGCACTTGGGAGAGCAGGCCCTGCTTCTCTCCAGGGCAGCACAAATAGAGCCTATCCTGTTAGTGAAGGTGTGGACAAGTCATCCCTGAAGTTGTGAGCATGGGAGAGTTGTCCCATTGCTCATCTGTCCTATGGCAGCATGGGTAGGGGAAAGATAACCCTCCCACCACCACCACCTGAGGTTGATGGGAGAGCTAGCCCTGAGGTCACAAGAGCCAGAGAGCAGACCCTGCACCTTACCTGGGCAACACAATAAACTCAACCTTCTTGGTGGAGGTGTGGGTGAGCCAGTCCCTGAGTAGTGAGCAAGGGACCCATTATGCGTCTCTTTTCAGGCAGCATGGGCTGGGGACAGTTGCCTTCCTCCCTGCCTTCCCATTAACACCTGAGGCACATGGGAGAACTGCCCTCTGGCCATAAGAGCAGGATAGCTGTCCCTGAACCCCACCAGGGCAGCACAAACAGAGCTGATCTTATTAGTGCAGGCGTGGGTGAGCCATGCCCGAAGTTGTAAACCATGGGAGAGCTGTCCCCGTTTACCATATAGTAGACGAACCCTACAGCTGCCCAGGCCCAGACCCAGGGTTATGCCTTGGCCTGCCCCAACACTTACCCAATCTATGACCTTCTGGAGCATGTGAAGGAACATAACCTGCAGTCCAATGCTGCAGGATCTCCACAACACAGGGTAACAACAGGATACCCAGGAAGAGTCTTCTTTTTTTTTTTTTTTAAATATTTATTTATTTATTAGGTATACAATATTCTGTCTGTGTGTATACGCCTGCAGGCCAGAAGAGGGCACTAGACCTCATTACAGATGGCTGTGAGCCACCATGTGGTTGCTGGGAATCGAACTCAGGACCTCTGGAAGAGCAGGCAGTGCTCTTAACCACTGAGCCATCTCTCCAGCACCCCCCCCCGAAGAGTCTTAATGAGGACCTAGCATCTATAGTGTAGTAGAAACTAGAGACCTCGAACCAGACCAATGACTCTGCAATGAACACTTGCAAGTGAAGATGTATGGATAAAGGAGTTTATAGCATGACTCACTGTGTCATACTGCAGCTTCCATGATGAGATTTTTAATTTTTTCCCTTTTTTATTCTTTTCCATTTTTCATTTAAATTTTGTTTTATTTGGGGGTGGGATAGATTAGAAGGGACAGGGAAATAATGGGATCAAGATACATGATATAAAAAACACAGAGAACAAATAAAATTTAAAAAAAAATCTCTGTGCTGGGCATGGTGGTGCACACCTTTAATCCCAGTTCTTGGAGGCAGAGGAAGATGGATCTCTGTGAGTTTGAGGCTAGTCTGGTCTACAGAGTGAGTTCTAGGACAGCCAGGGCTACACAGAGAAATCCTGTCTTGAAAAAAACAAAACAAAACAAAAAAACTAAAAAATGCATGTGGGTGTGGGTGTGTGCATGTGTGAGTGCCCCCAGAGTCAGAAGAGATCATTGGATCTCTTAGAACTGAAATTACACATGGTTTTAAATCACAAAGTAGGTACTGGGAGCTGAACTTAGGTCCCATACAAGGTCAGTATGCAGTCTTAAACACTATCCCACCTCTCCAGCACCTCTTAATAAAATTTTAACTTAGTAGAAAACATTAGCAAAAGATTTTTTAAGTACTATTAAGTCATCAAATGAAGGAATAGCTTAAAACTGTAATTAAAAAATTTCCAAATAAATAATATGTTAACAGTTATAATAAGGGCGTAAGAGATAGGCAAATGTACTTCATGTTACAAAATATTTAGAAAGTAAGCAGGGGCTGGACTTATTCTCAAGGGAAGACTAATTTTTGGTTTACTCTTGCTTATTATATGATTTGAAGATGTTTTCTATATGACTAATAAATTGTTATAGTGGATAAAACTTTAGCAATTATGGAATTTAACTTTTTTCCCTAAGATTTATTTATTTTTGCGTATGTGTATGTGTGAGTGCCTGCATGTATGTTACTTTACTGTATGCATGTCTGGTACCTGTGGGGACCAGTAGAGGACATGTGACCCCCTGGAACTAGAGTTACAGATGGTTAAGAGCCTCCATGTGTGTGCTGGGAACTGAACCAGTTCCTCTGTAAGAGCAGCTGGTATTCTTAACTGCCTAACTTCTTCCCAGCTCTTTAATTCATTTTCCTAAGATGAACCTGTTAAGACTCAAAGAAGCTAAAATGACTTGATTGTAGTAGTTTATCAGAGGCAGAATTTATTTTGATATTAGTTCAGTGATCTTTTTTTAAAATTACGTTTGTTTATTTACATGGCAGAGGTAGGTGAGTTCAGATGTTGAAGTCAGAGGACAGCTTGAAGGAGGTGCTTCTCTTCTGAAGAGCCAACTCAGGTCCTCAAGTTTGGCAGCCGTTGTCTGAGGACATCTTACTGGCCCCAGTTCAGGACGTTCTTCTCCTCTTCAGGTGTCCTTTGATCCTACCTTCTAAAATCTACTTGTGTGTTCACATTCAGATGGCAGAACTAACTCGGACACAAATCTCAGATGCCATTGGTGCTTCTGGAGTTTCCCTAACAGCACTGTATGACCACCAGCGGCAGCATCTTCCAGACTTTATGAAACAACTGAGGACCAAAACTGAAACAGATAGGTAAGTGTTCAGCCATTCAAAAATATGTTATGAGGTATCTTTTATATCCCATGCACTATTTAGGGTATTGAGAATACAATTAAAGGCATACAGTCCAGTGGAAAGAGAAACATTTGGCAAATACTCAGCTAAGTGAAAGATGTTTTATAAACTTAGATAAGTGTTCTAAAAGAAACACACGTCTCAGAGGTACATAACACTAGAATTTAAATATTAGGGAGGCCAGGAGGTTAGGGAAGGTGTTAAAGGCTTGTAATGGGATATAGTAGATGAGGAATAAGTGATATAAAGGAGGGAAATAGGCAGATTAAAGATATTAAAGGAAAAGGGACTACAACATATCTAAGGGGAAATGAAGAGAGCAAAGAGGAAAATGGTATGGAATTGGTTTAAGATCAGTTGTTGGGATTATGTATGTGTCAAAACATAGGTCTTCATAATCTGCGTATTCATAACTTCAGTATCATTGGTGTCCTATAGTTTTTACTGTTAGGATAGGGTTGTTAATTTCTCTATTATAGAAAGGATAAGAAGGGAAGGTAGGGCAGTGAGGATTAAGGTAACAGCAAGTAGAATTGTTGAAATTATTTAGACTTTTTGGGCATCTATTGTGCTAGTGTTGCTTTCTTTGATAATAAATATAAGGGGGGGGCTGGAGAGATGGCTCAGTGGTTATGAGCATTGCCTGCTCTTCCAAAGGTCCTGAGTTCAGTTCCCGGCAACCACATGGTGGCTCACAGCCATCTGTAATGAGGTATGGTGCCCTCTTCTGGCCTGCAGACATACACACAGACAGAATATTGTATACATAATAAATAAATAAATAAATATAAGTGTACAGTGTCAAATACTAAAAAGCTAATAAGGAAAGCAATTATTAGGGTGTGATTGTGAAAGTTTGTTAGTTCTTCTATAATGGGTGATGTGGTGTCTTATAAGCCTAGTTGAAAGGGGTAAGCCATATAAGATATATAGAGGTTAGTCTATAATTTAACATTGACAAAGTTATATAATAAATTTACTCATATCTAATAGAGAAAGACATAGAGGTTATGAGATTGGGACTTGTACTCCTTGCTTTCTTATTGTACTTAAACATAGATAGGTTCTTGGAGTGTGTGGTAGGGTGAGAGACAGCCGTTGGTCACTCTAGACTTGTTGATGCTGAGAGAGCTCCTTGTTTGGAAGCTGGTAAGGGTAGGACCTTGCAGATGTTAGCATTTTGGACTTTATTTTAGAAACATGAAAAGTCATTTAAGAAGTTTTAAGATAGGGTCTTACTTTGTAGCCCTGCCTGGCCTGGAACTTACTATGTGGACTAGATTGGCATCAGACTCAAAGAGACCTGCTTCCCAAGTGTTGGGATTAAATAAAGCTGTGTGTCACTATGCCCAGTTATACTGTGGGTGTATGTGGTTTTTCTTTTGGGAAGGTTTTGGGATTTTTGTTTTGTTTTGTTTTATCAAGGTCTCACAATGGAAGACAGTCTGGCCTAGAACTTACTGTGCAGCCCATGCTGCCTTGAACTTGTGGCAGTCCTCTTGTTTTGTTCCCTTACAATTGAGTGCCATTGCTCCAAGCTTTGGGGTGTTTTTTTTTTATATATACATGTTTTATTTTGGTTTGGTTTTCTGAGACAGAGTCTCATGATGTAGCTCTGGCTGTCCTGGAACTCACTCTGTAGAGCAGATTGGCCTTTACTCAGAGATCCTCCTGCCGCTGTCTCTGAAGAGCTGGGATTAAAGGCATGTGCCACCACTGCTTGGCTTGCTTTGTGGTTTTTTTTTTTCCTTAAATAATATTTTGACTGTTTCTAATTCATAGAAACTAGGAGTAAATAGTGAAGGTGTTCTTTATATGGTGTATGTCCTTTTCTATGTTTGAATTCTAAAATACTTTCTAACATTTTGTCATTTTTATGCATTCAACATTTTATCTATTATTAATTACTATTAAACAGTATTTAAAATCTTTATTCTACTGGAGACCTAATATTTAATCAGGTCTTGTTTTGTTTGTTTTTAGGATAAGTCATTCTGTGTCGTTCTCTCAGAGTAAGGAAGGAGTTCTAGACACAAAGCGTCAGAAGTTTTCCCCTTCATATGACAGTTATTCTGAGTCTTCAAGGTACAAGAATCATGATCGAAGGTGAAGAAAGTTTGTTTCAGTACAGTTCGGTGAATTCTGATAAATGGTTTAAACATTGCTTTTTCTTTCTTTTT
>JAQHUG010000035.1:4390111-4446864 GCA_028555095.1 Dicrostonyx torquatus
GGGCCTTTCTCCTCCGGTGGGGGTGGCTAGATCAGATGCCCTCTCCAAGGGCTTACCTCAGTCAAAAGGGCCGACTTCTCCTCCGGTGGGGGTGGCTAGATCCGCTTTTTCTTTCTTAATTTTTTTTTTTGTATAAACTGAGTGATGTCTGGTTTTAAAGTGCTAGCCTCCCCTTTTGATTAGTGAATATAAAAAAAACATTTGTCCATGTAATAATGCAGCTATTCCTTGAGGGTATAGTAATACAAACATTGCATAGGCTGTTCCTTCTACATGCAACTTCCAGAGCAATCTTTCAAGTCAGACAATAATATGACTAGATTAAAGAAGGGAACTGAGACCCCCTAACGAAATTATGAGTTCAGCTAAGGGGCTAGAGAAATTGCTCAGTAGTTAAGAGGGCTTGCTGCCCAGTTGTGATGACTGATTTAGATCCCAGCACCCACATCATACCCTATGCTCTCCTTGCCTGAGTAGGTCCACACTCACAAAACACTTCTACATACATGTAGACACACGCTTATACACACACATTGGTAGTGACTCATTAAGGATTTGAGCTTTGATTTATCTGGTTCTAAAGCCTGGATTTATTGCATATTTCCATACTGACATCTTTTTTTCTTATCTTCTATTCCCCCTCCCCCATTGTTTCCTGCTCTCTTCATATCTTTTTCTCTCTTTCCCTCCTCCTTTCTTCCTTTTCCTTCTTCTTTGAGATTATGGTTTCACCATGTTACTCTTGATTTTTTTTTTCCTTCGAGACAGGGTTTCTCTGTAGCTTTGGAGCCTGTCCTGGAACTAGCTCTTGTAGACCAGGCTGGCCTCGAACTCACAAAGATCCGCCTGCCTCTGCCTCCCAAGTGCTGGGATTAAAGGCGTGTGCCCCCACCACCCCGCATCCATGTTACTCTTGAGTAGCTATAATTGGGTTTACATGCTCGTGTCACCATGACCACCTTTGTTCCTATCTGTTGGTGTTTGCATATATACTAATATTATGAACGATATTGAATAGTTTGCCATTTATACAGGGACAGTATTAACATCTGTATTTCTCAGTTATTGTTTCATCCTCTGGCAGGCTCCTTTCTAGCATTTCTAGTGGTACAATAACCACATCATCATTTTCCGGGTGTTGGTGGCACATGCCTTCAATCCCAGCACTTGGGCAGGGATTGGCAGATCTCTATGCATTTGAAGCCAGCCTGGACTATAGAGCAATTTCCAGGACAGGCCCAAAGCTATACAGAGAAATCCTGTCTCAAACCAGCAACAACAACAACAAAGAACCAAAAACCCCACATATCAAGTAAAATAAAGCCTTAACTAAGAAAAAAGGAACTAAAATCTTGAAAAGTAATGTGTGATGAGTACAACAGATATTAATTACTTCTTATGATAAATCATGTTTTTCCTTTTTTAACATTAATGGAAGTTACCATCACTGATACTTCATTTTGGCTGTTGGGTTACTATAGTGGATTGTAAGTAGGTTTCTTACTCAGCCATGTGATAACCAAGGTGGTGATTTTTCTAAAGCTTGCACCCAATTCAGCTGTTCACATGTTGGAAAGTTTTCCCAGGTCATTTAGGTTTCTGGTGACGATTTTTATTTAACATATTTTTAGAGCTCATTTATGTTACAATATATATCGCCATTATATCATCAAATCATTTCTTGTGCACACTTATATTTTGTTAGTTGATAGCCATTTGGGTTGTTTCTGCTTTTGCGGTATCATGAATTAATTCTGCTGTGAACATTATTAATGTTCAAGTTCTTGTGTGGTTATATATTTTCATGTTTCATGAGTACATATTTAGGAATTACTGAACTATGTGATACATGTTTTTGTTTTGTTTTTGAAAGACTGAAACTTTTTCAAGAATTGTCAAACTGTTTTCCAAAGCCTCAGGACTTTCCCCCCAGGAATGTGCAGTTTCCTCACATCCTCATGCAGACTAGGCACTCCTTTGTCTGCAGTCACCCAGAGGCTGACCATGTGCACTTGCAGCTCCCTGATTCACCATAGGTAATGGCAAGAGTTTAAGGAAAGGTAAAATTTAAAGAGCAAGTGAAATAAATACAGGAAAATTTAGTTCTAAAGGTAGAAAGAAAAATATTAAGAATCATGGAATATAAGAAAAGAGAGGTTTTATTTGATATTTAATTTTGATATAAATTCAGGCTTTCAAAAATGTAGCAAGAATAATATAAAGTCCTTAAATATCTTTCATTCATAGTATCCAAATGTTGATATTTTTATTCTTTCTCTATCTACCTACCTGTCTACCTGCTTGCCTACCTATCTGCCTATTTTAAAGCAAGTAGAGCTTTTAAAGATGGTCCAGAGGCTGTAGATGACCTGGTGCAGTTTATCTAACATGCACAAGCCTCTGGGCTCAATCCCTAACACCACATAAACCAAATATGAAGGGTCCTGATGATAGGCTCAGTACATGACATGGGATGTAGTCATGTAGAGCTGCAGTTCAAGGTCAGCCTTGGCTACATATCTAGTATAAGGCCAGCCTGAGCTACATGAGCTCTTGTCTAAAAAAGAAGAGATAAGTACTGCCTGGTGCTTTCACAGAGGCAAAAGCAGTTTATGAATTTTACAATTAGAAGTTTAGTTTGTCAAGAACAGTTCTAGTAACACAGTGATAAGTCATGTGCTGATAAAAGAAAGTGGAAGTAGTTAGCAGAAGCCTCCCTTTAACCACAAATTTGACTGTGAAATAAAATAGTGGAGTGATAACTTGAGAGTAGTGGTTGTCTGTGTGTTTCCAAGTAAAACTTCTCTCCAGTTATATTTTATAGTATGTCTGTCAATCTTTCTGTCTTTCGTTTATGCCTTAACTATAAAGTACAAGCTTTGGGTCAAATAAGTTTGCTTTGAAGTTATGATCCTTAATTTATTTTTTGTATGTTTGTTTCCATAATATCTATATAAGCAGAAGTAGTAGTGGGAGCAGCCGTCAAGAAAGCCCCTTAGTTCCATCTTGTAAGGAAGATGAGAAGAAATTCCACAGTGAAAAGATGGAGAGTTCAATTGATGAACAGCTTCATACTGCTGCAGATGATTCTTTACGAAGTGATAGTATTCCATCTCTTCCTGATGAGAAAGGTAACTTTCCTTGTACACATGTGCATTTCATTTACACACATTTCCTTGTACACAAATGTAGAAACTGGAGGAATATTGACCCTTGGGACAAGGTGGCAAGTGAGTCCACTAAACTGACTTGCTTGCTTTTTTTGTGGTGCTGAAATTTGAACTCAGGGCCTTATGCATGCTAGGCAAGACCTTTACTGAGGAACTATACTCTCCAGTCTTGTAGTTTATCTGGAAAATAGTAGTTAAAAGTGATAGACTTCCATATTTAACTTAAGAGATTCCTATCAAAGTGTTGTTTCTCTTTATTGTGTCCAGTAAATTGAAGGAATTATTAAGAAAAAAGGAGCCAAATCTTGAAGGTTTAGAAAATTCTCAGCCTAGTCATCTTTCTTTCTCTTTCTTTCTTTCTTTCTTTCTTTCTTTATTTCTTTCTTTCTTTCTTTCTTTCTTTCTTTCTTTCTTTCTTTCTTTCGTCTTTCAAGGCAGGGTTTCTTTGTGTAGCTTTGGAGCCTGTCCTGGAACTCACTCTGTATAACAGGCTGGCCTTGAATTCACAGAGATCCATCTGTCTCTGCCTTCTGAGTGCTGGGATTAAAGGCGTGCGCCATCACTGTTGAGCATTTTATTTATTCTTAAGACTGTGTTGTATGTGTGTGTGTCTCTCTGTGTGTGTGTGACTATTTTTCCTGCATGTATATCTATGCACCACATGTGTCCTTCCTGCCAGCAGAGACTGGAAACAGTGGATCCCCTGGAACTCGAATTATAGATGGTTGTGAGCTATTATGTGGTACTAAGAATCAAAACCTGGTCTCTGAAAGAAAAGCAGCTGTTTTTGACCACTCATCCATGTCTCTAGCCCCATCGATCCATAGTTTAAAAAGGGAGGTACAGTGGGAGAAAGATGAAGAAAGCAAGCATATTTTGGAGAGAATGCCAAGAGTATGCCTGGACATAAAGACTAGCCATGGATTTGGTCAGCCTTTATAACAGAAGCCAGAAATAAATGTGGTTACCAGCAGAAACAATGCCAGTCTAAACTAAAGTAGGTTGGTTAAAATAGAGAACAGACTTCTAGAATTCTGTGGGTTGGGTCATTAGACTGTCTCAAGCTGTAAACATGTGTGTTCTTCAAAAGGGAGAAGAATGACTTTTGGAGCCGGGCGGTGGTGGCGCATGCCTTTAATCCCAGCACTTGGGAGGCAGAGGCAGGCGGATCTTTGTGAGTTCGAGGCCAGCCTGGTCTACAAGAGCTAGTTCCAGGACAAGGCTCCAAAGCTACAGAGAAACCCTGTCTTGGGAAAAAAAAAATGACTTCTGGGGCAATTAACAGATCAGCAGGGCTGTCACTGTCAAATCAGGCCAAGGTGCCAAGGCTGTTCTATTTCAAAAGGGCTACTCCCTCCCCCACTTCTCTCTCTTCAATTAGAAATTTACAAGTTTGAAAAAAATCAAATGCTAGCATTGTCTAGATTGTTTTTACATTTATTTGTAATTGTAAAAGTGGATGGTTAAAAAATTCCTCCTTACATTAGTATTTTACACACCTGAATTTATATGAATGATTCGCATATAAATAGAGCTAGAAGAGCTACCAATACTTAAGTCCTGTTTTCCACTTGCAATCTCAGGTGTATTTTGATGCTGTGGGGGGGGGGAGTCCAGAACTACCAGTATCAGGAAGAAGAGACATTTCTTTTTGTTGTTCTTGAGAATGAAATGTTTCCTGGCAATGGCATGTTTTAAGCATGTTCTCCACATGCCATTCATCTACACGCTAGTTGGTTGTCTTTTGGCATAATTGTTACGTTTTTTGTGGGTGACATACTGGTTCATTTTTTGGGGGGGGGTTTAAGACAGGGTTTCTCAGTGTAGCCCTGGCTGACCTGTAACTCACTCTGTAGTCCAGACTGGCCTTGAGCTCAGAGATCCACCTGCCTCTGCCTCCTGAGTGTTCGAATTAAAGGCATGTGCCACCACTGCCTGGTCAGGTTTATGTTTTTAAAAACATCAATCATGTAGCTTTCACTCGCCTTTCATGAGTACTTTTTTGTTGTTGTTGTTTTGTTTTTTGGATTTTCGAGACAGGGTTTCTCTGTGGCTTTGGAGCCTGCGCTGGAACTAGCTCTTGTAGACCAGGCTGGTCTCGAACTCACAGAGATCCGCCTGCCTCTGCCTCCCGAATGCTGGGATTAAAGGCGTGCGACACCACCGACCGGTTCATGAGTACTTTTTAATAAGAGAAGATCTGCGTTTGTCACTGGATACTGGGAGAGGAGTTGTTAGTCTTAAGTTTGGTCAGCCCTGGTAGCCTCCCATTTGCCCCAGTTCCTGTCCCATGACAAGGAGAGTTCGCTGTTCTTCCAGTAGAGGGTGCATTCTTATGAGTAGCTTTTGTAGTTGCTTGGTTCCTAGATATTTTACCAGCAGTCAATTTGTGGGCACTTTCGGGTGTGAGATCTGTGTAAACAGGAGATTTCTTTTTTCCTTTGGTGTTAGAGACAATAGCAGTATGGTTGTAGTAATAAACACAACTTCTCGTTCTTAAGAGACCATCTTTTGTGCCTCCTAACACAAAAGAGTATGGAGCGGAGAGCAGACTGCGGGTGGAGCTTGCTACCTAGAAGGTAAACTGTCATTTTGATCATCAGAGAGCAGATCATCGAGACAAAGATCATTGTAGAGTTTAAGATCTAGTGGAATTGGCCACGCTAGGTTCTGAACTTGCTTGAGACTGCCTGCCACCTGCTTCTTTCCATTTTCTCCCATTCAGATAGGAATGTCTGGGTTTTTTGTTTTGTTTTTATTCCTTGATACAGTATTTGATTTTGAAAGTCTGTTGCTTTTTTGGTTTTAGAGGTTCACAGCTTGATAGGCTTTTGTCGGAAGATGGACTCATACTTGGAGTTTCAGCCACATTTATTTTACATAATATTTAGATAAAGCTTTGAACTTGGAGTTGGTACTGGAATAAGTTAAGATTTTTGAGGATGTTTGGATGAGGTAACTTTGTCTATGAGAAGGACACAAATTATGTTATGGACTGGATATGTCTCCACTAAAATTCCTATGTTGATGCTCTCAATTTTTACATTTTCTCATGTTTGGAAATTGGGCTTCTAGTCTAATAGCTAAGATTATCAAGGCTAAGATTATCAGGAGGTGGTGGCACATGCCTTTGATTCCAGCGCTTGGGAGGCAGAGGCAGGCAGAGAGAGCTCTGTGAGTTTGAGATCAGCCTGATCTACAGAGAAAGTTCCAGGACAGCCAGAGCTGTTACACAGAGAAACCTCGTCTTGAAGAACAACAACAAAAAAGATTGTCAAGGTCATAAGGGTGAACTTCTTAATCCAGTAGGTGCCCCTTTATAAAAAGATGAAGCATTTGAGTACAAAGTCACAGAACAAAGACTGTGAGGGCATAGCTAGGTGATTGCTGTCTGCCAGGAAGTTAGATCTCACCAGATTAAACCTGCTGGCACCTTGATCATAGACTTTTAGCCTCCAGAACTGTGAGAAAATAGATTTGTTGAAGTAAGTGTAGCAGTGTATGCTTGTAATTTAGCACTCAGAAGGCTAAGCGATGAATCATGAAGTGGCCCGACCTTGGATTCAGTCTCATAAAAACAAGTGTCTGTTATTTAAATACCCATTCTGTGGTATTATATTATAGCAGCTCAAGTAGACTAATACTTGCTTTATAAATACTGGGAACATGTTTAGATTTCTTATTGAGAGGTGCGCATAATTAAAGCTTTTATGTCTCAGCACTCAGGAGTCTGAGGAAGGAGAATGAAAGGTAAGTTCAAGGTTAACCTGCTCTATATCACAAGATCTTGTCTCAAACAAAAAAAGGGGGGGGATCTTGTGAACTGCTAAGGCAGACATTAATATATAACTGAGTAAAGCTGGTACATACCTGTAATCCTTGCACTGAAGGCTGAGGCAGAATTTACAGAGATTAAAAAAAAAAACAACAAAAAAGAACACCCTCCCACACTAAGATATTCATTTCAGGATCAGAACTGATAGTGATGGCATCATGTGTAAAATAAAGGAGAATCTTGAGCGGGGGGAAGAGAGAGAGTTTGCCTATGTCGGGGTGAGAGGATACTTTTTGGAAGTTAGTTCACTGTTTCCACCCTGCTGAGGCAATCTCTTCTTGTTGCTATCATGATACATACTTCAGGTTAAGTGACCCATGAGCTTTCAGGCAGTTTCCTGTTTCTCCTGTCTCATTGTAGGTGTCCTATGAATACAGCGTATATACATAGACACAGGAAATATACCCAGGCCATCAGGTTTGCACAGCTATCTCGTTGGCTCCAAACGTAACTTGCTCTCTCTCTCTCTTTTTTTAAAGATTTATTTATTTATAATGTATACGGTGTTCTCCCTTCATGTCTGCCTGCAGACCAGAAGAGGGCACCAGATCTCATTACAGCTGGTTGTGAACCATCATATGGTTGCTAGAAATTGAACTCAGGACCTTTGGAAGAGCAGCCAGTGTTCTTAACTGCTGAGCCATCTCTCCAGTCCTTAACTCTTAGTAATAGAGAAGTAAACTGTTAAGTATTTCCTAGAGGACAAATTTAACTTCTACTAAATTTTATCTTATTAATAATAGTGTTTGAAATTAAAATACTGATGAATTCTCTCCTGTAGAGTGAACTTTAAGTCCAGTTAGACCACCAACATATGAGTGCTGATGCCATTCATTGTACCCTTATGCATATCTTGCTATGCTGGAAATTGCCATAGTTCATAGGTTTGGAGCTGAGTAGGACTGTTAGTTACTTCCCTCCCTTGGCAGCTTGTACAGTATTTTCTGGAACTATGAAACCTAGACTGCAGGAAGGAGGCTTTCAGAGTTAGACCTAGCTCAAGTCATCCAAGCTGTGTGTCCTAAGTGTGGTGTCTTCGGCAATAGGATTAACATTCTTTGCTAATAATTTTTTATCAGTATATTTCTCCTCAACAGGTCTTTTGCTTTTTACTAAGGCAATCCAACCTAAATTCTCAGAACCATATATAGCAATTAAGAGTAAAAATTTAATGATCGTCCCATATCTTATCAGTATAATTCTTCTCAACAGATTTCTTTGCTAATAATGTTAAACTTTTATTTTTTTTCTCTTGTCATTTCCTTTGTGAAGCATCTGATCATAAATTTTGTATAATAGTGCTTTCCTAACTAATCTGTAATTGTTCTTTAAATGCTCTTTAAATATTTAAAAGCATATATCAGTCTTTTAACATTTCTTATTCTAGCATTTCTAGGTATTTTTAGAGTGGTTTTTGTTTCTTTGTAAGATCATTGAATTTTTACTCTTAATTGCTATATATGGTTCTGAGAATTTAGGTAGGATTGCCTTAGTAAAAGGCAAAAGACCTGTTGAGAAGAATTATACTGATAAGATATGGGACGATCATTAAATTTTTACTCTTAATTGCTATATATGGTTCTGAGAATTTAGGTTGGATTGCCTTAGTAAAAAGCAAAAGACCTGTTGAGGAGAAATATACTGATAAGATATGGGATTGGAGATGTAGCCCGGTTGGAACCATGCTTGCCTAACATACACTAATACCTGGGTTTGATCCTCAGCACCTCATAATATAAAGTAGATGTGATGACATACAGGGTGGCACACACCTGTGCTCTCAGCCCTTGGGAGGTAGAGATAGATCAGCAGTTAAAGGCTAGCCCTGGGTGTGTGAGACCCTGTGCCACACCCTTCCTTCTCCCACAGAAGAATTATGATAATTCTCTTCCTCCTATTAGACTCAACTTCTATTGCAACAGAATACTCCCTGAAATTTGATGAATCTATGACAGAAGATGAAATAGAAGAAAAGTCATTCCGGTCTTTACTACCTTCTGAGAGTCATCGTAGATTTAACATGGAAAAGAAAAGAGGCCATCATGATGACTCTGATGAAGATGCTTCCCCAGATAAGCCTGCACTGTCTTCTGCCAAGGTGTGTCTACTTAGGAGGTCATAGCTTCCCACAGATATGAGAATGCATTTTATATAAGTACCAGGCAACTATCAGAAATATTTTTCAAGAGATCAAATTTATATTATACATGTAAAATCCAGCTTGGTTTTTCAGATGAAATAGAATATAAATGTTACTTATAACAACACCTTTAAAGAATCTCAACTAGTATTGCTTGCAGCTTTTTCACCTCATTCATCTGAAAGTAGACATTTCTTTCCAAATTGTATGCTTTTTTGAAAGCAGGAGCAACTTTTACCTGCTTTGCTTCCCTAGGACAGTGCATGGCTTATGGTAATTGTTTATCAAGATTTTTTTTTCAAACTGAATTTCAGTCCCTCTTATAACTTTCTGAGTGATATTTTCTTATATTGTAGGCAGTTTTATGATATGCTTGTTTGCTTTCTTTATTTTCTATACTTTACTTTTTTTTCTTTCTGAGATGAGATCTCACTGTGTTGCTCAGTCTAGTCTCACAAACTCATGTAATCCTATCTCAGACTCTGGAACTAAAGATGCATGACCCCACTTCTATCTTTTGTAATTAACTTTTTATAAATACATAAGTTTTGAAATGAAGTTAAATACCAAAAGATTTAGAAGGTGTTAATTTTGAAATAAACTGTATACTTTAGGAGCTGAGCATGCCATTCTCAGGAGGACAGGATAGCTTTTCTAAGTTCACTATGGAGATGGTGCGACAGTATATGAAAGAAGAGGAAATGCGTGCCGCTCACCAGTCCTCACTTCTGCGTCTTCGAGAAAAGGCCCTAAAGGAGAAGACAAAGGCCGAACTAGCCTGGCTAGAACATCAAAAAAAGCAAGTTCTTCCAATAAATGTAGATTTTACTATTCAGTTTCTTTTGAAATAAGAAGTGCTTCATGTCTTAAGATATTTTTGTTTGTTTTTGGTGTTGGGGAATCAAACCCAGGTTTGGTGAATGCTAAACTTGTGCTAGCTGTGAGCTGTGTTCCCAGCCTGTCTCAACCGATAGGATCTTAGCACAGTTAGTTCTCAAGTTAAAGATAGTGGCAGTAATAATTTTCCTACTGGTGAATATTTTTATTTGTCTTAGATAATTTCATCCAACTCATTGTAGGTTGTCAGTTCTCTTGAGTGCTGTATTGCTATCCTTAAAGGATGGAGTCCAGGCCTTGTGTGTATTATACACTTAGTGTAACTTGAATTGTTACTTGTAACAATTGCTTTCCACATGGGAAGATATTAAATCAGTTTATAGGCTTTATAGTACTTAAGAATTTTTTTACTTATAAATTTAATATTTGTATTAATGAAAGAATATTCCTTGCAGACATCTACGAGACAAAGGAGAGGATGATAAGATGCCCCCACTCCGGAAGAAACAGCGTGGTTTGCTTTTAAGACTGCAGCAAGAAAAGGTGTGTGGGAATAGCACCTATGTGACATAATTTGTCACAAGGGAAGTTTGTATAATGAATTACTTTGTCTAATCCCATTTTGTTACTATAACTGTAAGATTTTGTTGAAACTACTGTTTATACCTGTAGTACAGTAATTATAGGCATTTCTTGCTAGTTTCACCTACTTCTCTTATTTTAAAACTGTCTTATTGCTAGACAATATATCTGCCTTCATATACTACAGAGAATAAAGTAGTCCTTTAAAATGCAAAATTTAAAAATTAAAATATATGCAGAAGAGTGGATGTGGGTTAATATTTATTCATTGTTTCCCTGAGTAGATTTTTATTACATATTACATATTGACTAGTTTTTTTGTTTTTGTTTTTGTTTTTTTTTTTTTTGGCTTCAGGACTAAGAAGGACCTTGGCTTTGAGTTCTGGAGAAGCAGCACAGTGCATGATGATTGAGAACTCAGGCTCTGAACTGGCCTTGTATTTGACTGATGACCACCCTAATTGTCATCATAGAACCTTCACCCAGTAACTGGTGGTGAAGAAAGGGTTTATTTGGATTATATTTGAGAGGTTTCAGTACATAGGTAGTTGGTCCAGTTGCTTTTGAGCCTGTAGTTAGGCAGTGTATCATAGCATGAGGGATGGGAAATAGGAAAGAGAGATAAGAAGAGACTAGGCATCACCCAATCTAAGCTCTTCTCAAAAGCATACCACCACCTAAATCCTCAGCAAACTGGAGACTAGTCTTCTAATATGTGGGCCTTTTGGAGAAATTTATCAGTGATAGTAGAAGATTTACATCCCTTGCTCCTTAGATGACTGTTCTCTGGAACAGTCATTAAGTGAATTTGTACATTATTTGCTTTAGAAATTCAAGCATAATTCAGTACCCTAGCACAAATTGGGGGCATCAGATTACATTGTAGTCAAATTCTTTGCTTTCATGTACATACAGTTTTAAAAAGCATGTTTGATTAATAAAGCCCTAATTACATGATAAAACGATAATCTTAGGATTGTGACCCTTGCATATATGTGTTTTCTCATTGTGTTTAACAGAAATGTGAAGCCCACAACTAGGCTCTGTTTTGGCTATCTGACTACAATGATTAGTACAAGGAAAATATTTGTACAGTAATTTGATTGGAAATTGAACTAGCCAAGTAGTTTTGTCTTTTTTTCTTGGGTATTCCTTTATAGTCTTAAAATTTGTTGCATGAGGAGGAATGGGCTGTGTCCCGTTGCCCAGCTCCTGGCCGCGGGCCTGCTTTTGGTCCTGACTAGCTTAACTCCCAAATTAATTACACAGAAACTGTATTCATTGAAATACTGCCTGGCCCATCAGCTCTAGCCTCTTATTGGCTAACTCTCACATCTTGATTCAGCCCATTTCTAATAATCTGTGTGTCACCACGAGTCGTGGCTTACCGGGAAAGATTCAGTGTGTCTGATCTGGCAGACTTCATGGCGGGCGGCTCTCCCTGACTCTCCCTTCTCTATCCTAGAATTCCATTCTGTCTACTCCCCCCACCTAAGGGCTGCCCTATCAAAAGGCCAAGGCAGTCTCTTTATTCAACCAATGAAAGTAACAAAAATACAGAAGGACCTCCTACACCAAAAATTAACATACCAAGTAATAGATTTCATTGTGACATTTTTGTACACCTTTATTATTATACTTTATTCATAGTCACCTTCCACAGTTCTATATTGTGCTCACCCCCCCTTCCTCTTGCTGTTCCCTTTTTTTCCCACAAATAGTCTCTCCCATTGTCTTCATGCCTCCTTTCCTCCTGCTTATAACCTCTTTTTTACTTTCATGTCCTACACACACACGCACTCAAGTACACACATACAAACCTAAATCCAGATTCTGCATACAAATCAGACTGTGATAATTTTTTGAGTCTGGCTTATTTTATTTAATATAATAATTCCAGTTCTACCTATTTTCCTTTGAATATCATAATTTCATTCTATATAGATGAATAAACTACCCTGGTGTATATGTACTACATTTTTTTACTCAGTCGTATGTTGATAGACCTGTGGGGCTGGTTCCATGCCTTGGCTGTTGTGAATAGTGCAACAGTAAGCACAGGTGTGCAAATATCTTTGTTGTATGATGATTTACAGTCCTATTTATGTGCTGACTTATTATAATCCTGTTCAGGCATGCCCAGGGTGGTACAACTAGGTCATCTGACATTTTTATTTTTGTTTTTTTAGAGAAAGTCCATACTGATTTCCTTAGTGGCTATGCCAGTTTACATTCCTACCAGTAATATACAATGGTTTTTCCTTCTCTGTGTCCTCATCAGCATTTCTTGTCCTTTGTTTTCTTGATGATAGTCATTCTGATTGAGGTTAGATGGAGTTTAAATGTTCTTTTAGTTTGCATTTCCTTATTGTAAACACAACCCCACTCTGGAATACTACTTTTACTTGAAAGAATTACTGACAGGCAAACTAGGCTTATTCATAGCCTTAGCAGTTAAGAACACTGACTACTCCTGCAGAGTACCTGGGTTCAGTTCCCACCACCCACATGGCAAATCACAATCACCAGTACCTCCAGTTCCAGGGGACCCATGCCCACTTCTGGCCTTAGGCATTCTAAGCACATGATACACAGACATACATACAGCATGACACCCATACACTCCTTAAAAAAAGGTATGGTTGTGACATCAAAGAAAACAAAGGATGCTCTTCATTGTTACTGAAGATCAAGTTTTTAAGAGGAAGAAAAACTTTTATCTGCTACCTACTAAATAATTTTTCTTTTGAGATAAAAAATATACTAGTATTTTTTATTTTTTAAAGATTTATTTATTTATTATGTATACATTGTTCTGCCTGCATGTATGCCTGCAGGCCAGAAGAAGGCACCAGATCTCATTACAGATGGTTGTGAGCCACCATGTGGTTGCTGGAATTGAACTCAGGTCCTCTGGAAGAACAGTCAGTGCTCTTAACCTCTGAGCCACCTCTTCAGCCCCATATTTTTGTATATTGAAATGTGAACATTTAGAATGCACATTAAGCATTAAAATTACATTTTCCAACTGACCAATATATTATATTGAAAAAAAAACCAAACCAGACTTACTGTGCATGTCATTGTTGTCATTAATTTTTTATAATTTATATAGTTACTTTCTTAAAAATATAACAAAGTTATTTCATACTCAGGAGAGAATAACTTGGAGTAGAACAAATGTTGTCTTTATATCATAAAGGAGGGAGAGACAGGCAGAGACAGGCGGATCTTTGTGAGTTCGAGACCAGCCTGGTCTACAAGAGCTAGTTCCAGCGCAGGCTCCAAAGCCACAGAGAAACCCTGTCTCGAAAAACCAAAAAAAAAAAAAAAAAAAAGTAGTTTGGTAGTAACAGTTACCTAAAAGGGTCCTGGGGAGCCTAGGAACTCGTGAACATTTGAGATCCTGTACTCCAGAGAAAGTCATATCCGTTCACATGGAGAACAAACAGATAATTTCATTGGAGCATTATTTGAATAGGTATTTTATGCCACATTAGGATGTATCAGTTAACAAGGAGAAGTATCAAAAGCAATGTCTAGACTGGGATGTAGCTAAGTGGTAGAGTCCTAGCCTAGAGTATGTAAGGTCCTCGGTTTGATTCCCTGTAGCACATTTGTGTGTACACATACACACACACAGGCTTTATCTCAGAAATAATACTAAGTGGAATAGAACTGAAAATATATACTTATGATGTTATTTGTAAAATGTCACAAACTAAACAGTCTAGCTCTTGCAAGTAGGTACAACTACTTGTGAAAAATTTTAAAAGAATAAACTAAAAGGATATATACTGAATACGTGCTGATGGTTATTTATGAGGAGTGGTAATGCAGTGTGGTAGACTACTTTTCTCTAGTGTTTCATTTCTGCTCTTATTATATGACACTTCATTATAAGTAAAATTAGGAGAAATACTGAATTTTAATAGATTGTTTAAAATTTAATTGCATTTATCATTACTATTGTATATGTGTATGTGTGATGAATGTGTGTGCACAAGCACATGCGTACCATGGCATGTGTGTGTGGGTAAGAGGTGTGTAGCTTTCAGGAGTCAGTGCTCTCTACCCTGAGTTCTAGGGATGAAGCTGAGGTCATCCAGCTTGGAGGACAAGCTCTTCCACCCACTGACTCTCCTACCAGAATTCTAACAATTATTGACAAGAATTTGTAAATGTAGATATTTATCTTGTACTTTGCTGCATTTTTGGAATCCAGAGTACTGACAATTAACTTTTCAGATTGCTAATAATTAAAAAATAGCTCTCAAACATAATTAAAATAATAAAAGTAGCAGATTTTTAGTGTCTTTATTGTGCTTATCTCATTGGTAAAGTGATTTTTTTTTTAATGAAAAAGGATGCTTCTGGTAATTGTTAATAAGTATTAGCAGTGAAATTTTTTTCCCACTAAATTAGCTGCCAACACTATGTGACAAATGCTGGCTACAGTGTAGTCCTAAGTGTGTCTGGTAGATTGTAAGTGGTGAATACTCTTCTTGTTTTCTTTTGAAGCAGGTGGTTTTTGTTGGTTTATTTTTGAGAAGATCTTTGTAACTTTTGCTGGCCTGGAATTTTCTGTGTAGCGTAAGTGGGCCTCAGATTCCTGTTCTTCCTGCCTCAGCCTCCCAGGTGCCCAGTTTACAGGTGTCTATCAGCATGCTCGGGTTGAAAGCAGTTTTAAATTGATATTGAGGGCAGTAGACTGATTCATTGACTTGCCTTTCCTACTTTTAGAGACCTCTTAGAGACGCCTAGTTTATAACATGAAACAGTTAAGGTTAAAGCATTATTTTGGATAGTGTAGAATAGTTACACTAATTGATTTGCTGATGTTCATCTATTAAGCAGATAAATGTAAAGATACGATAACATTGTAGGACAACATAAAAGATATTTTAGAATTAAAAAAGACTGAATTTGCCAGCATCTTTAAACAGCATCTACAGTTTTTTAAGATGAGAGATCATCTTAAATTGTTTTAGAATGATGTTATTTTTAATATTTTCCTCCCTCACCAATTTGAGTGCTTAAAAAAAGGTATGGTTGTGACATCAAAGAAAACAAAGGATGCTCTTTAGTATTGTTGTCTAGAAGTACATTATGTCTGTGACCTATATAATGATTTGATTCTTTTCTATTTGCTCCTTTGAACTTGTCTCCTTCACATCTCAATCCCTTTTCCTAACTCTTTAAATATTAGGCAGAAATAAAACGTCTTCAAGAAGCCAATAAGGCAGCTCGGAAGGAAAGGCAACTGATTCTTAAGCAGCAGGAAGAAATAGAAAGGATCCGGCAGACCACCATAAAACTTCAGGAGAAGTTGAAGTCTGCAGGAGAGAATAAATTGGTAATTTAAGTAAATTTTTTATTAATTTATTTTCTGCCTATATTGCTTGCTAATCTTAGCTCACTTTGTATTCTGGAATGAACGGTGTTTGTTCAGTATGGTGTAATAATAACTAGGCTAAAGTCCTGTGTGCCTGCTGTTGTATACAGTGGGAGAACACCTTCACGTGGCATGTGCTTGTTTTGGAAAGAACACATGATTCTCTCATTACCTTTAACTTCTTTCCTCTTAGGAACTAAAATGGGCAGAATCTTTGGATTTGCTGATCCTTCTGTCATTACTTCTCAGAGTTGAAAAGAGAGAGTCTGTTGTTCATTGTATGGTACTCATATCCAGATTTAATTTTATATTGATATAGGATTCAAAGATATTAAGGCAAGAGCAAAATTTGGATCTTTTCTAAGATACCGTGAAGTATCAATACTGTGTTGGAAAACTCAGGATTTTATAACTGTAAAATTTTAAATCCATGATAATTCTCTATTTTGATTTTTGTAACATTCTCAAGTTAACAGAAAAAAATTAAGCATATTATAATTTATTTTTCTGAGTTGCATGACAATAAGTAGCCATCAAATTAACATTGATATTATTACTATTTAACTTTATGTCTTTTCAGTTTCTCCATTGTCAAAAGGTGAAGCTACAACTATAGCAGAAAACTACTAGCTTTCAGTTTTTGTGTCTGTTTTTTTTTTCTCCTTCATTCTAGAATAGTTCCTTGACTTTGCTATATGAGAATAATAGTTGGCAGTCATTTTTGTAGAACATCCCCTAACTGGGATTTGTGTGTGTTCCCTTGACATTAGGTTCAGGTCATTTATCTGTGGTAGGAGTATCATGTAAGTGATGCTGTATTTTTGTTGCCATCAATAGGTTGACCTTGATTTTGATTGATTCCATTATTGGTAATTGTACCTCAGTTACTTGATTAACATGATACATACTATAGTTTATTGTCTTAATGCATTCGTTACTTTTCTATTGCTATGACTAAATATTACCACCACAGAAACTTATAAAAGGAAGCATTCAGTTGGGTTGTCAGTTTCAGAAGGCTCAGAATCCATCATGGCAGCAAGTAGCAGGCATGTTGGCTGGAGCAGCTGAGAGTCAACATTTCGATCCACAAACAGGAGACAGAGAGCACACTGAGAATGGCACAACTCTTTTGAAACCTCAAAGACTGCCTGCTGTGACACACTTCCTCCAGCAAGGCTGCACCTCCTAATCCTTTCCAAACAGTGCCACCAACTGGAAACTAAGTATTCAAATATAAGCCTATGGGAGCCATTTCACTCAAGCCACCACACATATTCATTTCCTCTTTCCCTATATATTCTTTCCCTTTGGACTGTGATGCCTTGGCCAGAAAATTCTCTGTGGGAAGGCCATTATTACTGCTCACCATGTTTATGCTCGTGACTTGGTGCTGACCACTTACTTGTGCATGAACTTTCTTGTTGCCCCCTTTACTCTGATTCTCCACACAGGCCACACTCCTGTATTAGATGTTTGCTTGCCCTGCTCTCCCTTTACTCTCCCTTAGGTGGAAACGTGATTCTGTAGTACTCATTTGTTCAGGATGGGGAAGGAAAAGAGAAGGCATCTGCTTAGTTTGTAATTTCCTGAAATTTAAACAGTAATAATGATCTGTACCCATCTTCTTGTTAATCAATGAGTCTAAATTACTATTTGTAACTTCACTATGTTGTGTGCAAATTTTTGTTTATTTTTTTTTCTCAAGACAAGATCTTGCTTTATAGTCCCGAGTGGCTAGCCTGCGACTTGCTCTGTAGCTCAAGTTAGCCATGAAAGGCTGGCAGTCCTGCCTCAGCCTCCTGAGTGCTGAGATTGTAGGCATACACCGCCATACCTGGCTTCAAGTTTTCCTTTTTGTTCCTCAGAAGTAATGTGCTGGGTAAGCTAGTAATTCCTCCATGTTTTCCCACAAAACTATTTAAACTCTTTGAACATACTGTTTCCCACAATAAATTAAAAAGAATGGATTTTCCTGGTATATTTAAAGTTTATATCATCTGTTCATTCTTTGTGTATATGTGTTATAATGTCTGTTGTATTCCTTTTTTTTTTTTAATTATTTTAAAGCCATGTTAGGAATTTAACCTTGGGCCTTGTACTTGCTAAGCAAGCATTCTCCCACTGCACTACACTATTGCTCATGGCATTCATTTAAAGTGTTTCAACTTTTAAAAATCGAAGAGGACATTTGGGTGCTTGATTATAGTGGCAGAAAATTTCCAAGTTCTTAAAAAAAGGAAAGAAAAGAAAACTATGATGTTTCTTTTTCTCTCCCTTTTTCTTTCTGCAGTAAAACATGTATAACATAAAATTTGCTCCTTTTTTGAGGCAGTCTCACTGTGTATACCAGACTGGCCATAAATTCACATGGGTAACCCAAACTGGTGTCAAACTCCTGATCCTTCTGCATCTGCCTCCTAAGTGCAGGGATTATAGGTGTGTACTGCCACATCTGGCAATTTTACTATTCTGTTTTTAATTATGTGATCTATTTCTGTTTTTTAAGTAACTAATATCTTGATTTCAGTTATTATAGATGTTGTTTTCAGTTTAAGCATAATTGACTGTGTTTAAGATTTCCTTGAGATCTTTGAAAGCCAGTGGCATTTGCTCTATGTTGTTTGCAGGGCTCTCATAGTGATGATGATACAAAGGACAATAAGGCAGCTAGTCCTGGTCCAACTGGTTTGGAGACCCGCAGTCCTTCCCCAATATCTATTTCCAGCAGTGAAACCAGCAGCATCATGCAAAAACTGAAGAACATGAGAAGCCGCATGGATGAAAAGTAATTCATTTTTGTGTGCCTCCTATTTAATCTAATCACATTGAACGTATCAGTGGGTAATATTTATTTACTTCATCAGACTAGATGGAGAGAATAAAATATTTTAGCAGAATTAATTGATTACCTAATAGTCTATTAACTATGAATCTTATTTATAGAACAATTTTTCTCATTTTAATACAGATTTTTTATTCAAAAGAAAAAACAAAGTAGTAGTCATGTATATATTCATGATAATATTTTCTCCTTTCTTTTATTGAAAGAAAGGTTAAGTGTACTTACTTGGGAAAGAGTGATATATCCTGATATCTCATTGTTGTCTCAGTGATACCTCTCAGACTAAGAAGAACAATTTTAGTCTTGTGAGCAGGTATGAGTTCTTAGCTGAAACCAGAGGCTAGGATTCTCTTGGGTCAATGTCTTTGTTTTGAGACAAACTCTATATCACAGACTGACCTAGAACTCAATTATAGCCCTGATTGCCCTGAAACTTGTGGAAATTTTCCTTAGTCTCGAGTGCTAGGATTACAGATGTGAGCCATCATGTCGGTGTTTTGATATTTTTACATTCTTCTAAAATGACTCTGTGTGTCACTGAACTGTGAGCTCCCTGTTTCAGTGAGATGGGCTGGCCAGCAGGCCCTGAGGATTCCCCTGTCTCTCTTCTATATCCCCTGCAATGGGGTACCGATGCATACCACCATTCCTGATTTTTATGTAGTGCTGAGAACCAAACCCAGGTCCTCATGCTCGTGCAACAGACACTTTACTATGCCATCTTCCCAGCCCCTAAAACATGTTTTTCTTTCTTTTATTTTATTTTAAGACAGAGTTTCCCATGTAGGCTTGGCTGGTATGGAGCTTGCTATGTAGACCAGGCTGGCTTCAAACTCAGAAGAGATCAACATTCCTCTGCCTCCCAAGTGCTAGAATTAAAGGTGTGTGCCACCATATCCAGCTCCCTAAAAGATATTTTTTAAATCCGTGTGTGTGCATATGTATGTGTGTTCATGTTAGTAAAATTACACATGTACCATCATGCATGTGTAGGACCCAACAATCACCTTTCCATCTTTTTTGAGATAAGTCTCTTGTTTACCACTGTATATGCAAGGGTAGTGACCCAGAAGTTTCCTTCATTTCTCCTGTCCCCACCTCACATCTTCCTGTGGGCGTGCTGGGATTATAGACACTTATGATACCAAATCCGGATTTTTACATGGATTCTAGGCATTTAAACTCAGGACCTTATGTTTGTATCACAAGAGTGTTTTCTAATAAGCAACCTGGCCTGCCCTATAACATTTTAAAGGTTTAAAACACATTTTTGTGTGTTTGTTGGGAGGATGATGACAGTGAGCAATGGCATGTGTGTGGCAGTCAGAGGACAATCTGTAGGAGTGAGTTCTCTTCTTTCTACCCATCGGAGATATCAAACTGAGGTCTTCAGGCTTGGCAACAAGTACCGTTTCCCAATGAGCCATCTCATGGGCCTCCCCCCATCCTGCGCTCTTTTTAAAGTTCAAAGATAATTTTATTAGAATTAAAAACAAAACAAAAAAAGCCTCCAGAACAGGCAAGATGTAAATCCCAACGGCTGCCTGGAGAATGGAGAAGGGACATGCACTTGAAGCTGGCATGGAAGTCAGACATATAACTGAGAAGCAGCCACGTGGCAGTAAGGGGGCTTTAGAGAAAGAGTAAGAAAGCCCTAAATACTAAGAGAAACCCAACGTGTTAAGCCTACTAAGAAAACAGATCCAAGAACAAAAGAAGTTACACTCTTCTGAATGATTCTTGGAAGGGGCAATCTTATGAACCTGCTGCACCCCCAGACAGATCTTGCGATGCAGCTTAACTTAGCCTGGAGCTTACTGTGTAACACAGGCTGGCCACTAGTTCTGATCCTCCTGCTGAATGGGATAACAAGTATACCCCACCACAGTCAGCTCTAAGAATTCTTCTTTTTTTTTTTTTTAAATATTTATTTATTTATTATGTGTACAATATTCTGTCTGCATGCCAGAAGAGGGCGCCAGATCTCATTACAGATGGTTGTGAGCCACCATGTCGTTGCTGGGAATTGAACTCAGGACCTTTGGAAGGGCAGGCAACGCTCTTAACCGCTGAGCCATCTCTCCAGCCCTAGAATTCTTCTTTAAAGAAAATTCCTATTTAGATATAGTTCAGTTTATATGCTCACATAAGCTCTGAGCATATAAAGCATATTTATTGATTGTTACTCTTTTCAGTGTTATTTTGATTAAATACAATTATAAAGTAGTTCCTTGCCCAGTAAGTGTCTATCCCATATCTACCTTTCTTGAAACATACTAGTATGGGTAGGAAAATAGATTTTGTTGAATGGCAGTTTAAGTTAATACTTTGAACTAAGGAAGAATTTCACTTGTCATTTTGAGGTATATGACATACATCTATCCTCTAGTTAAGCAATAGTAAAACAATTCTAGTGAAGCCCTTGCTTCCCATATTACAAGAAAGCCAGTTCGTAATTTTGGACTATTTAAATTGAATATGAGAATGTTTAAAGAATAGCCAGATGTGGGTGGCACATAATTCCTGTATTAGGGAGGCTAAAGCAAAAAAATAGTTCAAGGTCAGTCTGGGCACACAGTAGGATCAAGGTCAGTCTGGGCACACAGTAAGGTCAAGGTCAGTTGGGCACACAGTAGGATCAAGGTCAGTCTGGGCACACAGTAGGATCAAGGTCATTCTGGGTGTACAGTAAGGTCAAGGTCAGGCTGGGTGTACAGTAGGATCAAGGTCAGTCTGGGCACACAGTAGGATCAAGTTAGTCCTTGGTGCAAAGTAAAATCTAGGCCAGCCTGGCTTATACTAAAATGTCTGCAAATAAATAAATAAATAAATAAGCAAGCACAGGTTTCTTTAAGAAGCAAAGTTAGAGTTATTAAAAAACATGGGTAAGATAATAAATGAGACAGACAAAAAAAGGTCGACTTCTGGCTTAAGTTGTATGTACCCAAGACCAGGATGGATAGCACCCTCTTGAAAGAAACATATTCACATGTGTGTAAATTCAAGAGTTTCAACTATATAAATGATTTTGGTGGCTTACATTAAATTGCTCAAAAGATTAAGTAAGAATATTTTTATATTTTAGTTTTGTCTTGGAAATAGGGTCTTACTGTATAGCTTTGGCTGTCCTTGAATTCACTCTGTAGCAGAGACTAGGTTGACCTCCAGCTCATAGTAATCCACCTGCCTCTGCCTCCCAAGTGCTGGCATTAAATCATGTACTACCATGCCTGACTTGATACATTAATTTTTATTCCAAAGATTTTTCTTTGATAAATGAATTGAGATGGTTATTTATGAGATGTTAAGATGTTCATGAACTACTAAAATAAGAACATAAGTCAAAAAAGGTAGAAATTTTTATGTAAAATAGGGCAGAAGAGGTATAGATGTAAACATATAAACATTATATAAACAAATATAAAAGTATAAACCTGCTTGTTGGTGAAATTTATCTCAATTTTTAGCAGAAATAAGGGACTTCTTTTCATTCCTATGTCCTCTTAATTTTACCTGCTTAAAACAAAATTTTATAATTAAAGCTAAAGTAGGGCTAGATAATGACTCTGCAGGTTATAGTACTTGTTATGAAAGCATGAGGACCTGAGTTCAAATCCCTAGAACCTACATAAAAACGTCGGTCACATACCTGTAACCCTAGTGCTGTGAGAAGCAGACAGGAGAACTGCTGGGGCCTGCTGGCTGATAACCTAGTTCAGATTCATTGAGAGACTCTGTCTCAAGGATATATGGCAGAGAGTGATAGAGATGCCTGACATCCTCTTCTGGCCTCTGCACACACTGCCAACCCTATACACAGACAAAGGCAGTGTAAACTGAGTATTTGAATGCTGTATATATGTGAATATCTCTTGATTATCATGGGATAACTTATTAAGAATTTGTTTAGCTGGGTGTGGTTTTGCATGCCTTTTATCCACCACTTGGGAGATGCTGCCAAAGGATTAAAAGTTCATAACCAGCCTGGGCTACCAAAGACTGTCTCAAATATAGGCAGAGAATATACAACTCAGTGGTAGAATGTTTATGTAGTACAAGCAACGCCCCATGTTTGATTCCCTAACACTGGGGAGAATTTTTCAAAGAACTTTTTATGCTTCCTCAAAGTTAATTTTCTCATCACAGTGATAAAATACCTGATAGAGACAATGTAAGGGAAGAAAGGCTTGTTTGGGTTCATGGCGTCTTAGTTCATTATCCTAGGCAAGATATGTGACCTTGTCTGGGGTGGCTGGAACATGAGGCAGCTGTTTACACAGTGGCAGAAAGGAAGAAGAGGTGAGCCAGAGGCAGGTATAACCTTCAAAGGTTGTGGCCGTCTTCTCCGAGGCAGGCTCTATGGCCTTCAAAAGAGCATTGCAAGCTAGCGGTTAAACATTGAAAACACAAGCGTATGGACACTGCACATTCAAACCACAACAGTTCCTTTAATAATGGATTTTCTGCTCCTGCATGGAAACATGCTGCATTGTTCCGGGAATCATTTGATATCAAAGTTGAAATAATTTTTTATTACTTTCCTAGTTTTCATTCTTTTGCTATGATAAATTCCATGACCAAAACAACTTTTTTTAAAAAAAATTATTTATTTATTATGTGTACAATATACTGCCTGTATGCCTGCATGCCAGAAGAGGGCACCAGATCTCATTACAGATGGTTGTGAGCCACCATGTGGTTGCTGGGAATTAAACTCAGGACCTTTGGAAGAGCAGTCAATGCTCTTAACCTCTGAGCCATCTCTCCAGCCCCCAAAACAACTTTTACAGGAAAGTGTTTAACTCATCTTGCAGCTTATAGTCTATCATAAAGGAAAGTCGGTGCAGGGATTTCAGGCAGCATCCCCGAGGCAGGAACAGATGAAGCAGAGACCATGGGGGCACACTGCTTGTTCTCCATGGCTTCCTCACCTTGTTTTCTTATACAACCCAGGAACACCTGCCTGGTGGTGTCACTGCTGGTAATGGGCTATGCTCTTCCACTTCAGTCACCAATCAAGACAATGTTTCATGGATTTGCCCATCAGTCTGACAGAGGCATCTGCTTAATTGAGACTTTCTCTTCTCAGACATTAGTGTATCAGGTCGACAGACACTGCCCAGCATACTCACTCTTCTACCATTCTGTCTTCTTCCAAATGCCTTTGACTGGTGCATGCTGGGAGGAAGACAGTTTCAGGTGCAAGTTCTTCATTGATCCTGCTCTGTCAGTAAGAGCTCTGTTGACAGTCTCTAAACACAATAAACAATCCTAATAATTTAGCACACATCTGGAGAGTAAGTTCTAGTTTATGTATGAGGTTAGTCTGTGTCTAGTGTGGTAAATTTAGGTTAGATTAACAGTTTAAAGCCCTAGTAACAAATTTAAGATTAAACTTGCTGTCAGCCTTCTGAATTGATTTTTTATGACATTTTTCTGAAGTGATGATAATACTTTGGGCTACAATGAAAGAGTTTTGTCTTGGGCTGGAGAGATGGTTCAGAGGTTAAGAGCACTGATTGTTCTTCCAGAGGTCCTGAGTTCAATTCCCAGCAACCACATGGTGGCTCACAACCATCTGTAATGAAATCTTGTGCCTTCTGCTGGCCTGCAGGCAAACATGCAGACAGAACACTGTAAACAAATTATTTTTAAAAAAAGTTTTGTTTTTAAGGTTTCACTGATAATGCCCTTGGTAAAATTTATATTTCTAGTAAGTGACTTTTCTTGACACTTTTTTTTTAAAAAGCTAATTATGTAACCCAAGCTGGCCTTAAATTCAAAGCAATGCATTTTCATCATTCCCATACAATTACCTGTTTCACATCCTGAAGGATTATTAACTCTAATGTGAAGTACTCTGTCCTATTATCCAAAGGTTTTTCCAGGTTGTAAAGGGTACTTTTAGTTATATATTTATATTAAATAAGGAAATATATTTCTGGAGAGATATTTCAGTATAATGTCTTAAACTCTTTGTAAATTATTCATTTTATATTTGTCATTTCTCTTGGTCTTCATTTATAACAGAGATTTTGAATATGTTTGATCTTTATAATCGACAAATATCAGTTCTTGTTCTGATAGTGAAAAATTTTTCTCTAAAGGGCTGGACAAAAAAATTTATCTATACATTTTAAAAAGCTTTGTTTTATGTATTCCAATACTATTTTAATTTCTGTGCTAGGTCTTACATTCAGTTACCAGATTTACATTTTAAAGGGTGGGTGATATTTGAATGTTATAGTTAAAATTTTTTAACCTTAACAAAAATGCATTTCATTTTGCATAATATTTCTTTAATTAGCATCAAAGTTTGTTGTACATTCATAAAGAATGGCAAAGGATATTGCAGTGTCTCTCTGAAATTTATAGGAATATTTTTCCTTAAAGTTCTGTGTAGAAAATCAAGGCAATCCAGATATAAAGTCACTGTATGTGTATGCATAGATGAATAGGGTGAGGAAATGCTGTCTGTGGAGAAACAAATGTTAAGACAGTCTTCAGGGGGCTGGAGAGATGGCTCAGAGGGTAGGAGCACTGGCTGCTCCTTCAGAGGTCCTGAGTTCAATTCCTAGCAACCACATGATGGCTCACAGCCATCTATAATGAGAATTGATCCCCTCTTCTGGCCTGCAGGCAGAACACTGTATACATAATAAATCTTTGGAGAAAAAAAAATACAGTCTTTTGTCTAAGGCATGTATAAACAAGATGTATCTGCCTTCAAAAAAGAATCCATGGCTGGATCTACACCTAGTTTTTTTCACTTCCGGGATATACTGATATTAATCCTTGCCCTTCCAAGGCAATAATGAAATGTTGCCTTATATGCAAGTCACTGTTGTGTGCATGTGAACAGGAGCATGCTCTGTCAAAGAGGGTTAGCCTTTCCAACTATCACTGGACTCATTTGTCCTGTATCTATGTGTGTGATCTGTTTACTGCTACAAAAGAAGAAATGCGAGTTTCCCCTGCATGGAAGACTTTTAACATATGGAATTTTCTTATCTTTAGCCTTAGGATTGAACTGTTCATAACATTCTTTGCTGACAGCATTTAGTAAGACTACCTCACTTTACTCCTAATTGTGCATCCTGATATTTCAAAGAATGGGTATGATTTTCAATATTATTATTTAAGTAGCCCTGTGTTAGACTTAATGCAAGATATGTCCAGTATATTGTTAGTAGTTTATGTTGTCAGAGTTAAGATATTATTCTGTAAATTGGATTACTGAATTTTATTTTTATTTTCAAGCTAGATCATGATGGTAAGGTTAAATAAGACAAACGCAGTACTTTAGCTTAAAGTACACAATAAAGTACAGGTAAAAAAGTCGGTTGCTCGCCAGGCAGTGGTGGCGCACACCATTAATCCCAGCACTTGGGAGGCAGAGACAGGTGGATCTCAATGAGTTCAAGGCCAACCTGGTCTACGAAACAAGTTCCAAGACAGCCAGGACTGTTACACAGAGAAATCCTGTCTCGATGGCTAAGCAATGTTTAAGAAGACACATTTACTCGGAATTCACTGATAAGATTTATAAATACATGGGTTTGTGTGTGACACACAGAAAGATTTGCTTTTCTGAGTAGCATGTAATATTCAGAACAACTTCATTAGACTCTTTTGCTTTCCCTTTCTCATTCTTCCTGCCTCTTGATCTCTTGATTTTAAAATCTTCCTCCTTATTTTGTAGACACTGCTCTCCTGTTCACTACTTCTTCTCTGTCTTTACGTCTCACCACTGGGCCTCTCTCAGTGTCTGTTTTCCCAACCTTCATCCCAAATTCCAGCTGTATATCTACAACCAGTTGGTCAGGTAACTTTGCACCTTTTTCAGTGCACTCTTCGATAGAGCATGCTCTGTTCTTTTTGTTTGTTTTGTTTGCTTTTTCTTTTTTCTTTTTTTTGTTTGTTTAACAGCTGACTGGAGGCCTGGTCAGATGTCATATGGACATTACCCTACTGTTTCTACACAAATGATATGACGATTATTTGAGAAGGAGGTGTCAGTTCCACTTGGCCTTTTATTGCTTGTTGGATGTGTGAATTCTTTTCCTTGGTTAGCTATCATTGCAGATCTAATGTCAGTAATAAAAGCGGCCTGTTGCATTAGGCACAGCATCTGTTTGTGGACAGTTAATTAGCCTCCCATTGACCAAAGTGTTTTTTTCCTAAATCAATAATTTCTCCAAATCCTTTAGGTCCAAAATAAGGTCTAATTTCAAAAGTCAGGTTAAGTTGAGAGACTCAAGGGAATTAATGCACCCTCTTAGTAAGTCAATAGTAGATATGCATGTGGCATCCACATGGTGCTCATTATTCCATACACAAAAGATCTGTCACTTGACATTGCATTTCTTAGGTAAAAGCAGAGCCCAAATTTCAAAATATAAATCAAAAGGGGACATAACCATTTTTGTTTGTTTGCTTGCTTGCATATTTGGGCAACTTGGGGTTTGTTTTTATAGTTGCTTTTGGTCTTTATTGTTGTGAGTTTTGTGTGTTTTCTGATCTGAGCTTTTAGAATAAATTTCTTACATACTATTCTGTGAAAAAGAACCCCCTATGAAAATGAGTATGTAAGTCACTTAATAACAGTACCAGTCAAGTTTGTTGAAATCTGCATTAGATTTTTTTTTTCTGAATTTACACTAGTTTTCCTTCACTACCCTGACATCCTCTTATAAGGAAGCACTAATCTCATATTTAAAAACAGTAAGTTGGCGCATCGTACTTTTGTTGTTTCAAACTTTTCTCAGGGAGAGAGGGGTGTGAATGCCCTGCTTCTGCACAGCTTGCTGGTGAGGCATGATGAGTGACTTTTACAGTGACCTCTGCCTCTGTAGTTTTCTAACTGTTCTTCATGGTGTGACGATAGGTTTCTGACAAAGCGGGAACAAAAATTAATGCAACGACGACAGCATGCAGAGGAGCTCCTGGAATGGAAGCGGCGTTTAGATGCAGAAGAAGCAGAAATTCGACAAATGGAAAAACAAGCTTTGGCTGCCTGGGACAAAGAACTAATAAAACCCAAAACTCCTAAGAAAGAACTGGAGAACCAAAGAACAGAGCAGAAAGGTAATAAATAAAAACTAAAGTGTAACATATTTATTTCTTTTTGGTGGAAATAATTCACAGTGAAGAAGGCAATGCAGTTACAAATGGTGTGCTCTTTTAAGGAAAATGTAAGTGACTTCTTGCCAGTATAAATATTTATGTTCAGCTTGCCAAAGCTTAGTAGACATTCAAAAAGGGAAAACCCAGATGTATAATTCTTTACTTTCCACAGAATATAAAAATGATACACAGTTTTCAACTCACTTTATGATATTAATTTATAACTTCAATGCTAAATCCATAAAATAATAACATGAAAGGGAAAAAACTGTTCTTCTCTGTCCTAAATACTATGCATACAAATCTTATCTAGAGAGGAAAAATAACTTGATCACTTTCATAGATTCAGAAAAAGACTTTGGATCACATACATAAACCTCAGATAAAAATACATATGGAAAAGAGCTGTCTTGACGGAAGAAAATAGTATTAATGCAAAACAAAATAAAAATCCTAGACTTATACAGTTAATAAAGGTATGCACATAGAAAATCCAGAATTCGATTCTGGAGAGATGGTGCATTAGGTAAGAGTGCTTGTCTCATAAGCTTAAGAACCTAAGTTTGTATCTAAGTACCCATGTAAAAAGCATCCATGTTTGCTTGTAATCCAGAATTGTGGGGGGCAGAGACTCTGCCAGCTCCAGATTCAGTGAGAGACCTTGCCTCAAAGAAATGAGGCAGAGAGAGTGATAGAGGACACCTGACCTTTCCTAGTTTCCACACGAGTGCACAGGCATATATAACTGCACATGCATGTGCACATATACCCCTTTACACACGCACACATGTATGCACGTGTGCCACGCACGTACACACACAAACCCAGGATTTTTACTTTATTAGAATAATGAGTGACTTTAGCAAGATCATTGATTAGGAAATCCAAAAAAATGAAACTCAGTTGTGGGCTGAAGATGTAACTCAGCTGCTAGAATGTTTGCCTAGAATGCATAAAGCCTTGGGTTCCTCCCCGAGCACCTAGACTTGATGGCACAAGACTGCCTCCAAAGTGTAGGCAGGATGATCAGAAGTTCAAGGTCAGTTTCTGCTTCACAGTAAGTTTGAAGCCAGCTTGGGCTATATAAAACCCTGACTCAAAACTAACCAAATAAATCAACAAAACCCCACTCGGTGATGCTCCTACATGCAGCTCTGATTATATTAATTGAATCACTTTTAAAGGGGACAGGGCAGGAGCAGTGCTAAAGAGATGGCTTAGTGTCTCAGAGCGCTTCCTGCCCTTCAAAGGATTGAAGCTTTGTTGCTGGCACCTGTCACATGCCTTATATCTGACTAACTCCAGCTTCAAGGACTCCAGTGTGCTATTCTGACTTCCTTGTGTACCCACACAGACATGACACATTCACACACACACACACATACACATAAATAAAAATAATTTTTTCTAAAAATACATTTGTAAAAAATTTTAAAAGTGAGAGAATTAGTTGGAAAGAGAAAAGATCAGTGAGAGTAGGAAGAGAACAAGAGTGAATAGGTGAATCTGATGCATTATATACATATATGAGAATATAGTGAACTCCATTGTGTATAATTAATAGACTATGAACAGGTAACCCAACAAAGACCCATACATTTAGGGAAAGTTGCATGACGCCATCAACTTTGCAGACTGTAGAGAAAGAAGGAACTCTCCAATAGCTGTTAATGGGAGGAAACAGTGGGGTGTTGGGTTCACACCTGAATACATTGAAGGTCTGTACTAACCAGGTACTAAATTATTTTCCAATGAATGACTGAAGCAGTTTTCATTGTAAAGGGGGTATGTTTGTGGATCTTAATTGTTGTACACCCTCATACTTAGGTTGCCAGTCATCATCACTGGTTATACATAGTTAATATCTGCTCTCAAATGGTGTCAGCCAAAATTACTAATGAACAGACTTTAGTAGTAACTGTTAATTAAGTATTGTGGTTCTATGCTGGAAACTAGTCTAAAATGTAACAAATTTAACTTCTTCATTGACTAAGATTGGACATTTCACCCTGTGTTTCCAGGACTCACGAATGAAGAGGAATCTCTGATACCTTCCTACTCTCACCAAAACAGTGAAAATTGTATTCCAGAAGAGTTAGACAGCCCTTCTGTCCTCTGTTTACCTTCTGAGTCTATGGTACAAGCACAGCCTGGGAGTCCAGACCTCAGTATACTTACTGAGGAAATGGTTTTTTCACAGGAACTGGAATCTACCTCTCCTAGTAAACATGTAAGTTGATGCCTATTTATATCTTTTTGTTTGTTTGTTTTTTGTTGTTTTGTTTTTTGGTCTTTTGAAACAGTGTTTTTCATTTTAACAGTCCTGGCTGTCCTAGAACTTGCTCTGTACATTAGGCTGGTTTGGAACTCACAGAGATCTGCCTGCCTCTGCCTCCTGTGTACTGGAATTAAAGGTGTGTGCCACCACCACCCAGTACCTATTTGTATCTTAAAATTCCTTTGGGAAAAAAAAAAGTCTATCTAAAAGGTACTACTAATAGTTATAATGGCAATGTTGATTATCACCATACTTGTAACATACAGAGTTTACTTTAACATTTGAAGAAAATAAAACTTTTAGTAAGGTTGTCTTTTTAAGTATATGAATTTAGCTTTAGTAGCAGTTGAAATTACACATTATCAAATAATATTAAAGAGATAGTAACTTAGCATTACTGTTTCTGTGACAAAGCATCATAACGAGCTGGGGAGGAAAGGGTTTATTTTGCTTATACTCCCACATCATTGTTCATCGTCTGAGGAAGTCAGGGCAGGAATCTGGAGGCCATGGAGGAGAGATGCTTACTGGCTTGCTCCACCTACTTTTTTTTCCAAACCCAGGACCACCAGCCCAGGGTGGTACCAAACAGTGAGCTGGACCTCATCAGTCACTAATTAAGACAGTGCCCCACAAGCTTTCATACAGTCCAGTCTTACGGAGGCATTTTCTCAGTGGAGGTTTCCTTCTCAGATGACTCTAGCGTGTGTCAAACTAGTCAGCACAGATAGAGATTTCTAAAGTCTAATAGGTACAGAGAGATGCCTCAGTGGGAAATAAGGTGTTAGCTGCCAAGTTTGACGACCTGAGCTTGATTAGAGCTTTCAAGGTGGAAGGAGAGAACTGACTCCTGTTGTGAATTAGGTGGGCACGATAAATAACCAGGCCAGCTCCAGGATAACAATTATATTTTAATGGTTTAAGGGGAAACTCATGCTGCAAGAGTGGGAGGTCCGACTTCCTATCTGTCTGTCTGGAGCCATGCAGAGAGAGCACGTACCTGGGCCCTCCTAGCTTTTCTTCCTGGGCTCCAGGTAGCCACACCTTAACTAGGTGTGATTGGTTGACAGAGTTTCCCCATCATCTCCCCGTTTTGCATAACAAGATGGATCCAAACCCAATACAACTATATACAATAGGAACAGATACCAAATATAAAATTACAAACAATAAACAATATTAAACAAAGAATGCATAACAAAAGTTTTACTAAACATTCTATTTCAAGGAGTCTAGATATTGCATTGAAATTAAGCTTGACTAAATCATGAGGAAGGTAACTACAATTATCTAATCTTTAACTCCATCGAAGATCTGAGAAGGGAAACAATATTACTTGAGTAAACAGGAAGTAAAATCAAGAAACTTCCAAAATGTGCAACAAATGACAACTGACTACTTGGACAATCACCCAAAGTCTCATTTGCAATGTTGAAGCAACCAACTTTGACTAAGGCCTAACATACCATTTTCAAAGGCAAGAAACTTTTTAAAACTATCTTACCCTGTCTTAACAGGATATGACAGTCCTGTTTTATCCATTTGTGGATACTATATATCTCTGTCAGTGGTTGAGGTATGGGCATTTCTTTGCCCAAAGGCCAGTTCTGCCAAGAAGAAAAGCTCCAAGTGGAGTGTCTTTGGTGTTCAACATTCTCTTGGGAATAGATCAGTGTTGCTGGGAGTGATTGTGTTTCACTACTACGGAACTCTTAAGTTAGATTAAATGCCATTTTTTACAGCTCATTGAAGAGCTTGAAGATTATACTGAATATAATCTCTATGTATCTAAAGAACCTGATTAGTCTAATAAAAAAATGCAAAATTTTCTGACCAGCACATGGCACGTGTGCATGCATGTGTGCACGTGTGAGCACACACACACATACAGAGTAATGAAGATTATTTGTGGGAACGTGACGAGTAACAAGAGCCTTTGGGGTCCAGTCCCAAGATTCTCTTCCAGGTTCAGAATGGATGCATAGCAAGTGAAAAGGACTTTTTCTGGGGGTGAATGAACTTTCTCATATGCTCGTTTCTGAATCAGTTTCTTTCTTGTTCTGCTTCCTATTTTAATTTTCCTGCCTTACTTCTAATTTCTCCTAGCCAGCTTCTTCTCTAGTCCAAAAACTTTTCTCCTTACAGGAGCCTTGAAGCAATAAAATTACAAGACTTAGCCTCTCGTTGGCTAAGGTAAGCAATAGGGAGCAGAGCCATTGTCATGGCAACACAAGGTTCCAAGGTTACAGAGTGAGACCATGACCAGATGTGACCAGACTGGGGGTGGAGGGGTGGAGGGACACAGTGTCCAGTGACAAACTTTGAGACATAGGTCTATTGTCAGCAAACTTGGCAAGTGAAGAATTGGCATGCTTTTTTTTAATTCCTTTTTTTTCCCCACTTTTTATTAAATTTAAAAGAAAAATTTACATTTACTCCCCTTGTCCCAGGCCCCCCCGCTACTCCCCTACCCTACCACCCTCCCCCTGCTTTCTTAAGATGGGGCAGGATACCCTGCCCTATGGGAAGCCCAAGACCCTCCCCTCTCCATCTCGGTCTAAGAAGATGTGCATCCTTATAAAATAGGTTCCCGAAAAGCCAATACATGCAGAAAAGATAGATAGGTCCCTGTGCCATTATCATTGGCTTCTCAGTCAGTCCCCATTGGCAGCCACATTCAGAGAGTCCGGTTTGGTCATATGCTCATTCAGTCCTGGTCCAGCTGGATTTGATGAGCTCCCAATAGATCAAGCACACTGTCCCTCACGGTCCTGACTTCCTTGCTCCTCTTCTCCCTCCTCCTGCTCTTCCACTGGACCTTGGTAGCTCAGTCCCTTGTTCTGATGTGAATGTGGGTCTCTGGCTCTATCTCCATCCATCATGCGAAATTTCTATGGTGACAATCAAGACATTCAACAATGTAACCATGGGACAAGGTCAGTTCAGGCACCCCCTCCTCTGCTGCCCAACTACCTAGCTGGGGACATCCCTGGGAACACCTGGGATCCCCTCTAGAGGCATGCTTTTCTTAGGCAACTTTGGCTGGACACCTGTGACTCTGACCTTGTACACAGCTGTAAAGTGTTAAACTTAAGAGCTATTTACAGAAACCTTTAGTGTAGTTTGAACTAAGTGAGCTAATTGTGTGCATTTAGTCTGATCAAAAGGAACAAGGCAGGCTGTTAAGTGTCCACAGTTCTTGTGGGACAATACATCTATTATGAAGCATGTTCCAGTATATATTCTGTACATCAAAATTATATAACTAAATAAAAAGTCATCTTTCTGATCATCCACAGATATATGTGCCCATGAGATTGAGATGTAATCATGAGATTACATGTACACATTACATGAAAATGCATGGTAATAGGGAGATATCACCTATTGTGCTGTTACTGCACAAGTGAAATTACAGATGAAAGCAACAGTTTTCAAAGTCTGTAAGCCTTGCTGAATCAGGGAATACTTTCTTTGTTGGGTTGACATCTGGATTAAGTATAGAATAAAAGAAAATACAGAAAATGTCATGCCCAATATAATAAGTGAAAACTGTTCATTTCAGATATTTTAAAGACATAAAATGATCACTCTTATTCTGACTATGAATTAGCAATTATTAACTAAGTTATAGCAAAGGCACTTAGGTATGTTTTAAGATTTTACTTAATGGGACGATAAAAATTCAAAAAAGCAACTCCCCTGCTTTTCAGATCGATTTCTGGGAGATTAAGACATCAGCATAACAATATGAAATACTAACAAATGCTTCTTATTTAAGAAAGAAAATTACATATGTACGTGTGTGTATGTCTGCATGTGAAAATCAGAAGACAACTTGTAGAAGTCAGTTTTCTCCTGTAAACCACATATGTGGGTTCCAGCAGTTGAACTCAGGTTGTAGGATAGGCAACAAGTGCTTTTATTTGCTGAGCCATCTTACTGGCCCATGTTAAAACCTCATTATGTTTAAAAATATGGGTAGGGATATGTATAGTTAGAATTTTGTCTTTAAATTATTATTTTATGTGTGTGAATGTTTTGCTGGCAGGTATATCTGTGCCATTTGTATGCCTGGTATCCAAGGAAGCCAGAAAAGGACATTGGCTACTGAAACTGGAGTTACAGACAGTGATAAGCCGCTGTGGATGCTGGGTATTGAACCTAGGTCCTATGCAAGAACAGCCAGTGTTCTTAATCCCCGAGCCATCTCTCCAGCTCAAAATCTTCATTTTTAGTGTGGGTGTGAAGAATTAGTTGTAAGATTCCCTGTTGAAAGGTTAGTCAGATTCATGTGTATAACATTATTGCACCTGAAAGATTTAGCAGAAAAATTTTTGATTGTTAATGCAGAGCTGATTCCATGTTATGTTGAAAATACTATATTGCTAATATTCTTTTGCACAGACTTAGAAAATGTGTTTTTGAAATTATTGTATGGCGATAATAAGCTTATTGTATAGGTAATTTACTTATAATACTTGTGGAACTGAACTGCATTTGAACACAGTTTTATTAATTTCTAAGTTTTATAAATGTGTTAGCTTCTACCTTTTAACCACAAAACTAATTGAATACTAAAAAATTAGGTATTTTTCTTTCTGAAGAAAATGTATAAAGCAAATTAAAACAAGTGGTGTACTAAGGTAGATTTTTATAATTAAAAAGTAGCGTTTATACTTATCAGATACCAGATAGTATGCTAAGTACCTGACATGAATGACTTCAGTTACAACAGCCTTAGAAAGTAGGTAACACTGTAAATCCCCTTTCTGAAGATCAGCAGGTTAAAACTTGCTGAGGATCTGGAGAGATGGCTCAGTGGTTGAGGGCGCTTACAGAAGACTTGACTTAGTTCCCAGCACCCACATGGTAACTCACAACTTTAAAAAACTCCAGTTCCAGGAGATTTGATGTCCTCTACCTTCACAGGCACAAGGTACACAGTGATGCATTTACATACACAGTAGAACACTCATACATAGAAAATAAAATAACCGTATCTATTTTATAAAGACTTGTCCAAAGTCCTAGGGATAGAAGGAGGTGGTGACAGGACTCAGGTCAGCTGTTTTCACTTCCCCTTGATGGCAGGGCAGGAACTTTGCCTTTTTTGGAAAATAAAATTGTGTGTGCTTTGTGGACAGTCTCACACCATTTTTGTTCTATCATCCCATAAAAATAGTAGTATTTAATAATTTTTAATTAAGTGGATAAGGACAGTAAATATCACTAACATCTTAGCCATTTGTAATTACTATAATTGCTTAAAGCATGTTATTTCATAACTTGTTTTCTGTCGTTAAGAAAAAGTAGGTTCCCATCCTACCTCCCCACCCCCCAAACAAAACAAAACATGAAAGTAAAATTAGCCAGGTATGGTTGTTCATGACTGTACTCCAGTACTCAGATGCAAGGCAGGGTGATTGCCACAAGTTAGGCCGGTATGGGCTATATAGTGATTTCTAGGCTACCTGAGCTTCAGCGTGAGAACCTGACTTAAATTATGAAAATATAATGAAACCCAATATTTTTAAGCTTATCAAAAATTGAGTTAAAGTTGTAGCATGAATTCTAATTAGTCTTAATAAAGTAAACCTAGAGTCAGATATCGGGGTGAAAGCTGAAGGATCAGAGAAGCAGTGTGGTCAGACACTAGAGACGGGCGATCCTGTCCTCAGACTGCCTCCTCTGACTGCACTGAGCTCCAATTTCCTCCCACCTTATATTCCTCTCTCTGTCCAGCCATATCACTCCTGTCTCCACCTCCCTACTGCTGGGATTTGTTTGTTTGTTTGTTTGTTTGTTGAGACAGGGTTTTGCTGTAGTTATCAAGCCTGTCCTGGACCTAGCTCTTGTAGACCAGGCTGGCCTCGAACTTACAGAGATCCGCCTGCCTCTGCCTCCCAAGTGCTGGGATTAAAGGCATGTGCTTCCACACCTGTCTAAAATAAATTATTTTTTGAAAGAAAGGAATTGAGTTGAAGAAAAAGAAAAAGTCTTCAATAGGATTAGTAAGTTTTTTTAAGCTTTTGTGAAATTATATAAAGTTGTGTTAAAATTTAATATATTCAATCTATTATGTATATTACTAAATTTCATGTTCATTTGATATGAAAATGTTACAGAATGTATTTTAAATGTCAGTTCACAGTTGTATGACAGAATAATTCCTGTTTGGTTTTCTGTTTGAACAGTCTCCTCCCAAAAGTTGTTTATCTGTGTCAAAGCAAGAGTCTAGCAAAGGAAGTCATAGGACTGAAGGACACTGTCACCTTTCTGTCAAGTCTCATCAGCCCTGTTACAGTTGGTCAGATGACTCACTGTCTGTGACGCAGTCAGGTAAGGGTGCAGTGAGTTGTGTTGTTGTTGTTATTTTTGATTTCTCCTTTAAGAAACTTTGTCCACGGGCTAGAACTGTTATCCTTGGTTACATCTGTATAGGCTTTTTCTTGCTCAGGGATTATACTTGATAATTATATCCTTAATTCCACTAACTTTATTCTCTTGTGTTAATAAACATTTATTTCATCAAAGTTTCCTTTCTTTTTTCTGTGTCCAACACTGCCTTTCTGTTTCCTCAGCACCGTACTTCAGTGCACCGTACTTGTGAAGTGCAGTTGGTAGCTGGGCTTGGCCCACCGGCCGGGATGGAACTGGGGAGCAGGTTTAACACCAAGGCCTCATGGGCACTGTTCATTTCATGTGGAGGGTATTTATTGATTTTTTTCAATGAGTTATGGATAAACCTTGAGGATAGAAAGTTGTGGGAAAGGATGGCACAGATCTCAAAGGAGCAATGTAGAGAAGGAATAGCCTGAGATGGCAGTAGGGACCTTCTGATTTCTTATGCCTTTTCCTGGTCATGTCTCTGTTGGATGCTATTTTGAAAGACTGAAGAACTTCTACCCTGCAAGGCTTCAGAAGTTTGTTGGCCATAGGAAGCATATCTAAAGGGGAAATTATGCTGTGTGTATGAGAATTATGAGGAAAATTAATTAAAATTAATTAATTAATTAATTGCCATATTATATTGATAAACATATATTGCCATTTGAGGTCATTCGAGTAGATTTTTTTTAGTAGAAATAGTTTTTTATCAATTGTTATTAATTCTTCACAATCATAGACTATAAAAATAATTCTATTATAGCATCAGAACTGACATTCAGTTTTAAAAATATATTGATGTAAAATCATCTGGAGAGCAAAGTTTAAGTATGGTCTCCTACACTCCACAAGGCAATATCTCAGGCTTCGAGGGCATGTAGGTCTTGGTTTTTCAGACAGGATGTCCTGTAGCTCAGACTGGCTTCCTAGTTCCACTTCCTGAGATTGGGGCTTTAGGGTATGTGCCATCATTCTTAGTTTAGATGCAGGTAACTCATCAGACTAGAGGATTAGAGGTTTATATTTGATTTTAGGAAAAATGGTGTTTCTTAACCGAGACTGCAGTGCTCCACACTAGAACCATTGATTGAATGAGTATAAAGCTAGCCCCAAGCACTTAGAATTTCCAACCTAAAACCAGTTCATTTCTTTCAAAATTAAGAGAAAGCATCTGAAGAAGGTGCTTATCACTACTACTTATCACTGCTTCCTACGTGTTAAGTCAGTGTTAAAGAAATCACAGGAACTTAGCTTTTCTTTGTTATTCAGATATTTGGATCACAGCATTTTAAAGTGATAATGATCATTTGCATTTCAGCGAGCTGTTGTTCTTAGGTAACTTAATCTGAAGTACCTGATAGAAACCTAGTCTCAAGGTGGAACAGTATGCAATCTTGAGGTTTCTGTCTGATGGTGTTGTTATTGCAAGGTTATTTTGTGTGTGGAGATGCCATCAGTGTGTGATTCAAGAAGTGTGAGGAGGAATAGTCACTGTGTGATTTCTGAGTGCGGTGAAATAAGCACCGCCTTCAAATGGTGCCTGTGTGTTGTCATCCCTATGTAGGACACATTAAATGAAGTGCTTTCTTATGATGTTGCCATGACTGCATCTCTCATGTGTGGATGTAAGCTACTGGGGAGAAACAAAATTTAACCAGCTTCATTTTAGTAATTTTAAAAGCTTTCAAAGAAAGATTAAAATAGGGTATATTTTTCTCTTTTTTACGTGATAATAAAACTCAACTAATGAGTCACAGTTTGAAAATAAAAGAATTTTAGTTTTATCGTAATTTGGCTTTAAAAATCTGACAACATGTATTAATATCTAAGGACAATTGTATGAATGTTTTGCTACCAGAAGTAATTTTTTACAGAAGGTTCAAATTTCACTAACATACAAATTTAAACTTCAACTATGTATCTTGCAAAGATAGGGTTTTTCAGCATCTATTTACAGTTTCAAATCCTGAACTGACGAGTTTACTGGATTAAGAATGCTTTCTTCACAAGGCTGACAACCTGAGTTCAATCCCAGGAACCCACCATAATGGAAGGAGAGAACCAACTCCCAAAAGTTGTTCTCTGGCTTCCATATATGTGCCCAAACTCATGCACACACATTATATACACAAACATACACATTTTTCACAAGAATAAAATAAATTAAAAATAAATAAATAAATTGCAAATAGTAATATTAGAAAATAATGAGGAAAACTAAAGAAAAAAGACTGGAAAAGTAAGCTCACATTTTATTAATAACATTTTTCAGAAGCTCAACTTTTTAAATTTTAAATATTGACTTTAAGTATTACAGCTTTTCTTTATTATTTACTGATTTCTTTGTTTAGATTAATGAAAATACTTTATATCTTTCAGAAACTACATCTGACCAGAGTGACATTGAAGGTAGGATCAGAGCTCTGAAGGATGAGCTACGGAAAAGAAGATCAGTTGTGGAGCAGCTGAAGAAGGAGCAGAGAAAAAGACAAAAGGAAAGGCTAAAAGCCCAGGAAGCCAGTTTGATCAGACAGCTGGAGGTGAGATGGGGAGTGGGCCAGCTGCCAAGGTTAGTTCACAGGTGAAGCTCAAGTGTCTGCAGTGCTCTTAATAAAGTAGTGGATGGGATTTTTCAGTAGTCATGTACTGTAATATTTTATCATCTTTAAAAATGAATCTGAAGATATCCAAAATATTAAGCTAAATATTAAAATATTGAATACGAAGGTACACTCTGATTAAGATTATAGTTGTGATAAATATTATTCATATTCTCTTAAAAATATTAAGATGAAAAGGATAAAAAGATCTAGGTATTAAAATTGTCATCTTTTTTTCTTGCAAGTAGGCCATACAGTTATTAAAATCCTTGATCTAATTTAGGATAGTTCCTAAATAACAGCTGTAAGTTGAATTTCCTCCTAAGCTCTAGCGCCCTTCTGTATTCTGCCTGACACTAGACATGTGCTTTGGCTGATGTCTTCCTCCTGTTTCTCCTGCAGTCCCAGTTCCCACTGATTGTTCTCTTACCAGTTCCTTTTGGTTTCCTTCTATTCCTGTTGCTATAGTCTTGGGCCTTAGCTAGGAATTTTAGGCCCTCTTACCTGTTATCTGTATAGTCTCTTAGTTATTACTTCCTCTGGTGATTCTTCTACAAATCTCAGTCTCTGTGTGTCCCTCTTGTGTTTCTGTCTGTCTGTGCCCCTCTCCTCTTCTCTTTCCCTCTGTCTCTCTCACTTTCAAGTTGGTTTGTTCTTTCCTTCCCCCAACCTCTCCCTTGCTGCGCCGGCCTAGTTGTTCTGAATCATAGGATTTATCATGGCGTCCGTCTGAACCTCCTACTAAATTACAAGAGTCTGTTCTCAGAGAGAACTGTCCAGATCTGGACACTTTCACATTTTCAACACAGTTGAAACTATTTGGCCTTTAAGTTAACCAAATGGGAGAAAGTGCATTGTTGTGTTGAGCCACAAATTTTCCTTCCTTTTAATTTTTCCCCATTGATCTTTGTTGTTTAACACAATTCTTCCTGTATTTAGATGACTATTTTTGTATGTGGGGAACTCAGGTAATTGAATGTATTTCATTTAATCCTCATAGCAATGAGGTGTTACCAGTTTCACAGATAAGAAAACTGAGTTTAAATAAGATTAAGGCCCTATCCAGGGACACACAACCCATAGACGATAAAGACAGGATTTTATTTCTAATTCTGAATTTTATATCTTTCCATGAAAATAGGTCTGTTAATAAATGTGGAATAAACGTTTGCACAGGTACATCACTTGGAGATAGCCGACATCAGAACTTACATGGTGTTTTAAAGTTAGAAAAGTGGTTATAATAAATGACCAGGTCCAGGATATCCAAACATTCCTGTAGTTAGCTTTAGGAGACTGAAGTAGAAATTGGAGTTCAGATTTAACCTGACCCACAGCAGCAGAGACACAGTGGCCTTGCTGGGTGTTCATATTGGAAAGCAGTAGGAAAACAAGTTCAAAAATGAAGGTGACACTCAGGAAATTAGAGGCTAAAGAGTCTGGGTTTTATCTGATTGGTCATACAACTCTGAGCCATTAAAATAATACTGGAAATAAACAGTGTTGCTAAAAATGTTTAATAATATGATTTTATTAGTCGGAACATGAAGCAGGAGGATCTCAAGTTTGAGCCCAGCCTGTGCTACATACCAAAATCCTGTCTCAAAAGAACTTTTAAAGTTTAAAAGATAGGCATTGATAGAAAGTCTCTAGAAAAGTGCTGTATGAGCCATCTCACAACATTTTGCTAAATGGCTAAGTAAAAATGAAAGAGAGTTATGTATTTAGGTTTTGAAATTATGCTATAGAGAAATATATATGTCAATTTACATGGAAAAAGACCTAGTGGACTCTTGGTCACCTATTTAATAAGTGAACTAAACTTAGATCAGTAATGCTTTCAGATCTGAGTAACTAACCCTTCTATGTAGACCTAGCTAGATGGGCCATCTGGCTATGTATGTTTAGTTAGTGATTAATACCAGAATTTATCAAGCATTGATAATTCAGGTGAAGATAATATGGAAAGAGTTTTAAAAGTAGGGGTTTTAGTCCAGATGTTAAGACTCTGTAGCAATTAAAAAAGATCCATAAGTCTTTCTTTTATTCTATAACCATTTATTAACAATCTAGTTTAGGCCAGACCTAGGTACATCCTGGATAAAAAGTGCTTAACTTTGTTTTCAGCTATTACATCAAATACAGTTGTTCAAGTGAGGTTAGCCTTCCAAATGAAGGAAAGACATGATAGATAGAGAGCCCCTTTTGGATGCCATACTAATGATAGTTACAAAGCAGCGAAGTTCTGGTAACAATTGAAAATGGGTATTTTAATAACCAGATGACTGTTTTAGTAATTCTGACCACCTGACTGATTACACTCAGTTTCCCCAGGTACTGTCTCTTAAGAAGTTTACTGCTATTGAAACTCAGGAAAAAAAACAAACCCACAAGGTAGGGTGTGGTAGCCTTTAGTCCCAGCATTAGAAGACAGGGACTGGTAGACAGAGCTTTGTGAGTTCAAGAGCAGTCTGCTCTACATAGTGAATTCCAAGTCAGCTAAGGCTGCATAGTGAGACACCCTACTTTAACCTACCCCTCTGAAAAAAAAAAAATAACATGTAACAGGTTTAAGGTTGTTAACGTGTCTGGATTTGTGTTGCCATTTCATAGATACTTAGCTTTGTGTTGAAATTTGTCGTTTCTTTCTCCTTTGCTGAAGATGTGATAGGAAGCAGGGAGGGAAATCTTCATGTTTTGTCTTTTTACTGGTTTAATGTTTAAATTATGCTATTTAAAATTTTAAATGCCCTAATGATTTAAAATAAAACATTCTATGTAATAACTCCTTTGACTCTTCCAAACTTAGACTTACGATGAATTCATTAAGAAAACTGAAGGTGAGCTTAGCCAAGATTTGGACACATCACCAACATCCAAACTTCAAATTAAATGTCTCTCCTCTGTTTCTGAAAAACCCAAAATCAAGCCCCATCCACTACACAGGTAGGAACTTAACTTACATGTATTCTGCTTTATTGAAGAAGCAATAAGGAAAGGTTTTTAGTAGAAGTTATCTTTTAAATGACATTAAGTTATGCAAGTAAAAATAGTGTTGTTTTTTACAGACCTACAGTGTTGCATATGAGAAGTACAAATTAAGTGCATAAGGTACAAATAGGAAATGTGTGTTTTTAACCTGCAGCCTGGTGGGTGCAGTGCAAACTATGTCTCAGCATTGTTGGCAGTAGCAGTAGAATTAGTTGTAGATCTTTGGAAAAACAGGCAGTGTTTTAGAAGGCAAAAGCATCTGTAACCTTTAACTCTTTAACCTCATGTCTAAAAAAAAATACCAAAGCTCTATTTGCATGAATATATTTATTATAGTATCCTTTGTGTTTATTGTAATATCCATTTATAGTCATAAGACATTGGAAATAATCCTTAATTCCAAAAATGAGTGAAATATCTCAGTAAATTATGGTTCCATTCAGGTAATAGAATATTATACACCCAGTTAAAAAATATAGACGATGTAGGTAGCAATAGTAGACTATACAGTATACTAGATTAAAAAGTCAAGTCATAACATTTAAATGGTTTGGACAGTGGGTAAGAGGCCAGTGAGTACATCTGAGAAACAAGGATATGTGAAAGAGAAGAGCATTTGTGAATGATGAAGAGACAGAGAAAAAAAGAACAGGTGGGCATATCATAAAAGGTGAATATGATAGGATATTGCTGGAGTTAGGAGAGACTGAAAAAATTAAGTAAAAGCCACATTGTGCTAGCTTTGTACTGGGGAGGTGCGTGGAGGTCAGAGGACTGCTCTGTTGATTGCCTCTTATTCTTTACTTATTTTTAGTAGTTCATGTTTTACTGTGAGATGATGCGGGCCTTTAAAGTTGCTTTAAAAGTATTTTGAGGGCTGAAATGGCGTAATGGTAGAGCACTTGCCTACCATGCAGAAGACTTTTATCCCCATTGGTATAAGAAAACAGGGACAAGCCAAAATGCTTCCCTGAGTATAACATTGCGTGCCTGTCATCCCAACACTCAGGAGGTTAAGGATCATGAGTTAGAGACCAACCTAGACTATGTAGTGAACTTCAGGTTTCCCTGGGATACACAGTGCAACAGTATATATTATCCAGCTCCACACCTAGGGGGCTAGAGAGATGACTCAGCACTTAGGAGTACTACTGGCTGCTCTTCCAGGGGACCCTGTTCAAATTCTAGCACTCAAATGGCACGACAGAGGTCTCTACACCCAGTACCAGGGGGATCTAATGCCCTCTTGTGGCCTTTTCAGGCATTGCATGCACATGTGACTAGGTATACTTGAAAGCAAAATACACATACATATTTTTTTTTTTAAAGAAAGGAAAGGAAAAAAAAGAAAGAGAAGGAAGAAAACAAGGGCTATAGAAATGATTCAGTAATTAAGAACACATAGTGTTCCTGCAGAGGACCCAAGTTCAATTTCCAGTACCCACTTTGGGTGGCTCACAACCATCTATAACTTCCGCTCCAGGAAGTTCCAATACCTCTGGCTTCTTTGGACACCTACATTCATGTAAACATACCTACACAAAGACAAACACAGAGACACATAATTTAAAATAAATTTGTAATTATTTTTAAAAAAGAAAACGAGGGATGTGAGATGGCTCAGCTAGTAAAGTATTTGCCATGCAAATCTAATAACTTCAGTTTGTTCCCTGGAACCCCACATAGAGGTTCAATTCGACAGAGCAGTCTTCTGACCTCCACACACTCCCCCAGTACTCATACTAGCACATCCAAGATAATAATAATAATAGAGAAATAAAATGTTAAAGAAAAATATTGAGGCTGGAGAGATGGCTCTGTAGTTTAGAACACTTGGCTGCTCTTGCAGAGGACTAAGGTTTGATTCCCACCACCCACCAGGCACATGGTATACAGACATATATCCAGGCAAAGCATCCATATGCATAAGCAAATAAGTCTAAAAAATTAAAAAAGAAAAGGAAAATGTTTTTTAGATCTTGTTATATGAGTAGCACAGACTCATGACAGTTAGCTTAGATACCCGCGCTTGAGCCCTGGCTCTAGTATAAGTTAGCTGTTTAGCTTTGTGTACGTTATCTAACCTCTCTGTTTGAGTTGTTTGGACTATAAATACCTATTAAGCAGGTTTTACTACTATTAGTGTGCTTGTTATAAGTTAAAATAATTGGGCCTACAACATAGACATAGCAAGTATCATGTATTCACTAATCACCGATCATTTTTATTATTAGACTTTCCAGGGAAGAATCTTTTTAAAAAGCAGTCACAATCATATTATGTACAGCTATCACCAAATAGTGTATGTCAGCTATTTTACAATTTTATTATACAGTTTTAAAATACAAATTTTACAAGATTTCTTTTCTTATTTTTTTGAGTTTCTGTTTCCTATGTATTTTTCCATTATCTTCTAAATGTAAGTTTTAGCTGAGCTCTAAATCAGTGATTATCAACCTGTGGGTCTTGACCCCCAGAGGGGTCACATAGCAGATGTTTACATTTTGATTCATAACAATAACAAAATTAGAGTTATGAAGTAGCGACAAAATAATTTTTGTTTGGGGGTCATCACAACATATGGAACTGTATTAAAGGGTCACAGCAATAGGAAGATTGCTAGAGTATTTACCTAATGTGCACGAAGTCCTGGGTTCGGTCCCTAGCACCACACAGACTGGGCATGGGTGACACATACCTGCAATCTCAGCACTCAAGAAGCAAAGGCAGGAAGATCAGAAGTTCAAGATCACCCTCCTCTACATAGCCAGCCCGGGGCGGGGGGGCTGGGATACAACTAAGTAAATAAATGAAGTACTCATTGAATGACTTTCTTCATCAAGCTATGAGATCTTTTTAACCAGGAGTTAGGTAGGGCTATGGTCAGCCGTAGAACACCAGTGTTTTTAGCTTTGTGTGGCTCTGCATTCAATCTCCAACATCAGGAAATTTATTTTTTACAGAGATTATTTAGTATTTACAAATATGTCCCTGATTCCAATATTGAGGAAAAGTTAGAAGAAATAAACTTAGATGCCAAAAGAAAAGCAGTATAAGCCAAACCTCAAATAAGTGGTAATAAGAATATAAAAAATAGAAAATATAGTTTAGGAATTTCTAAGAAGTAGTATTATATAATTAAAGTGCTAGATGGGAAACAGGAAACCTAGGGCTCCTAGATTTCTCTTAGTTAATTGGTCCAGGCTTTCCTTACCCTAACAGCAAAGAGGGTTTTGTGGGAACTTAATATTTGTGCTTTAAATGTTCATTTTGAGATGTTATAATTCATACAAATTGGACTATAAGGTGTCAAGGAGAGAGATACTGAAATTGTCATACATGCATAGATATAAAGGGTAATTAACACTGCAAAAGTATTCATTTAAAGAGAAAAGGAAAGCAAGCAGTAAATAAAACTAAACAGCAACATTTAAGTCATTATAAGCAAAAAGCAGAAGTCAAACAGGATCTGAAGAAAGAGAAAGTGGAGAACAAGGAGGGGCTGGGGATGGAGCATATGCCTAGGATGAACAAGACTGACTTCACCCTCCACACTTCAAAACAGAAGACTATGAGAGAGAGAATGTGTGTGTGGGTCTGATCTGGGCTTTTAGTGGTTGAGGCATACATATAAAATAGAGAAAGGAGAGTAAAGACATACTTTTACCCTCAGATAGCAGGAGGAAAAGAAGTTGAATGGTTAGAAATCTAGATGAATATGTAAGGAGAAAGGTGAGGTGATGTGACCTGGTGACCTCCACTTTTCTCATGGAGTTCAACCACAGAGAATGACAAGGGCCAAGCAGAAACAGGCTTGACTTTTTAAGGTGGCAACTGTTTGAAGTACTTCCTTAGAGAAGAGGAAGGGCTTGTCTAGGAATGTTCTACTTATTGTCAGTTATGGTAGTGTCTGCATTATATTTCACCTTACTATTACTTTCTCCATTTCAGATCTGAAGCAGCCAAAAATTGGAAATCTGTAACAGAGTCAGAGCGTTCCAGAGGATCCTTGGCATCGATTGCCGAACATGTTGGTATGTGCCTAAAAGAACTAAGCTGTATACATAGGTTAAGGCCACAGAATTCTACCTCTACAAACGTGAATTTCTGGGGACTGGAGAGTGGACTCAGTGATTAAGAGCACTGACTGTTCTTCCAGAGGAACTGGGTTCAAATCCCAGCACCCACATGGCAGCACACAACTCTCTAATTCCAAAGTCTGATACCTTCACAGGTATAGGCAAAACACCAATGCACATAAAATAATAAAAATAAATACATTATAAAAGTGAATTTCTGGGGCTTCAGAGGTGGCTGAGCAATTAAGAGTGTGTAATGTTTTCCCACGATTCCCAGCACTTACCTCAAACTGGTTGTAACCGTCACTAACTCCAGCTCCAGAGGCCCTGACCCCCCTCTTCAGGACCCCACAGGCACTCACACACATGTGGTAAACAGACAGACAAACTTTTTAATTTAGAAAAGTTCATTTCTTCAATTGTTTAGCATTTTACGTTGTTTGCATTTCATCTTGGTGTTTTGTTTCTGATGGGGTCTGGATTGTTGTTTACTCTGATTAGAACTCTTGGGCTCACGTTATCCTTCTGCCTTAGACTCCCAAGTGACTGTCGGGAACTTTTGTCCAGCACTCAGTTCTTTTAAATCAGTTTTTATTGCCCCACATTTCTGATAAAAAGTAGGCATGAAAACCATATAGCTGCTTACTATTATCATCTCTAAATTCCTCCCTAATCCGATTGTATACCTATTATATGGTAGGTGATTGTAGTTTTATTTTTTGATTTAACTCAAAGATAACAATTATTAGGAAATTATTACTGAAAACAAAACATTGGAAACTAAACTGAGACAAATCAAAGCTACCTTCCTACCATTAATGATAAAGTGGAGATTTGAATAAAATCATAATTCCTGTTAGCTCATTATGTCATACTTTCTCAGTTTGCTACTTTAGCCCTTAAGGTTATAGATTTGCAGATATAATAATCTTATATTCTCATATTCTCTCTTTCTCTGTCCCCCCACCTTCCTCCTTTTCTCTCTCACGTATACAGACACACCAGAAAAATTAGGGTCTACAGAAAAATTCATTGAAATTGTAAAAAATGTTATTGTATGTGTATGAGTGTTTTACCTACATGTATGTCTGTGTACCAAATGTGTGACTGGTGCCCAAGGAGTCCAGAAGAGAGCATCAGATCCCCCGGAACTGGAGTTATATGGGTGTGAGTTGCCACGTAGGTACTGGGAATGAACCTAGGTCTGCTGCAAGAACAACAGGGTCTCCTAACTGTGGAGCCATCTCTCTAGTCACCAAAAATTCATTTTTTAAAAGAACACTAGAAGTATATTCCACCCTCAGGTTCTTCTGCTTGAAGACTATAACATTCTCTGTTCAAGCTGTTTTCCCATGGTTTGAAACTATCATGTTAAACATGGTATCATAAACTTAGTCCCTGTTACTTTATAAATTATTCCAAACTTGAAAATTTTTAATTCTATCTATTTCAATGTAGTATATTTTCTTAAAAGAAAAGAAAAACATAGGATAACCAGAATAAGGCATGTTTACTGACCAGAGCTTTTCTTAACTGAGACTTGGCTTTTTTTAAATTTTGGGTCTCAGATTTGAAAGATTGTGATTAAATAATTTTATGTGACTTTTTTTTTAAAGATTCTTCATTATCATGTTCTGAGAGAACCATATCAGAAAAGTCATTATCTGCATACGCAAAGAGAGTGGTTGAGTTGGACAACAGGATAGAAGAAGTCTTGCAGGCCTCATCTCCAGTTCTGTCATCGAGAAAAACACAGGAAGAACCTGGAGATTCTCTCAAAAGCGCACCTTCATTACCTCCTCTCAAGGAATTAACTGCACCTAGTAGGATTTATGACCTGTCAGAGGCTAAGGCTGAAGATTCTAGTCAAAAATCAGAAATACAAGAACTAGAATACCAGGAACAGGAGAGGAGTGAGACCAGAGACGCCTGTTCGAAGCAGTCGGGGAGATCTGAAGTCTTACTGAGACTAGACCCGACCTCTGAAATCCTTTCAAATAAAGAGCTTCCTTCAGACTCTACAAATCTTGAGAAGGATTTAGTTAAATCAACCGTTGAAGCTTTTCATGAAAAAGAGGAAGTATTGAATCATTCTGAGCAAAGTGTAGATCCCAATCAAGACCTCCAGTCATCAAGCGATGCCCATGAGCAGCAATGCAGAGAGCAAGGGGACTCGGCCTTGTCAGGACTCCTCCTTGCTCCTAAAGACTCATCATATTCGGAAGATTTTGAAGTGTCTTCTTTCAAGAAAGGGGTTTCTGCTGAAGAGGTGAACAATGATGACTCTGAGGTGTTGTCTCCATCACTCAGGGAAGACTCACAGTCTTACAGAGATAAGTTTCAGCCAGCAAGGAGCCCTAAAAGTAGGGCCTCTGGCTCTGGTAGTGAGGATGAAATCAGTGAGTGCCTAAGTGAAAAGAGCCTTTCCATTCATAGCAGTGTCCACTCTGAAAGGCTGCTAGAGCTCAAGTCCCCTACTGAGCTGATGAAAAGTAAGGAGCGCAGTGACGTGGGACATGAGCAGGGCATTACGGACTCCCTTTCCCTGGCTGCAGTTTCTGCTGCAGATGAGCTGCTGGACTTCCACATTGGAGATAGGGTGTTGATTGGCAATGTTCAGCCAGGCACTCTTCGATTTAAAGGTGAAACTAATTTTGCTAAAGGATTTTGGGCTGGAGTAGAACTGGATAAACCTGAAGGAAATAACAATGGAACATACGATGGCATTGTATATTTTGTGTGCAAAGACAAGCATGGTATTTTCGCTCCTCCTCAAAAAATATCTCACATTCTAGAAAACTTTAATGACTATATAGACATAAATGAAGATGAGGAATCTTATTCTGATGAACATTATCAATACTATAATCAAGAGCAGAAAGATATAAAATGTCTAAAAGACAGAGAAGATGATATAGCCGAATATTTTTGTGAGAAATCACTACCTAGTATGCATAATTTAGAAGCCTCAGTGGACACAGAGAGAAGCCTTAACATAGAAACAGATAATAAACTGGACATTTCTGGGATTCTAGATGTCCATGTTCACCAACAGTCTTCAGTAGATCCCCTGATTTCTTGTAAGGAGAACAAAGCCCTTGTTTCTGACGCCACAGAAAATGTTCCCGATGCTGCAGGTGCTACCCCAGACAGCACATTTTCTGAAGAGTCAAAGCTACAGCAACTTACAGAGAAGGAAGAGAACTCGTATTCCCAAGTTTCAGAAAAGCCTTCTACCCCACTTCTAGATCGTCTAACACGAGAAAAAAGCCAATTAGAAGCTCAGCTGAAGTCATCAGTAAGTGAAGAAAAAAAGTCAGAGCAACAACTAGAAACAGTCAGCTTACTAACAGACAGCTTACTGAGAGATTTTGTGAAAGACACAGTGAGCCAACTACATCAAATCAGAAAGGCTAGGAATGAGAAGATCCAGCTTAGCAACCAGGAGTTTCTCCACCAAAAGGAAGTGTCCCAAGACCCACCCCAAAATATTGAGGAACAACCACCCAGTGTTCCAAGTTGCTTTTTAAGAACTGAGTTGGAAGATGAAAAAGAAGAGCTCTCTTCTCCAGATATGTGTCCCAGACCTGTGAGTATCTTATCAAGAGAAGAGTCTGGTTACCTTTCATTCTGTGGCTTGAGGTGGGCATGGCCCCCAACCCACTGTTTATTAGATATGGATCACTATGTTTTTAAAGGACTTGTAGCCATTTTTCTGTCAGAAGTATAATCGCCCTCTATTATGTCATGAGTAGTCACTATAGTGTTGTCATGAATGCTGTCAGGTTGTAGAATCTGAAACATCTTTTAAACTACTATATTGATGGCCCCTATAACAGTCCACACGTTAGATCTCCTTCCAGATTCTTTGGAACTTTGCAGTGGTTCTCAACCCAAGTCTCTTTCACCTGTCTGTTCAGTTATGGTGCCCTACAGAGATTACTAGTTGTGATATTGATTCTGATAAAACTAAAATATATCCTCTATGACATAGACTTAGACCATCAGCTTGTTTAGGCTGCCCATGGATAAGGAAAAGTAATAATTTTGTGTAATTTGATCCAGATAATCACCAAAGGTAAGAATTTTCATTTTCTATTCAGAATCCCAGTGATAGTTCTTCAGAAATAAAATGATTAATCATTTACAAGAGGAAACAAATAAATAAATATTTTATTATAAATTTTAATGATTAGGTTTATATAAACAGAATAGTAGGAAGAGGATAGTTTTTTCTTGTTTATACATATAGATATCAAACACATAAGTAATAGGTATGCTTTGTCTTTTCAAAGCTATTAAATAAGCTGAAGTCACTAAATAGTCCTTTATTTGAATGTTTTATTTCTATAGGAGAGCCCAGTGTTTGGTGCCAGTGGGCAGGAAGAGCTAGCTAAGAGACTTGCTGAACTTGAGATCAGCCGTGAGTTTCTGAGCACATTAGATGACCAAGACTGGTTTGATGAAGATTTTGGTTTGAGCTCTTCTCAGAAGATTCAAAAGAATAAGGCAGAAGAAACAATTGTACCTCTAATGGCAGAACCTAAGAGAGCATGCCAGAAACCATGTGAAACATTATTGGCAGTTCCTCACACGGCAGAAGAAGTGGAAAGCCTTGTGCATAATGCAGCAGAGGAGCTTTGGAAATGGAAAGAATTGGGCCAGGACCTTCATAGCCTTCATATCCCTACAAAGCTGCTGGGCTGTGCCAGTAAGGGTCTGGACATAGAAAGCACTAGCAAACGAGTCTACAAACAGGTAACAGAAAAAGATCATTGTTCTGGAGTTTCTTGCCCATTTTCTGAAATTTGGATTCTCAGCTATTTTTCTTACTGCTTTTTTCTTTGTTATTGGTCTGTTTTTCTCTCTTAAGGCGGTTTTTGATTTAACAAAAGAGATTTTTGAGGAAATATTTGCTGAGGATCCGAACTTGAATCAGCCTGTGTGGATGAAGCCATGTAGAGTCAACTCTAGTTATTTCCGTCGCGTGAAAAATCCAAATAACCTTAATGAAATCAAGGTAAGCTGCACACTATCAGTTATCTCCACACACAGATCTATAAATGATGTAGAAGCAGGCACTTGTATGTATATGCCATAAGTCCTTGTGACAGAGTCCATGAGTAATAGAAGGTATGGTGAAAGGGAGCGTTGACTTCAAACTTTATAGGCCCTGCATACACACTGTGCGGTCCATTCTGTATACTCTCCTTACCTCAGCAAGTTTTGTTGTTGTTCTGTTCTGTTTGGTCCATGCTGACCTTGAACTCTAAAGTGCTGAGATAGTAAATAGTCACCAGGCCTGACTGCAGAGCAGCCTCTCAGCGTTACTGTACATAGAAACCATCTGGGGTGGTTGTTAGACGGAGCTGCTGAGGTAGGACCCTGTAATTCTGCTCTCAAGTGTGCCGTTGCTAATACTGTTGATTCCAGTGTTTATGAGCAGTGAAGTGTAAGAGTTGAGTTTTTCAAACTTCATCTTAGAAATCCTTTAAAAAAGATTTTATGCTTGCAGACACCAGTTTATTTATAAGATGTGTTATATGTGGTCAGGGGTTGGCAGACTATGGGCCATGGGCCAAATCTAGCCATTAGCTTTTACAAGTCATGTGTTGTTGGACCACAGCCAGACTAATTTGTGCTTATTGCTTTCCTGTTCTAACAATGGAGTTAGATAGTTGTCACAAAGACCATATGACTACAAACCTAAACTACTACATCCGACCCTTTACAGAAAAGGTCCAGTCTCTGGTTTAAACCTAAACTACTACATCCGACCCTTTACAGAAAAGGTCCAGTCTCTGGTTTAAAGTTTGCAGGTTTTCAAAATGTGGGCTTTTTTTCTTTTGGTTTTGTTTTGTTTTTTATTTTGCACCCTTTATTCCTTCCACAGGATGATGTGGGAGTGTTCTCCTGTATTTTGTATTACTCTTATTGGTTGAATAAAGAGCTGCCTGGCTTATAGATAGGTCAGCCCTTAGGTGGGCGGAGTAGACAGAACGGCGCCAAACTGTTGTAAATGGGGGGAGAGGTGCGGGTTGTGTTCACCAGCCGCTGGCCCGCTCAGCGGCTGGCCACCTGCACCCGAAAGAACCACAGGAGAACGGTATTCATTCAAACTCTGACTGGCCCATTATCTCTAGCCTCTTCCCGGCTAGCCCTCACCTCATAAACTAACCCATTATAAAAGTCTGTATGTCACCACGAGGTGGGTGACTTACCGGACGGTCCTAAGGTACATCCATCTCCGTCGGGAGCCTCATGGCGTCTGACCCACTTCCTTTCTTCTCCTTCCAGAACTTCCATTCTGTCTACTCCGCCCACCTAAGGGCTGACCTATCTATAAGCCAGGCAGCTCTTTATTCAACCAATAAGAGTAATACAAAATACAGGAGAACACTCCCACATCAACAGGATAAATTTATTCCACAGAAATCTCTGTGTGCATTGTGTGCCTGTCTATAAATGGGCACACATTAGCAGTTTGAGAATCTTGTCTGATGATTCTGATTCATAAATGTGTTCTGCTCCTCCACTGAAATCATTGTTGATTGATGAACACCTTTAAAAGTAATAAAAGCTTAAATTGTTAATAACAGAACAAATAAGCTAAAATAAGACAAAGATATGTAGTCCATTATTAACTGCATATGTCTACACACTAAGCATACACTAGATACTGCATTTGCATTTTAATTTAAGTTTTAATTTAAAGTTTGGTTTTTTTTTTTGGTTTTTTGAGACAGGGTTTCTCTGTGGCTTTGAAGCCTGTGCTGCAACTAGCTCTTGTAGACCAGGCTGGTATCGAACTCACAGAGATCTGCCTGCCTCTGCCTCCTGAGTGCTGGAATTAAAGGCATGCGCCACCACCGCCTGGCAAGTTTTTTTATTTTTTAACTTTAAAAAGGGTCTTAAGAATGATTGATTAGACACTGTTAAATAGTTAAATTGCCATCCTACAGATGCACATAGTGGCATGTGCCTATAATCCTAGCAGTAGGAGACTGAGGCAGGGAGTTTGATAGCAGCCTGGGCTATAAAGTAATACTCTGTCTCAAAAAACAAAATAAAGCAAAGAACTTTACCATGTCTTTCCTACTGAAGTGTTCTTGGTGGTTTTTTAATGTAATGATTTGGACCTTGCTGTTTTAGATGAAGTTTGTGCTTTTCTCATATAGCACTGCTCCCAGATATTGATGTGGGATTTCTCCAGTTCTGAGAGAGTTTATGCTTTCTTTACCAATTTTGCTTCTTTAAAGTTAGCTGATGAGGTGCTGGAGTGATGACTCTACAGTTAAACATGTGTGCTATTCTTGCAAAGGACACAAGTTCAGTTTCCAGCAGCCTCCTCTGGTGTCCTACATGAACACACTCATGCATGCAGACATATGCACATAAGTATTTTTCATTAGTTAATGGTGGTTCTTTTAAAACATCATTCTAAAGTGATTTCTCTGTGATTTTACTTTTTTGTGTTCTATAAAAATTGTTAAGTGAATAAAATCTGAGTATTTGAGATGTTTTCCCTCTATATTGTTAAATGGTAAAAATATTGTATAGGCATAAATGTGTTTCTGGAGTTAGGAGCACACGAGTCCGAGGATATCTACGGTTGTGTTTTCTTCTTCCCTCTCATTTCAACAGCGCTTCATAACAGCCGAAGTACTCAAGTTGTTTAATCTTAAGAAGGAGCCAAACCACAAAACAGATTGGCAAAAAATGATGAAATTTGGAAGAAAGAAGAGAGACCGAGTAGATCACATCCTGGTCAGTGCTCACAGCAAAACTTTTTATTTTGATCATGTCATCTTAATTCACAATGTAGATGGAGTTCAAAAGGAGAGTGTGTGTAATTAATCTTAAATTGATGAGATTGAAACTCAACACCTCCTGCTGCCTTTCCACCCCTCAGTTGTAGGAATGGCTTTGTTTTGTTCTCTTGAGCAAATATTTAACTTAGCCAAAAGAAGTTTGTGGAGATTTGGAGAAGCCAAAACTTGAATGAATCACAGTTGAAGGTAGAGAAATAATAGGAAAGTAGTGTGCACTTGGACCTGGAGCCAGACTGCCCACATTTAACCCTGCCAAGTCTCCTTTCTCAGTCTGCAAAATGAAGGTGATAATAGCTACATACCTGATCAAATTATTAAGAGAATTAAATATGTATTTATTTTCAGGCATGTGTTGCTTAGGTGGGGATACATTCTCAATATATATCTATAGGTAAATTGGTTTTTTTGGGTTTTTTTTTGTTGTTGTTGTTTTGTTTTTTGGATTTTCGAGACAGGGTTTCTCTGTGGCTTTGGAGCCTGCACTGGAACTAGCGCTTGTAGACCAGGCTGATCTGGTCTCGAACTCACAAAGATCCGCCTGCCTCTGCCTCCCGAGTGCTGGGATTAAAGGCGTGCGCCACCACCGCCCGGCTCTATAGGTAAATTGTAATTCAAACATGACAGTATTTAGACAAACCTAGAAAGTATAGGTCAGCCATATGACATGGCCACTTGATACTTTTAGGAGATGAGGCAAATATCAGTTGGATGAAGCTGCTGCTGTACTGTTTTTTAGTAAACTTTTACTTATAAGTAGGAGTATACTTAAAATAATAATAAAAAGTATAGGCCAAGTTATACATAAAGCAGTAATAGTCACTTATTACCATTATCAAGTACAATACACAATTGTAGGCACTGATTTTTTGTTTGTTTGTTTTTGAGACAGGGTCTCACTACATTGCCCAGGCTGACCTCTGACTCAGTCATTCTGTTTCAGCCTTCCAAGTGCTGACATTACAGGCATGGCCTATGTTACTATCTGCTTACATGCTAGCATCGGGCCATTTTATCATTACTCCAAACACATGAGTAAGTGATTGACTAGGACTTTGTGATGGGTACCATGTCACTGGGAGATAGGAATTTTTCATTTTCAGTTCTCTATGTAGCCTGTCACTGACCAAAGGGTCTTTATGTAGCACATGACTAAATATATAAAGCACTCAGAACATTTCCCCCTAAGTAACTAATGAATATTAGCTGTTTCCATTCTGTCAGTATTATCGCCATTGTCCAGAACATTAGCTGGTGAAGATTTATTTGGTTCTATCATACATTTCTCTAACATTAGCAAAGTGTTGACCAGGTCTGGGGATATAGCTCAGCTGGTAAAATTCTCTCCTTGCATGCATGAGGCTGAGATTGATCCTCACCAAAAAGAAAAAGAAAAAAAAAAGATATATTTATCCAAAAAAGAAAAAAAATCTGTATGTATGTCCCCAAAAATTGAATGTAAAGTAGAAGCAAATATTAGAAAACTCATATTAGCTCAGGTTTACCTCTAAATTGAATTTCATTTTATTCTAAACTTTTCTATATTACCTGTATTAACATTTTAATAATGAAAAAAGTATAATGGTATAATTTATCATTATATATCCAGTATGTGAGAAAATATTTGTTTAATGTTTTATTATTCTTTCTTATACCTTATTATGGTTCTCAGCCTCTGAGTCTTGACCGTTTTGTTGTCATATACCTATCAAATATTTACATTACAATTCATAGCAAAGTTACAGTCATGAAATAGCAGCAAAACAATTTTATGGTTGGGGGTCACAACATGAACTGTATTTAAAGGTTGTAGCATTAGGAAGGTTGAGAACCACCGCCTTATTTGGTCTTTACAACCAATATATGAGAACTAATTGTACACTTGTTTTGCAAGTGAAGAAGTTTAGTTTGAAAGGCAAGCAACTACCTAGTGATAAAAATCAAAGGTTTAGCCAGCCTTACCCTCAAGGAGGTAGATATGTCTAGATTTCTTGTAATCAAAATTTCAATCCCTTCACTTCTTAGAAAATACGGAAAAAATAAAATAAAAGACATTCAGTCAAGGACTGCATTAAGGACTGACTCTGAAATGATAAGCCAAACAGGCACAGACTGTGCTTCATTGGTTCCCACTTTCCTGGCAGGACATAGATCATGATTTGCATAAAAGTTGGTGTTCTAAATTGGGCAATTAAAACAGAATAGGAAATGTGGTACAGGTGTCAGTGAGCAGAAGCCCACATAACGAAGGCAGCTTCTAAGGAGGTGACATTGGGTTGGGATCTTAGAGGACTGAGATATGGGAGAGAGAAGAATAATGTAGGGACCTGGAATGTCAGGGGGATTAGAGAACTGGAAGGAGCTGCTCTGAGATCAGCTGGAAAGGCAGTCTTCGACTTGCAATATTTTTAAAGCAGTGGTAAAGATTTTGGATTTTGTTTTTGAAGCAAGGACTTTTAGGAGGGAAAACTTTATGATTAATTAGATTTATAATTTTAAGAAATCATGGAGGATCACTTGAAATGAGCATGGAGGAAGAGACAGCTAGATAGTATTATAGTGAAAGATAGCTTCTCTAGTGTGTTAAGCAAGATGTCTTATGTTGGAGGAAGGCTGCTAGTTAGTTCTTGTCTGCTTAGCCCCGAAATAATCACAC
>JAQHUG010000035.1:4448424-4501657 GCA_028555095.1 Dicrostonyx torquatus
CAGTCCCTCATGGTCCTGACTTCCTTTCTCATTTTCTCCCTCCTTCTGCTCTTCCACTGGACCTTGGTAGCTCGATCCCTTGTTCTGATGTGAATGTGGGTCTCTGGCTCTATCTCCATTCATCATGCAATCTAAGTAAACTACTCTTTCTATTAGACAATCTAGGATTTGCAAAAACTAATGGTTTTACATTTTATAGGGGATATAAATCGCAAATCATTATTTTAGTATGGAAGAAAAAGGGCTCAGAAATAAGAATTTTTGAAATCTTAAAATTTATTATACTCATGCTTATTTTAGAAAATTTAGAAAGTTCTAATTAATCAAAAATACTGCCACCTAAATAACTCAGTATTTCAATGTATGTAGATTTTAAATTTTTGTAAAGAGAATTTCCTAAATGGAGATTTTAGTTCCTATTTGGAATGATTGTTTTATTTAATATTTTTCTTTGCCCCAGATGTCTTTATTTTACATTTACATATGTATTTTTAACAGTATAGACTTTTTCTCTTTTGTGCATTGAGCACAGGCTCCCTCCCATCAGTTTTCACAAAGTGTGCTTCTCAGGTGAGGCAGGCTGGTGGCCTAGTTGAGCTCAGGTGCCCTCTTGGCTTCCCTCACTTATTTTAGAAGCCATCTCAGCTCTTACAGTAAGTACTCAATGTGCTCAGTGTGTGCATTAATTCTCTTGGCAAGAATCTTGTCCTTAATTTACCTGTTTACAACATTGCCAACAGCATGCTTGGTGGTGTGTAGACTCTTCTGGTTCTGCCATGGTGACAGTCCTGATGCATTTCTTTTTTAACAGCGCCCCATCCCTTGATATTTATAGCACCCTTGTTGTTAACTTGCATGGCTATGCCCAAAGGAACAACTCTTTGTTTCCTAAAAGGCCTAAAAGCAGGTGCCTTTCCTTTTTCCCTTTGTGTTTGTCATTTTGGGGAATACTGGAAGATGGCTGCCTTTGCCAAAAGCTAATTTCTTTTACTTCTGACCATTCTATTTTTGTGTGGAAGTATAGTAATCACTCTTAGATACCTTGTAATTTATTTAACCAGTCCTCTGCAGTAATGAAAATTTTATGGGTTTTTTTTTTTTTTTGCACATTTTTCTGGTATTGTCCTTAGGACAAATTAGTAAAAGTGAGGTGCTATTAGTGTGTGTCGTTTATAGAGTGTGTGGGTACCAGCTATAAATGTGTATTGCTTATCAGTTTTTGAAAATCTTCATTAAGAATTTATTTGGTTGTATGTAAGTTCATTCTTTCATTAAAGCCCCTTCTTGTCTGCTTTTCTAAATCTTTAACATGTTTACTTATAAAAAAATATTTCAAAGGTATGGAAAAGAACAGACAATAGCATAAGACATTTCTTTCTGTATCTCTCCTTTCATCTGATATCAGTTGCCCTAATCCTAAAGTTCAAACTTTAGGGTTCCATTAATTTTGGGGTGTGTGTGTGTGTGTCTGTGTGTGTGTGTGTGTGTGTGTGATTATAGTTTTGAGCCACTGTGCCTGGTCATGTGGATCTGACATTCTTGACAGCTACTTTTAGTGTGTGTTAGAGAGGTTGTTTCCCAGGCCGAGCTTATTCTTACTATGACAGGCTGGCCTCAGACTTGCAGCATTCCTCCAGCCTTACCTTCCCAGTGTTGGGGTTATAGGTGTGCACCGTTATGGTAATTTGGATGTGAATAGCCCCCATATTTGCATGGCTGGTCCCCAGTTGATGGACTGTTTGGGAGGGATTGGGAGGTATGATTTTATTGTAGTAGGTGTGACCTTGTTGGAGGAGCTGTGTCACTGGACTTTTAGGTTTTGGGTGGCTAAGCCAGGCCCAGTGTCTCTGTCTCTGCCTGCTGCTTGCAGGTCAGGAAGTACTCCCTTCCACAATGATAATGGACTGACCTCTGAGATTAGAAGCCAGCCCCAGTTAAATGCTTTTCCTTGGGCATGGTGTCTCTTCACAGCAATAGAACAGTGACTACAACACCATCACATCCAGTTAGTCTTTTTCTTTTTACTTGGGGGGGGGGATTTGTGTAGAGAGAGGACGGCTCAAGAGTCAGTTCATCCTTTGACCTTGAGGGTTCTGGAGAGCAAACTGAGGCTGTTAGGCCTGCATCTCTAACCACACACTCCACCCCCACCCCCACAGTAATCTCATCAGACCCCCAGGTAGTCTTTTTTTAGAATAAATTGTTTTTGATGGAGTCTAAGAGTTCTATTTTTTTAAATAAACTTTTCCCTTTCAATGACTTATTTTTATTGTTATGTCTGTTTGAGGGTGTCAGATCCCCTGAAACTGGATTTATAGATAGTCGTGTACTACCATGTGGGTGAGTAGACAGGAGTCCATGAGCAGATCCAGAGTTGTATCGGTGAGGAAGAGCAATCAGCTGGGTAGAAGGGCTCTCCCTGGGGAAGTGCTTTCAGGAGAGGGTGGGATCTATGGTTCACAAAAGTTTCTAATGGCCAAGTAAAGTAGGAACTCAAAGATGACCACTGACTTTAATAGGAACTAATTCTTGACCTCAGTGTAGTTTTGGAAGCATAGATGGATAAACTTGGTGTGAGTTTCATGAGAGACAGATTTGGAAGTGTCAAAGTAAACATGCAGAAAAAAATTATGTTGCAAATAGAAAAATGAAGGTGGAAGTAGTGATTAGAACAGTTGTGTTAATTTGAGAGACTTCATTACTGGAATGCTAACAGGCAGGATTCAGTAGAGGAAATGTGATGTTCTAGGGGGAGAAGAGTACAGTATCCCAGAGTAGATGGAATATGAAATCCACACAGTGGGGGGCAATTTTGATGTTTACAGTGAGGAATGAATAAATCGAGATAATTGGTATCTGTTGCATGGAATATCTATTTTTTTATGGTGAGACATTTAAATTTTACTTCACTATTTTGGAACATAAAACTTTTTTTTTACTCCAGATATCCTACTTTACAGTAGATCTCAAAATGTACTTCTCCTGTCTGACGTGTACCCTTTGACCAACATTCTACTTTCTCCTCCTGTGATGCAGAAATATGATCACACATTAATAACACGATATTTATTAGGACTGTTTCACTAAATCTAGGTTCATTTGCCTTATTACAAGTAGGTTGTGATGTTTTCTCATCATGTCACATTTTCTTTGTCTATTCACCCATGATGAACCCTTCTGTTGGTTTCATATCTCGGCTGTTGTGATCGTGGGCTGCATATGCAGAAATCCCACTGACAACATCTGTTTCTTTGGATGCATAAGGATATTATGGTTTAATTCTTTTGAGGTACTTCATAGTGATTAGCAATTAAATTGGCTATAGCAATTTACACTTCCACCAACAATGGTTTTTGTGCTCCAACCAGCATGAATTTAGATATCTCTGGATTGAGTTTTTACCCTCTACTGATGCATTTTCTCATGCACTTGTTATTCATTTGCATCACTTTGAAATATCTGTTCTGACCCTTTGCCCTCTTTGTTTAGCCAAAGCTGACATTATGATCCTGCTTCCTTAGCCCAACATACCTGGCCTTTGCCCACTTTTAAAGTTGGGTTGTTTTCTTGCTGTGAATTGTTTGAGCTTAAATATTTGGGATTTTAATCCCTTACCAGACTGAGTCTGTGTAAATAGTTTCTCCAATCTGTGTGCTGTGCTCACTTTGTTGTGTAACTTTTTAGTTTGATTTGTATCATATAAAAGAAAAAAGAAAAAAAAAAACAAAACCAAAAAAGCACCTCCACTCCACTGTCAGGTTTTCCCATTTCTTTCTAGTGTAATAGTTTTAGATCTTATGTTTGTGTTTAATCCATCCTTGTATATAGTAGAAGGATCCAATTTTATCCTCCTATAAAATACACATATCTAATTTTCCTAGCACCATTTATTGAAGAGATATCCTTTCCTTGTTGTGTATCCTGGTTCATTGGTCATTGTGTTACAGGGGTTTAGTGAATCCCCAAGTCCAGACCTCCAGCTGTGTCTGGGAGATGCATGTGTATCCAGATGCTCTTTTCCAGACATGTAGAACCAGACGCTGACATCAGCTTCTTCCCCTATTGCTACCCACCTTACTTTTTAAAAGAGTCTCATAGAATTGAACCTGGAGCTCACTGAGTGACTGGACTGGCTGTCCAGCAAGCTTCTAGGGCTCACCTGTCTTTACCTCTGCTAGCACTGTTACCCTGCTTTTACATAGGTATTAGTATCACATTGAGCCATTTTTCCAGCACTCCCTCCTTCAAAAGCTTTAAATAAAAGCTTAATGGCATTAGAATTTAAAATACCCCTCCACCCAGGACAGGTAACTGTGATTCTCATGACTTCCCAGGGGAAGACTATGGAGAAAACAAAAAGAAGAAAAAACTATGCTGTTTGTTTGAGATAAGCCTGCATAGAAGTCAGCCCCAGGACTGAGAAAGACAGGGAAATCCAACCAACTTCATGGCAGGTGGTAGAGACTGAGCCTAGGGGGTAGGACTTGTAGGAAGGAAAAGAACATGGTCTTAAGGTGAATTACCTTCCTTGGGATGGTCTATTAGCCAAGGCCTTCATCTCCAGCTGAGTGAACTTACAGGAAAGAAAGTTGAGGTGTTTCTCTACCTAGGGGGAGATTTCATTCTTCGCTGTTACATTCCCCACCCTGAAGAGGTAACCTTAAAATCGTTTAGGAAATGAGCTGAAACTAGGAAATAGCTAGATGTAACCCACTGCTATCCAGCCCCACAGCTGTTCACCAGAAGGGGTTAAGGCTTGGATTAGAGTTTTAGTTCCCCCATGTGTCAGGGATGCATGTTTGGGAGGAGATGAGAAACCAGCACTCCTTCCTGGCAGTGTCTAACCATTTCTGGAACTGCTGCCTCAGGGTACTTTCGGGTACCTGCCTTGAGCTGCCTTCCAGTGCTGCTCTCCCCTCCAAAGTGACCATAAGTGCCATTTAGGAAGTTGGAGTAACAATCAAATCTGACTTGTACTGCTGGGTGGAGGCACCTGTTTGGTAGGCCTACCTAGGGGACCCTAAAAGTACATTGGAAGTTCTATTAATATAACAGCCAGGAGTAGGGAGGAAAGGAAGTCAAGTTTTTGCCTGGCACCTTGTCGGGGACCGTCGCCCCAACATAGAAACTGATGTTTTTCCCCAAATGTGTCCCCGGAGACGCGTGGAAAGAAACAGGCTTTCACACCGTTACAGCTTAAAAGGCCGCTTCAGACCTTTCCTATTCTTCAGCGTGGCCTTGTGTTTATTATATCTCCCAAAAACCCATCCTGCTCTCAATGCTCTCTCAAAACCCCTTCTGCTTTTCCATGCTCTCTATTTCCGCTCTGCCATGCTCTTTCTAACTCATTTTTCGCTCTGCTCTCTGTCCTCACCTTTGAGGAACTTATCTATTCTTATTCCTTTTTCTGGGGCACCTCCCCCAGCACACACACACACCTGCATTCCTTCACCAGCTTGGAGATAACCACTTCTCATGGAGCAATCTACAAATGAAAAGGAAGGCTGGAGCAGAACCTTCACCTATTGTCTTTCTAAATTGTCGCCTTCAGCTATGAAACTGCCTGGCGTCCTCAGGCTGGCAGGTATCAGAGCCCACAGCACCTAGAGAGAAATGTGAAGAGGTGAAGGCAGGAGTTGGCAGCAATATTATGCCTTTGGCAGGGAACCAGGCAAGGCCAGAGGTTAAACTATAAATGTTCAAATCAAAACCCATTAGCATCTGCTGATGGGTTCCCCTCCTCATCCCCCTTCCACTTTGACCTCGAAGGCTGGACTCCAAGAGATGAGCCCAGGATAAGCTTCCAGGCACTTCTGAGTTGTTGGAGTAGCTAGAATCACAGTATGAAGGCCCTCCTGGCTCCACTGCTCGCCACCCCCCGCAATACTATTACAAGCCCTTAGACTTGTGAAATTTGGCCATCATTTCAGATTATCACATTTGTTGGTTCTTTCTTCATAAATGTCTCTATATTGCCTAGGTTTTATTACCTGCAATTGATATGCCTACCTCCATCTAAGTCATTGTTTGAAACCATGAACTGCACTTGGCATGTCATTCATGCTTGTAATTCCAGCACTCGGAAAGCTGAGGCAGGAAGATTACCATGAGTTTGAATCCTACCAGGACTATAGCGTGAGACCCATCTCAGAAAACCCAAAACCATGAATTTGCAAAGCCAACATTCTCCACAGTCATTAAAAAATCCATTCCAGACACTGACCAAATACCTTCTCTTTACACCATGCTAATCACAACCCAGAAGTTCCCTGGAAGCTCACAGACATGCACAGGGTGGTTGATCAGGGAAGAGAGAGGAATGGACGCACAAAGGGTCTTCCACATCAGCAAGTCAGAAGGGAGAGATTCCTTCCAGGTAGATAGCTGTCCTTTAGTCACAGTGCAGCTTAGCTGCCTCTGCTGGGAACAGGCCAGTTGTGGGAGACAACCCTGGCCCCTACCTATTCACATTTCACCAGCACAGGTTAAACTTTTCCTTTTGTCTGAGAAATCTTCATGCAGCCTCAGGCATATAAATAAGTATACCAATCAAACATTTACTGATAATAAATCAAAGATCTTAAGGCATTTCTTTGGTGTACAGATATAAATTGAACATTGAGTGAAGATTAAGGCACATCTGCATGCTAATGAGATAGAGGTGTTCACTTATTTTCACATAAAGAATCAAATCTTGGCCGAATATATTATACTGCAGGACAGAGCATCTCATTTTTCAGAGTTGGTTTGATTTCATAGCCATCAGTGCTGAGTGCAAAGTGACAGACGTATATTTTGAATTATATCAGAAATCGTTGGAAATTGTGTTGTAATTCCAAGCCAGAATTTATTTAATGTTTTTTTATATGAAACTCAAGTCAACAAGTTACAGTACAGTCCAAAGGGTAACTAACTAGTTTGATAACATGCTGAGGAGTTAACTGTAGGGAAACACTGAAATTCTGTTTTTTATAATTAATCACATTTTCTGTAAGATCAGAAAACATTAGCTCATACAATGGTATCAATCTACACAGCTGTTTGGGACATCTTTTGATGGTGTAGCAGGCATGATGTCACACAGTGTACATGTATGTTTTGAACCAAGACTGTAGTAATGTAACATATGTGACTATTAACAGAAATACGTCTGAACCATTATGTACTTAATATCTGATGATTGCACATTCAGAAGTCTTATACCATTGCTGTGTGTGTGTATGTGTACACATGTGATAACACTTTTAAAAAACTGTTCTAGTCTACAGCTACCCAGTTTGTGTTTTGCGGGGGTTACTGTTAGACTTTTATTTCTAATTTAATGAATTTGTTTACATACTTTACACAAAGGCACACATACATCTGCAGGGATATGTGTGAAATAGAATATAATAGATTCTGAAAACTAGAAGGAAATAATAGAGATGGATCTATTGTCATTGTGGTACCAAGGTGGATTTTGAACTGAGAGTCAGACAAAAAGGAAGGGTGTGGGCTCTGGGACAGAAGTGGTTCCTGGTTTGTAGTACTGGGGGTTGGACTTGGGGCTTCATAGCCTGCTGGCTTGTGCTGTACCCACTGAGCGCCACTCAGCCGCTGCCCTTTGAGGAAGAAAGCAATAGTTAGTGTTGGTAACTGGTCTGGAGGAACAGTGCTTCTGTTGAAACGTGCATTTTCTTGGGGTAGTGGGTACATCCACACTACACTGAAGAGATAATACTGTCATGAACTATTTCTGCTGCAAGTATAAAAAAGATTTCCACAGGATAGCATTTCCTAAAATTCTGTTTTTGACAAAGAAATATTTAATTAAAAGATTTAATATTAAAGATGATATCTTCTTTACAAAAAGGAAAACTGCAGTTTAAACTGAGAATGTGAAGTCTCTTAGGCAGACCTACTTGTTAGCTTTCCCAGAGCATGGTTGTTCTCCAGCACCATACAGCGGTAGGCTGCCTTCATACCAGTTTCTTGCTAGGATGAATCCATATCTTCTATATTGGCGGGATTCTATGGCCTAGTAGACAGAAGAAACTGAATTAAACTAGTTTAAGGGCAGACTTCTCTTTATTTTGTTTTTTTTTTGGGGGGGTTTTTTTTTGGTTTTTCGAGACAGGGTTTCTCTGTAGCTTTGGAGCCTGCGCTGGAACTAGCTCTTGTAGACCAGGCTGGTCTCGAACTCACAGAGATCCGCCTGCCTCTGCCTCCCGAGTGCTGGGATTAAAGGCGTGCGCCACCACCGCCCGGCTCCAGACTTCTCTTTAATATGCTACATTCATTGTATTCATTGAGAATGAGTTCCCTTAGATTTACTTGGTTATAGAACCTTCTTCAATGGCTATCTCTTCCACAGAGTATAAATTAAGGAACAGAGAGTTGAAAATTTTCAAAGGAAAAGAAGGCTGCTTCCTTTTTATGTGTCCAGCCCAACCTGAAGTGTGTAAACATGGAATGTGTTGCTCTTCCTCTGTCCACCTCCATGCTGGGGCCTCTGCCTGTTACTGCTTAATAAAGGAGCTGAAGTACTAAGTAGTTCCCCCACCTACTCTGCTTCTCCCAGATGACGCCAAAACCAGGACAACTGGAACCTTTACTTGGCTTTTTTTTGTTGTTAGACTAGAATGACCCTGTAACTGTAGGTAATTTTGATGAATTTGGAACTAGGTAGCGTTTTTCCACCTGGCTTCCATCCCACTATAATTGTAAGGAGGCCAGTGCATGTGTCTTTAGAGTATAGTTATTTAAAATTATAAGCAGGCAGTAAACCTTGAAGAGTTATTTCTGATTTAATTAGTTTTCATTTACCTAGGAATCCCAAACTTTCTAAAATACAAAAAAGAGCAAGTTATTATAATAATTTAAAAATAAGCTTATGCAACGTTGCATTTGTAAAAATATTAAAAGTTATTTTGAGAGGTAGCCTATATAGTCTTTGCTGACCTTGAACTTGTCATTCTTCTGCCTCAGTCTCCCAAGAGTTAGACTCATAGCTATGGCTGGCTTTCATGTTTTCAGAATACTCTAGAATCACAGCCAGCATTTGTTGGATGAACAGTTTTTCATCACAATGCATGCATCTAAACTTGTTGGTTTTCTTTCCCGTACGCTCCTATATGTGTTCCCTTATGTTAACACAGACAATGGACATGTAGTCCTTAGTGTCTACAAAGTGCTGGAATACTGTCATGTTGAAATGTAGTTTCACAGCTATTTTTAGTTTAGATGTCAGTTTTAAAGGTGTATTGACATTATTTCTTTGGAACATATTATTGTGGATGGGACTATAACATGGGAGATGATTCTAAGCTCTTGTGGGACAGATTTGCTAACTAACTGCCTTCTAATGTCTAGGTCCAGGAGCTCCATGAGGAGGAGGCACAGTGGGTTAACTATGATGAGGATGAGTTGTGTGTGAAGATGCAGCTGGCTGATGGGATCTTTGAGACCTTGATCAAAGATACTATTGATGTTCTCAATCAGATCAGTGAAAAACAGGGGAGAATGCTACTTGTGTGACATCTTGCAAATAAATCGAACACTGAGTGCTAACACGAGTCCTGGGCCTTTCTCCCGATATACACCCATCTCCACCATAGCAAGAATGCTTCTGGACCTCGTGCCTGTTCTTGTGGACTGCTGGTTTGGAGTTCATGGGACAATGTGGTGTATCTGGTATTACAGCCTTTGCCTTTCCCGTGGGCAGGGTTACACTCCTGATGTTGAGGTTTGGTATCATCATTTACCTCCTTAGCACCCTACTAGGTCTCAGATGAGGGCCGAGAACACCAGACTTACCTCTGAGGTTAGACAAGGCCATCACTTCCTTGAGTCTCATCAGGAAAGAGAGGTAAATAAGTTAATCTTTTAACTTTCAAAATATAATACTGGTCTGTATAAAGAAAGTCATAAATGGACATTGTAGTCTATGAACAGTATTAAACCCATAACCACTTCTAAAATAGGCAACTTCAAGATTTTCTGCCTATTCACATTCTGAAGTTTATTTCTTCTTGAAGACCCATTCCTTCCATCCTGAAGCTGAGCAGCACCACGTGGACATCAGAAATAAGTGGTAGCTTTGCTGTCTGGGCACCACCTTAAAAACTATAACCCATTGCATTGTGTTTAATTTTCCTGTCTGGGCGAAAACAAATGCCCCATTGAAGATGAGGCTCCAGGACTGCCATGGGCTGGTTCCTCTGCCTGTCCCTCCCTAGTCTTTCCTCACTTGCCCTAACCTCTGCCAGCTGCTCTCAGAATCGTAGATACTCAGGACCATCTCAGGCATCCAAGCATGGCAAAAGTGGAAAGAGTCATTTTGGCCTTCAAACTTTGAATTCCCATCTCTCCCCAGAAGTCAGATGCTGTTACTTGAATGATTTAGGAAATGAGTGTGTGCACCAAAGACAAGAAGATATTGTCTATAGTCTGCGTGCTTGTTTTGCTCTGTGGAACATTTTTAATTTATTTTAAGATAAATTATTAAGTTGAAGATGTGTATCCCTATTGAGAAGTGAGATTCTCATAATAGCAAACCTCTGTCTCGAAGTTTCTACAGTTTAGTCTTCACACAGGAAAGAGAGCTGCAGTTCTAATAAATGTGTACACACACTGAAGAATCAGTTCATTTCATCAGAAAGACGACAGGCATTTACAACATCACCTGTGACAGCAGGAGCAGGAGGGGACTTGAAAGTTTACTCCTGCCTCCCTTGCATCTCACAATTGTACCTGAGAAAAGTCTCCAGACTCCAGCTGCTGCATCCGAGCACTCAGTGCTCACCGGGCCCTGAGCACTTGCCTTCTAGACTGGTTTCTCCATCAGTCCTGTCCTTCAAGTAGTCCCGGAGAATGTGGATGATCTTAGGCGTGATTGGAAATGCCTTAGCCTTACAGTTCCGACTAGAGCAGCATGGTAAGACATCCACCGGGTTCACACTTACAGATACCCTGGGCTTTACGGCTTCTTCAAAAGACATTAGAAAACCCAAAGACAGTGTAACCCTTAAGTGTGCACGTTTGTTGTTTTCTGCATCTCTCTTCCAGACTTGCCTTTGTGTCTCAGATATTTCACTATGCACACTTCATTCCTCTTCAAATTTCATCCTGTCATTACATGAGATTTGCTAAAATCATCATTGGGATATTTGCATTTTGCACAGTGACTGGTGTGCTAGCTCTTGACAATAGGAAAGCACTGAAATGTTACAATTGGGTCTCCTGAATGCTCAGGTGGGTATCTCATCAGCATCTCCTCCGTGCATTTGCTGTTGAGCTGTCGTCTTTAGCCATAATGAGCAACTTGACTAAGAGAAGCAAAGGTTCCTTGGGGTTATTTACCAGTAGTGTGAAAATAGTGTTTTCATGTGGTCAAGGAAAGCAAAGATATTTCTTTTCAGTTTGTGTTCTTTGGAAGACAGGAAACATCTTGTGTACATCCCTTGACTGTTTGTAGGAGTACATTGTCTTTATGATACTGAACTTTACAGCTGCTATACTTTTTTACAAGTGAAGATCAAATTATAATAGGAATATAGGTTGTTTTCCACGTCTTCATTATTTGGACCTAAAGTTAATTTTTAATAAAGTGTATCTTTACTCTTTACATTAAAATGCCAGAAAAGGAAAAACATACTGATATAAGTCCATGGACTCAGCAATCTGGACACTGCTGGACCGTGGCAGTGACCATCCTAACCTCCTCCAGCTGTCTTCACTATCCAAGAATCCCGCCTTCCAGAAAAGAGATAGGAATAGACCAGTCTTGTCCTTTGCTAGCAATCATATCTACAGTTTGATAGCAAAAATAAAAAGAATGTAGGGTTTCTAGGTTTTAACTATTTGGATCTAAATGAGATGGGTTTATTGATAGGATCAGGAATGATAAATGTGGATACCCAGCTACTTGTTCCATACTGGGATCTTTTTAATGAAGCCCTGCCTCCTAACCAAGAACCTACTTTTCCCTCTTCTAATCTTTGCTCCCTCTCCCACACCTGTCCTTTCTGTCTCTGCATAACTCCTCTCAAAGATCTTTGCATCAGCAGTAACACGTTTAGAATAGCACTGTCAGAACCTAGTAGTAAACCACCATGCAGGCTTCAGATTTACTTCTGAGTCCAAAACAATTTATGCTACCCAGGGCAGTTACCTCTGGGTTAAACAAGTACAGGGTATCAATCCCCTCTTCAGGTCTAAACAGGAATTTTTCTCTAGTGAAAAGTGGGAAGAGCTCAAAAAGTAGTTAATAAGGAAGGGGAATTCCTTCTGTGACTACAGGTCTCTGAGAAATTACCTTTCAAAAGAGATTGCATTGCTCATAAGAGTGTTGTGGCCTATTGATAAAAACAATTTTGTTCACTTTCTTGTCTTGAAAAAAGTGGCCTTAGCTTTTTGCAATACTTGAATAAAGTGTGTACTTGCAAAAGAATTTCTGTAGCACAGCATTAGAGACTCATAACTTTTCTGCAAGAAATTCAAACTTACATCTTCCTTTTACTACCTTAAGAATACTAGTGAATAAAACATAATTCAAAGAGCAAGTGATAGAAACTACAATGATGTTTAATGCAAATTGTAGGAATTTACATGTTTACAAATCATCTTAAACTGGTTGTGCAGCAATTCAATAAAATCTTTGTATTATAAAAATGTGAAGAAAAATGTAAACTGGTGTAAAGGAGGTACTGTCATTTTAATTAACCTATGTTTAAAAGCTTTTCCTTCTGGACTTTGCAAAGCCTTCTTGGTTACACATTGCAAAGCATTCTTTAGGGGGCTCAGCCTCCTTGTATGTACTGTACTGTGCAGACATGAAAAATAAACCCGTTTACTGTGTGTGTGTAAATAGCCTGGTCATCAGGCCATTTTCAGCCAATAGTCACACCCGTGCAGCTCTGCACAGAAGACCAAGGGTGTGGTTTGTAAGTAATCTGTAAAATAACTGGGATGGATTCCCATGTATAGCTGTGTAAATAGATTTGTTAACTAAAATGTACTTTAAGATGAAATCTGTAAATAAATTGATTTATAAATTAATTTCATGTCAGGTGTGAGTTTGTCCATTCATGAGCCAAGTTTAGAAAAGGAGCTCTCATAAAATTGACTTGTTTCTGATTTCTTGTATTGCTCCAGGACACTTGTTCGTAGAGTATGGGGAACTGTTTGTAAAAGCTGTTGACCCTGCGTCCAGGAGACCAGCATAGGAAGCTAAGCACCCCGGGCTCTGGCTGTTTGTTAGTTCCTCAGATAATCACTGAGTGCCACCTGTGTTCTTACCATTGTGCTTAGTGCTGGGCAGAAGGACATGGTCCCCGGCTTAGAGCTGGGAGACCAACGGGGAGGCAGAAATGGTCTCTGGCTTAGTGCTGGGGAGACAGCTGGAGAGACGGGCATGGTTCCTGGACTGGTTGAGCTTAAAGTCTAGTGAACAAGCATCATCAAAAATACTTTCTGGCCAGGCAGTGGTGCATGCCTTTAATCCCAGCACTCGGGAGACAGAAGCAAGCCAGCCTGGTCTACAAGAGCTAGTTCCAGGACAGACTCTAAGCTACAGAGAAACCCTGTCTTGGGGGCGGGGGGCAATTTCTGAAAACCAGTGCATGTCAAACTGCCAAAGACTGCAAAGGAAAAGTGTGCTCAGGGAGGAATGTGTTAAAATGGTGGGGCTGGGTCAGGAGAGAGTTCCCTGATAAATCTTGACTGGATTTTGTTTTTTGACATGAGATCTCACTATGTAATCCAAGTTGGCCTCAAACTTTGAACATATTCAGCCCTCTTACTTCAGCTTCCTCTGTAGATAGGATTCCAGCATGACACTGTATCTGGCTTATGTGTTTGTTTTGAACATTGATGGGCTTCCTTCAATTCATGATAAGTGCCATTTCTTCCAGATGACTTGAGTCTTGCTCAACCCTGAAAAATAACACATAAAGCCACACATAATTAAGTGGGCCACAAAAATGACTGGGTGTAGAGGGTGTAATTTATTTCTAGAAATAAGAGCTTGGTGTAGCATGGAGCTGGGTATGCAGAAGAATCAAAGAATTCCAACGATGGAAGTATGTGGCCCTCAAACAAGTCTCTTGTGCAACAGGTACCCACCATCCCCACTACATTCAACTTCCTCCTGGTGGCAAAGTCTGCTGTACTTTCAGCCCCTTGCCTCATTAAGGACTTCAGAAAATCACTGACCCCAAATGGCAACAGACTAAGATATTGTTCAACTCATTAAAAATAACCACACTCAAAAGGTCTGCATACATACTATGTGCCAGATAATGTGACTGGTGCTAAGGACATGCTTGTTGGGGGGAGGGGGACTGGCTGCTGTAATCTTGAATCAAAACATGAGATGAGAAGATGGCAACATAGCAGAGCCAAAAATGGTGAGAGCTCACAGGAACTCCAGAGATCAGAGCGCAAGTGCTGGTAGCTCAGAACAGTGGACAAGGTGCAGAGATTGCATCTCTCACAGGTGTCTGGGCTCTGTGGCCAAGATCAGCAGGCAGATAAAGTACCTGTCAGTGCCTGATTCAAGGTCACCCAAAATAAACAAGACACACCAGGTGTGAGTGTGACACTGGTTTTCTTACAGCCCCTGCAGTTTCTCAGCCACGCCCACCCCGTGGCCGCAGACCTACAAATGCGTGGATGAGATCAGCTGCCAGCACCCTGCTCAGGCTGTCATGAAAGACTTTCTCTTCATCCCTCCCCATTTAACAATGGAAGACAAAGATCTGGGGGTGTGATGAGAGCCAGATACCAGTGCTGCAATGGGAGAGTCCCACAGCACAGGCCGGAGAAGCATTCAGGTGTTCTTATGTGATCCCCACAGTAGGGAACTGCATGTGACTACAGTCTAGCCCTCCCTCAAAGGCTACCACAACACATCACATCCAGCAGGACAATTAGCTCCAAATGTGGAGGGCAGCTTGGTCTGATAGGGCCTGCTTAGCCTCCCCTTTGGGTGCCTGTTGGAGACAGGGTCTCCCTCTGACTTTGAGATAACTTAGGATCACCAGGAAAACAGATCAAGAAGAGACCTTCACTCAACTAGGAACCCCATGTGTCTGGACTATGACTGGTTTTTGTGTTTTGTTTTTTGAGACCATTTCTCTGTGTAGTCCTGGTTGTCCTGGAACTTGATCTGTAGACCAGGCTCACATCAAACTCACAGAGATCTGCCTGCTTCTCTCTCTGGAGTTCTGGGATTAAATATGTGTGACACCACTGTCTGGAAGAATAAGTCCAATTTAATTGGTGTTGAGGGACTACCAGATGTATAGCTGATAATCATTCTATCTGAGCAGACATCTGTTCCAGCTGTTTCTTCCCTCCGCAAATTATGTGCACACCAGTGTCAGCATAACACAAATGCCACCCTGCTCTGCCAACAGACAACTGAGGGTGACTGTGCTGTCCCTCGGCACCCTGACTAGTTAGTTTGGTGAGTCCAGTTTGTCTTGGGAAATTCCAAGTCATTGTGTAGAGACAGAGCCCTTACAATGAGAGTGTGGGATGAGAGGGACTTCTGGGATGACAAATCCTCCCTTCGGCTGTGCCAGTTCCTGTCAAGGTATTGTCAGAACAGGTGAAACGTCCTCCCACGCACACCCTCCATGAGCTTTCCAGGAGACACTTGTCTGCTACTCCTGTAGGGACCCACTGCCCCTGGTCCTTGAGCCAAACCTTTTCATCCCAACCAGACAAATGATGGCAGGAAGTCACAGTTTGTCTGAACTTGACATGTCCTATAATGTCACCCATTGCACTGATGTGTTCAGGATCCTCAGCATGACAGAGAGGTTTTAATATCCCTTTGTTCTGTCCAACTTTCTTCCATCGCTTGAGGTCCCATGACAGGAAGGCCCTGAAGACAGACTTGCCACAGGTGTGAGGTAAGACCTGATGATGTAGCCTCAGTTCAGATCACAGCTGCCCAGGAAATACGCTGAGAAGAGCAGCTGGTGGTGGGTGGCTGGGATTCCACGGGACAACATGATGGACAGCCTGCTAGCCATTCCCTTCCAAGGTCAGGATCTTCCAACATAAGCTGCAGCCCAAGAGTGATGTTTAATGTTCAGATGGCTTTGGTTAGGCAGGATTTTTAATGCTTGTATTGTTATTTGGTCACCACACTTTTTGATCTCATCCCACTGTTATCTGGGACAAACTGCAGAAGATTCATTTCATGTGATGACCCTGTCTCTGTGCTATTGCTTGGACCATGGCTGTGGTGTCATGCTCAGATGGGAATCTTTTTTGCTATCTGAGCATATGACTAAAAGTGTTTTTGAAGCCACAGTGGCATCTCTGCGTCTGCATGACATAGAATGGTGGCCTTACATTTGCAGATGTGTCTGTTGTGTGAGGCACCTCTGTAGTCTGCCCAGCAGCCCCATGTGATTGTCACATGGAGTTTCACATGAAGAAGTGGCCATGACCTGCTTGATATAGCCCAGTTTGCCATACGGTATGGCAAGGGCTTGCTGGCCACACAGTTGTGTTGCATCTAGGATTTCCTTGGGCTATAGGGGAGTGGAATCAGTTTTTATGATTTGGCTCATTTTATATAAAGGTGGACTTTTTGTTCTGTGGTGGGCCAGACAGTCACAGCAATTTACTGAGTATAAGTTAGATTAGCTTTTCAGTTCCATTTCTTTTAAAATTAAGTTTTAAACCCACCTTTTTTTAAGGTTTATAATTATATATGTGGGGAGGTGGGAGTACATGTGCTCAGTATGATCAAGTGTATGAAGATCCCTTGAAGGCCAGAAGAGGGTGTCAGAGGCCCTGAAGCTAGAGTTACTGGTAATTTAAAACCACCACACCACCACTATTGCCACCCCTATCCAGATACTGGGAATCAACTCCTGTCCTCTGTAAGAGCAGCTAGCACCCTTTACTGCAGTGCCATCCTTCACTCCTTCAGTTCCACTTTTCTTCTTTGTTTTTCAAGACATGGCTTCTTTGGCTGTCCTGGAACTTGCTCTATAGACCAGGCTGGTCTCGAACTCACAGAGATCCATCTGTCTCTGCCTCCCGAGTGCTGGGATTAAAGGTGGGCGCCACCACACTGCCTGGCTAGTTCCACTTTTTTTTTAAAAAAATTCATTTTTGTTGTGTGAGTGTGTGGTGTAAGAAAGGGACACACATGCTACAACATGCATTTGGCGCTCAGAGAATAACTGATTTTTGGAATCAGTTCTCACCTTCCAGCTTTTCTTTAGTTCCATGAATAGAACTCAGCTCCTCCAGACTTGACAGCAAACACCTTTATTATCCTCTAAGTCATCTTATCACCCACCTCTTTTCTAACGGTTCTTCATTAGAGGCAATAATAAGAGTGATCGCCGGGTGATGGTGGCGTACGCCTTTAATCCCAGCACTCGGGAGGCAGAGACAGGCAGATCTTTGTGAGTTCGAGACCAGCCTGGTCTACAAGAGCTAAGTTCCAGGACAGGCTCCAAAGCTACAGAGAAACCCTGTCTTGAAAAAAATAAATAAATAAATAAAAGTGATTAATGATTTTTGCCAAGGAAGAGACCAATGCACGATTTGAAGTCATCCAAGATAAGACAACACACAGGGGAGACGGTGGGGGTGGGAGTAGGGAGGGGCAGCACTCAAAGTAGCATAGCATTTATTTACAGCCAGAGAAGAGACCCCGCACTATATAGAGTTCCTTGAAATGCCTTGATCCTCCACGGCCAAAAAGATCCATTTTGGAGCTAGTCCAGCTGCAGTGGAAGACTTTGACCTTGGCCCTACTCCAGCAGAAAGCTGGAGGCATGCTTGGAGCCACTGACATGAGTACAAGCCGAACAAAATGTTCTACTGATCTAAGGCAGTGGGAGATAAACCCTCATGCGGTTAGGCCAGTACTGGCTGTAGGACCTTTCAAAGGAATTTTATCTAATGTTCCCCAGCCGAGCACGACTGCCTTCCCCACAAGGATGAACATAGAGAAACTGAGGAAGTTAGGGAGCAGTTTGGGGATCGTAAGCTTTGCCTACTTGCAACCTCTTTTTGATTTTTTTAAGTGAAATTCAAGTCAGCAACTCAAATAGCAATTACAATTGTTTTATTATTATTTTATGTGTATGGATATTTTGCCTGCATGTGTTTCTGTGCACCACATGCATGCCTGGAATACACAGAAGCCAAGAGGAGGCATCAGATCCCCAGGGAGTGAGTTAACAAAGGGCTGTGGCCTGCCATGTGGGTGCTAGGAAAGGAGCCTGGGTTGTCTGGAACAGCAGCCAGTGTTCTTAACCACTGAGCCAACTCAGCTATCCAGTCTCTCAAATAGCAACTTTTTAAATCAAGGCTTCTAATACAATCCAAATAAGTATGAACTCAATACTTAGACACTGAAGGGTGAGTAGGAAACTATTAGAAGTCTTTTCTTCTATAATTTGTCTAGTTAAAGACAAAACCGGGACACTGAGAATCTCCCTGTGAACCTGGAGAATAAATAAATGTATGAGGATAGAGATTCAGGGATTGGGCCCTAGAAAGAGTAGGAAAACTGCTTTTATATAAGCAGAAGTTTTGGGCTGAAAAAGAAATCAGAGAAACATCACCCTTCACAATAGCCACAAATAACATAAAATATCTTGGGGTAACTCTAACCAAACAAGTGGAAGACCTGTATGGCAAGAACTTTAAATCTTTGAAGAAAGAAATTGAAGAAGACTCCAGAAAATGGAAAGATCTCCCATGCTCCTGGGTAGGTTGAATTAACATAATGAAAATGGCAATCCTACCAAAAGCAATCTACAGATTCAAAGCCATACCCATCAAAATCCCAGCAAAATTCTTCACGGACCTCGAAAGAATAATACTCAACTTTATATGGAAAAGTAAAAAACTCAGGAAAGCCCAAACAATCCTGTACAATAAAGGGACTTCTGGAGGCATCACAATCCCTGACTTCAAAATACTACAGAGCTGCTGTACTGAAAACAGCCTGGTATTGGCATAAAAACAGACAGGAGGACCAATGGAATCGAATAGAAGACCGGGATATTAATCCACACACCTATGAACACCTGATTTTTAACAAAGAAGTAAAAAAATATTAAATGGAAAAAAAGAAAGCATATTCAAAAATGGTATAACTGGCATAACTGGATATCAACATGTAGAAGAATTAAAATAGATCCATCTCTATTGCCATGCACAAAACTCAAGTCCAAATGAATCAAAGACCTCCACAAAAACCAACCACACTGAACCTCATGGAAGAGAAAGTAGAACGTACACTTGAATGCATTGGCACAGGAGACTACTTCCTAAATATAACCCCAGTATCACAGACACTGAGAGAAATAATTAATAAATGGGACCTCCTAAAACTGAGAAGCTTCTGTAAAGCAAAGGTCTTGGACTACAAGACAAAATGGCAGCCTACGGAATGGGAAAATATCTTCACCAACCCCACATCAGATAGAGGGCTGATCTCCAAAATATGCAAAGAACTCAAGAAATTGGTCATCAAAAGAACAAATAATTCAATAAAAAAAATGGGGTGTGGACCTAAACATAGAACTCTCAACAGAGGAATCTAAAATGGCTGAAAGACACTTAAGGAAATGCTCAACATCCTTATCCATCAGAGAAACGCAAATCAAAAAAAACCTCTGAGATTCCATCTTATACCTGTAAGAATGGCCAAGATCAAAAACACAGATAAAACTTATGCTGGCAAGATTGTGGGGTAAAGAGAACACACCTCCATTGCTGGTAGGAGTGCAAACTGGTATAGCCCTTTGGATATCAGTGTGGCGATTTCTCAGAAAATTAGGAAACAACCTTCCTCAGGACCCAGCAATACCACTTTTGGGTATATATCCAAAGGATGCTCAATTGTACCACAAGGACATGTGCTCAACTATGTTTATAGCATTATTTGTCATAGCCAGAACCTGGAAACAACCTAAATGCCCCTCTACTGAAGAATGGGTAAGGAAAATGGGGTACATTTACACAATGGAGTACTACACAGCAGAAAAAAAATGACTTCTTGAAATTTGTGGGCAAATGGATGGAGCTAGAAAACATCATATTGAGTGAGGTAACCCAGACCCAGAAAGACATATATCATAAGTACTCACTCATAAGTGGCTTTTAGACATAAAGTCAAGAAAACCAGCCTACAATTCACAATCCCAGAGAACCTAGACAACAAAGAGGACCTAAGAGAGACATACATCAATCTAATCTACATGGGAAGTAGAAAAAGACAAGATCTTCTGAGTAAATTGGGAGCATGGGGACCATGGGAGAGGGTTGAAGGGGAGGGGAGAGGAAGAAAAGGAAGTAGAAAAAATATATAGCTCAATAAAAACAATTTTCAAAAAAAAGAGCAGAAGTTTTATAACTGTACCGAATTGCTAGCACACAACAGCCTCAGATCTGAGTGGGCATGTTCCAGCTGCGTGGGATGGCAGAGCGTGCAATGCAGAGCGGGCCTCTCGTGTGTTCAGAACTAAGGGAAGTGGCAGAGTTCAGCACTGGTGGGCACTGCCGGAAACAAATCAGATTCATCTGCATTTAATTTTGAACTAATATTCTGGTCATTGTGTGTTCAGAAACATTTTACTATTGTCAAAATATTTGCAACCCCTAAGTTTAGTTACATAGCTCATGGTGTAGAAACATGAGCTACTGACTATCATGAAGAGAGATAACTGATTCTCTCAGGAAACTGCAGCAGAGAGTCAGCTCATGAGGACTCTAGACACCAGAGTCCTGCAAGTGAGGCAAGCAGCTCAAAACCAGGGTTGAGCTAAGGTCTGAATACTGAACAGAGTCACCTAGCGAACTCATCACAACTCCGTGCCAGAAAGAGGAAAAAGAACTAAATTCTAGGAAAGCAAAATGTCCTCAGAAAGTGAGCTGACATGAGAAAGTCTACAGAGAAAACATGGCTTCTACCAGATCCTCTTCCAGGGAATTCAGTCAAAAGCAGAGTTGCTCATCAAAGTATTATCACATCACACACTGGCAGACAGACAGCTAACCACTTTCAGACGCTGAGGGGAGCCACCAATATGACACAGACTAAATCAGAAAGGACATAGGATTCTGCTGGCACGAGAATGCACAGGACAGGAAAAAGTATTTTAAAGCCCTCAAATATAGGAGAGATGACTCAGTGGGTTTCTGTGCAATCATGGGGATCCGAATTCTGATCCCTAGTATCCATGTAAAAGTCAGGCATGCCCACAGTAGTGGGCACCTATAACCACTGGACATGGGAGTGGAGAAGACAAACAGATCCCAGTGACTCACTGACCAGTCAACTTAGCCCAGATAGTAAGCTTCAAGTTCAGCAACAGACCCTGTCTCAAAAAATCTAAGGTGGAAGCTTACCACCTGACTTCTTCCCTCCCAAATACCACATTGAGTTTCTCTGTCTGGCACAGTCCTGCCCATCTTGTACTAGGTAGGGCTCAGCCTGGTGAATCTGACTCTCCCCTCCACAAACCTTCCCTATCACAAGATCTAGCCCTGATCCCACATTCAGCCTCATCTGGTTGGCTTTGCCCATGCTACCACAACCCCTAGGCTCTGAACTAGACACCTACATTAGGGTTCTCTAGAGTCACAGACTTTATGGAATGAATCTCAATCTCTCTCTCTCTCTCTCTCTCTCTCTCTCTCTCTCTCTCTCTCTCTCTCTCTCTAAATATATATTACAAAGAAAGATTATTCAAAGTTGAAAGAGAGAAAAAAATAAAGATAAAGTAAAACCAACTGGAATGACAGCCAATTCTCTCAATAGAAACTCTGAGAACCACAGATCCTGGAGCAAAGTCTTTCAAATTCTGAAAGACCCCAAATGCCAACCTAGATGACTGTACCCAGAAAAACTGTCAACGGTGGTTGAAGGAGAAATAAAAGCTTTCTGTAATTCGAACAGGATAGAGGATTCATTTATAGCAGACCAACACTAAAAAGAATACTGGAAGCAATACTTGAAACTGAATAGAGGAATTAGCATAACTAAGAGGCTGCAGGAAGAAAACAAATGAAGGTATAATTTCTAAAACACAAAGTATAACTAAGAATACAAACAGGAAAAAATGGCTGCAGTCAACACACACCTTTTAATAATAACTTTAAATATTAATGGCCTCGATTCTTTAATAAAAAGACATAGGCTGTCTATAGAAACTTTGTCTTGGTTTTAAAGAGGCACCACCGTAAAGTGAGAGGTTAGAAAAAGTATTCCAATCAAAGGGTACAGGAAGCAAACTGGCACTGCTATCCTAATATCCGACAAAACAGACCAAACTGAAACTAGAAAGAAAGGATCAAGAACACTTCCTTCTAATCAAGGGAGCAGTGAACTGAAAAGACATTACAATGCTTATAAACATACATTACCAAACTCTACCATAGCCATTATAAAAAGCATACTACTGAAATTAAAGATACAGATTAACATCAACCCATTAATGGTAGGTAATTTCAGTGCCCTGCTTTCTCTATTAGATAGGACATCTAAAACAGTAAACAAGAATCTAAGAATTAAATGGCATAGTACATCAAATGTACTTAACAGATATCTACAGAATATCCACCCAAATTCCAGAGAACACACATTCTATTCAACAATTTACAGAAGACTCTCTAAAATAGGTCACATCCTGGGATACAAAACAAGTCTTTAAAAACTGAAGTAGGGGCTTAAGAAATGACTCAGTGGTTAAGTGTACTGAATGTGTTTCCAGAGGACCCAGGTTCAATTCCCAGCACCCACGTGGTATCTAACAATTGTCTGTAACCCCAGTTCCAGGGATCCAACACACTTACACAGACATACATTCAGGCAAAACACCAATGCATAGATAGATAGATAGATAGATAGATAGATAGATAGATAGATAGATAGATAGATAGATGATAGATAGGCAAGCAAGTTTAAAAAATAAAACCAGCAGTAACTCCACATATCCACCTGATAAATATCCTAATTTAAAACTGAGAGAATGGAGATGAAACCATTACTAAATGATGAATGGGTCAAAGAGGAAATCTAGAAAAAAGTCCTGAAAATAAATGAAAATCAAAATAAACAAACCCTCTGGAACATATCAAAAGCAATCCAATGAGGGAAATTTCTATTTCTGAGTGACCACATTAAAAAATCAGAAAAAAAACCAGATAAATTCATGATACAACTCAAAAATTTGAAATAAAACAAAACAAACCCAAATCCAGCTGACAGGAAGAAATTTTAAAAATCAGAGCAGAAATTAATGAAACAGAATGAAAAAAAGAATACAAAGAATCAATGAATCTAAGAGCTGGTTCTTTGAGAAGATAATAAGATCTACAATTTACCAACTAACCAAAAGAAAGGAAGGACCAAAATGAATAGAAACAGAAATGAACAGGAAAACATTACAACAGATGCAAAAGAAATTCAGAATATTGGAAGGGAATATTTTAAAGATATGTACTCTGTTAATTTGGAAAAATCTGAAAAAAAAAGTAGGACAAATTCTAGATTCATTCAAACCACCAAAGTTAAACCAAGAAATATTGGAGTCCAGGTGACCTGGGGTTCTCTTGTCTGGCACAAACCTTGACTAAAATGTGGCCCTTTACTGTGGAACTGTGAGAAAGGTAAGGCCTAGGAGGAATGTCCTCCAGGGCCAAACAAAGCCACAAGGTCAAGGAGCTACAGAAGGAAGAACTTATAAAAGGGTCAAAGATACTGTTTGCTCAAGCTCTGCTTACAATACTATCTCTAGTAGCTAGCTAAACAATACATAAACAGCAAGGAATAAATAAAAATTGTTAATTTCTGAAATGAACTCAGAGTCCTGTATCTCCCTGTGTTGCCCATGGTTGTACATGGCAGAGAAGAGATCAACAACCTAAACAGACCCATAACAAATGAAGAGACAGAAACAGTAACAAAGAGGCTTCCAATTTAAAAAGGCTTAGGCCTGGATGAATTCACAGGTGATTTCTAACAGACTTTCAAGGAAGACCTGCATCCTTCTTCTTCTGTTGTAAGTGGGGGAGAGGAGGTGCATGTTGTGTTCCCAGCACCCAGCTCCCAGCCCCCAGCTGCCAGCCCACTCAGTCGCTGGTTGCTTGCTTATGCCCGAAATAACCACATGACAATTATATTCATTTAAATTCTGCCTGGCCCATTATCACCAGCCTTTTCTTGGCTAGCCCTCACATCATAAACTAACCCATTCTTAATAATCGGTGTGTCACCACGAGATGGTGACTTACCAGAAAAGTCTAACCTGCATCCATCTGTGGCGGGAGCGTCATGGCGTCTCTCCCTGACCCAGTCTTCTTCCCAGCGTCCTCTTCTCTTATCCCCGCCTATCTAAGTCCTGCCCTATCAAATGGCCCAGCAGCTTCTTTATTTAACCAATCAAAGTACAGAAATAAAGATGGACCCTCCTACATTCTTCTTCTTCTTTTAAAGATTTATTTAAAAGAATATAATATGAGATTTAATCATGAGAGTTTTTGCCAAACTATGTTTTATAGTAAAAATGAAAATTTGGATAAAATTAGGCTTTAGAATATATTTAAATTTCCAAAATTAACCCAATATGTATCGAAATGGGATGAAATAATAATCACACAAGAAGCAGAACTGATATTCAAAGAGAAGTGGTTCACATTCAGGTTTCATTTTTCAAAATAAATTTCTTTGAAAAATTTCAAAAAAAAGATTTATTTAATACAGTGTTCTGCCTGCATGTATGCCTGTATGCCAGAAAAGGACACCAGTTCTCATCATAGATGGTTGTGAGCCATCATACCATGGTTGCTGGGAATTGAACTCAGGTCCTCTGGAAGAGCAGCCAGTGCTCTTAACTTCTGAGCTATCTCTCCAGCCTGACCTACATCCTTCTTAAATTATTTAAAAAAATAAAAACCAAAGGACCACTCCTAAACTCCTTATTTTGGTTTTCCTTGAAAAGCCTTGGAGTTTATTTTATTTACCTAAAATTACATATAATACATGTAAGTATATTATATGTAATATACATATATATAGTTTACATATATAGTTGAAATACATATACAGTTTAAATGAAATTATGCCACTTGGACCTATAGGGATCTCTACAATAGCCACAGACCATCTAACAGAAACCCCAGTACCAAGCCTGAGAAACTCCCTTTCAAGTTGTTGGTCATGGTAGTCCAAGAGACTCTCAAAACAATATGCTGGTGTGGTTGCCTCCCAGAGGTTGAAGGTTAAGTCCCTTTTGCTGAAGACACCATGGACTAAGGACACAGAATTTGGAGGCTCCACCTCGGGTCTGTCCTGAAAGCCTCACTTTGCAGGAAAGTGCTGAACAAGCTGGCAGCACTGGGATTTAAGCGCATACTTGTTTGGGTTTTCTACATGAGTGCAAACTCAAGTCCTCTGCTTGTGTGGCACAGTGGTTTACATTGGAGACTCTTCCCCAGACTAAGGAGTGCTGGGAGCTTCTGGCAGAACTGGGGTTTTCACTCCATAATCGGCCAGGGGGCTGTTCTCAGTCCTGGTAGATGTAGAAACTCTCCTAACATGCACAAGGCCTGGGTTTCAGTCTCCAGAAAATAAAGGTTCCCAGCCAACTTCCATTCATATGTCCTTGGCAGAACTGGGTGTCACACAGCCCTGCTTGAATGGTAAAGGAGACTCAGAAGGAAGTCTCCAGAATCTTCAGCTTCTAAAGGTAGATTCCCTGGGTAAGGAGGAAGATGGGAAATGGCTATTTTCTCATGGCACAGTGCTTGCCGGTGTGTAAATATGTGCTGTGGTGCTGACTTCCTCGTCAAGATGGTGAGTTTGTGAACATGTGAATGTGTAACGGAGCAGTCCCTGCTGACCACATGCTCTGATCTGACTACAAGGCTACGAGCACTCCCTCTTCCTTCCCTCCACCCTGGGCCTGTGAGCACCAGAGAAGGAGCCATTATTCTTGAACTCATTCATTAGCCAAAAGGTGTTCACATTTCCCAGGAAGTCAGTTCTTGCCCTTGCAAGACTTGCAATGGAGTGCAGCGGGGAAATACCACCTATGTTAATAAGTAAAGGCTATCATTGAGTAACGCCCCTCCAGGGGTTGACTAGTTCATTCATTTTGCAAGTAGCAACTCTTTGCTGGCACTCTTCCATGTACTGTATACAAAGGCGGTCCCTAGGGTGGTGCAGGGGACTTGTCTGTTTCTGTCAATCATGTATTAAATAAATGCTGGTTGGCCAGGTAGGAAGTATAGGTGGGCCAACCAGACAGGAAGTAGAGGCAGGGCAAGGAGAAAGTCTGGGAAGCAGGAAGCTTCCCTGGCATTCCTGCGCAGCCCATCTACGAAGCAGGATGTAAGCTGCTTGCCAAGAAAAGGTACTGGCCATGTGGATTGCATGGATGGGAACAATGGGTTAATATAAGTTATGGGAGCTGGTAGGAAGACTGAGCTATTGGGCCAATCAGTGTATAACCTAATGTAGACTCTGTGTGTGATTTTCTTTGGGGCTTGCTGGCTGTGGGGTACTGGGCGGGGCAGTAACCCCAACGAGCCAGCCCTCATGTTACACTAGGGGTAGAGGAGACAAGATCACACACAAGCAACCCACTGAGTAAGCATCAGGGAACACCTTTAAGAGAAGGTGATACTTGAAATATGAATAATGAGATGGAGCCAGTAGTGGAGAGATTTGAGTGAATAGCATGAAAATGAGAACTAGAAAAAAAAGACTATTTTTCTATTAAAATATACAATAGAATGTATAATATATGATAAAATATACTATTTTTTCTATTAGAGTATATAATACATATAATGCATAGCTATTGTATGGTATGGGGTGGGGCAGGAGATAAGCTTCATAGGTGCCGGTGTCATCTAGGGTTTAGTGAAGATCTGTATGTCACCTTAGAGAGCTGAAGGCATGATGAAGTTAGGTGCAGAGCGCACTGTAAGAAGTCGTGTTGAAGCACAGATGTGAATTATGATTCTTACAGATGTGATGGCATAGGCTTCCATGGACTGTGAGCAGAATGTACAGAGATGGGGTGTCTTTGGAGTGCAGCTGCAGGCCTGCTGCTGGAAGGAATGTGGGTGACAGGCCTTGTCCATGTGGCTGGCACACCACTGACAGATGGGGAAGGCTGAGGCTAGACTGCTGTCTTAGTTAGGGTTTCTATTTCTGTGAAGAGACACCATGACCAGGCAACTCTTTTTTTTGAGTCAGGGTTTCTCTGTAGCTTTGGAGCCTGTCCTGGAACTAGCAGACCAGGCTGGCCTCGAACTCAGAGATCTGCCTGCTTTTGCCTTCCGAGTGCTGAGATTAAAGGTGTGCACTACCACCGCCTGGCTACCATGGCAACTCTTATAAAGGAAAACATTTAGTTGGGGTGGTTTGCAGTGTCAGAAGTTTGGTCCATTGTCATCATAGCAGGACATGTGGCATGCAGGCAGACATGGTGCTGGAGAGGCAGCTTAGAGTTCTACATCTTGCGGGCAAGAGGAAGTGAACTGCATGTCACACTGAACATGAGCAAAGGAGACCTCAAAGCCCACCCCACAGTAACAACACTTTCTCCAATAAGGCCACACCCACTCCAACAAAGCCACACCTTCTAAGAGTGCCACTCCCTTTGGGGACTATAGGGACTGTATTATACAGGCCCATATTTCTACATTGTTTGGTGGCCAGAATTTCAGGGCACAATTTGTACCTGCTGCACGAAGGTGGTCACCTAGCTTTTGAGACAAACTGTGTCATCCTAACAAAGAGTCAGGATATGCTAATGTCGCTCTGCTCCTTCTATTGTAATTTGGCAGGTCACCTGGGGAAGAGATGTTAATTCAGTCTACGTGACAGAGCAGACATACAGAGCAGTCATAGATAGGAAGACGTGACAAAATGGGCATAGAAAGGTGTGGATGTGGCCACAATCATTCTCCCCGCTACCTAGGAAACAGAATGCTAGTTAATTTCCCCCTCAGCTTATGTTTTGGTATAAAAGCTGTTTGGAGAATAAACGTGGGTGATTTTCAGAATGTGAATTCAGGATTTCATAAAGGATCCCTGAGAACTTCCTCCCGATAAAGTCATGTGAGTTGTGTCTTTATCTCTACACCTCCACTCTGGTTCGAGAAATAATTTATGTAGGGGCTAGACCTTGACAGGATCATTTTCTTTTAAACCAGCACACTGCCCATAGTATTTAAAGAAAGACCCAGATTACTGATAGACTGGAAGGACAATCAAATCCTATGGCACTTGAGAAACCTTGAGAGGCACAGGAGGACGTCCTGTGTGAAGAGAAGCTACAAGCCATCTGAAGAACTTGTAGAAAGAATCAGAGATAGGAAGAGATGGTAAGATCACACTATGGATATTTTAAACCTCATTAAATAAATTATTTCTCATGACAGTCCTTTGGCAACTAGGTAGTGGCCATTGTGATGACAAGTACAGACATCCAAATGGCAGGAGGTTGGTGCTTCAGAAGGTCTACTGCTCCTGTCATGAGGCCTCATCACTACTTGAGGCAATTAATCATAAGCAAGGGAATGTTCTCGGTCCCTGTAGGTTTAGAAACTATAAAGTGCTGGGCCTTGGGCACATGCCTTTAATCCCAGCACTTGAGAGGCAGAGGCAGGTAAATCTCCAAATTCAAGGCCAGCCTGGGCTACAGAGAGAGTTCCAGGGCTACACAGAGAAACCCTGTCTCAAAAAACAGACAAAGGAAGGAAGGAAGGAAAGAAGAGGAAAAGAAACTGTTAAGCATTGGTTCTCCCAGAGGTGTGTAGGTGCCCTCTTACACTTGGATTGTTCCTGTTTCCATTACTCTATTCAGCTCTCCCCTGGACAGTACTGTCCATTGTCGCAGACAAGTGTGCTTCTCAGATTCTTCAGGAGTTTATCAGGAGGTAGAGCTTCACACTGAGCCCTAGACTATGACCAATGAACATTTAGTATTCACTATATATTTAGTCCTTACTATAAACACTTACAAAGCACACCGTGATTTACAGGAGGATGAAACTGAAGTTTAGAATGCTATAGACCTTGCAACAAAACTGGATTCATCTGTATCACTCTGACCCACAAAGCCAAGCTCTTCCCCAGAAATCTCTATGCTATGTTTACTTGTGGCCATTGTCATTTCTCTTCGAGAACACAGTTCATCTTTTCTGAAGTAGCCCTAAGGGTAACCTCAGTTTCCAGACCACAAAATTCTAGCCAAGATCCCAAGATTCCTTACAATCTGCAGATGCTTCTCCATTTGTCCAGGAGAGAGGCAAACCCCTGAGTACATGCTCAAAGGCCTGGGCTGTGTCCTCATCACATACCTATGTCCAGGCCAGCATCAGGACCACTTGGAGGCTATTAAAAATGACCATATGGTAGTACCAATTTCCCCAGCCTCTGGCCTGCTTCCTTTGAGATGACTAATAAGATATTAAGTGACATGAGTATTTATCTTGCTAGTCACAGCCCTAAGTGTTTTACGTATTCATTCACTTAGCCCACAATTACCCCATGAAACAGATACTATTAGTCGCCTATTTAGCAGATGAGGTGATTGAGGCATAGGAAGATAATTAACTTGCTCAGATTATTAGCTAGTAGATGATAGAGGATTTGAATTCACATAATCAGATCAAGAACTATAATATTGTGACTATCCATATATATACAACCCACCTCCATTAGGCCCCAGATCCCAAATTTCTCCCAGCACCAAATATAGAGAGGCTTGAATCCGAAATTTGGATTGTTTCTGTGGAACATGGACTTTTAGGCCTGACTTTTTGATGTCACAGCAGGGAAGAGAAAACCAAGTCAACAGGCCACAGTTACACTTGCGAGGGCCACTAGCCCAGGATAAACCATGTGGGTTCAGTTCCACCATGCTAATTCTGACCTGCCCACATATGTGCAACTAGAGCACAGAAAAGAATGGCAATCTTGACACCAGTTCTTTAGAAATCCCTGGGGCTTCCTTCAGCTCCACCTAGAGTAACATCTTGCTTAAGATGACTGTCATAATGAGCTGAAAGGCAGCCTTGATTTCTCAATGTGAGGAATTAAACTCTTGCCAAGGAATGGTCTATATTTAGCCATCACAAAGAACCCAACAAAAACCAGTCTGCATGTCTGTGTGTATCTAGTAACAGCCGTTGTCAGGCAGCAGACTGACACAGGCCACAGGCAGAATTTTAGAGAGAAGTGGAGCAGTGTTTGACCAAGCAGGTTCCAGGGCTGCACAGAGAATCTGGCTTTGAGCACTAACAGGAAAAACTGCCAACCTGTCCCTCTTAGCTCACCTCTGCCTACAAACTGGTACTGACCATTAGAGATGTCTATTACTCTTTATTTGGTACCTATTTTTGCCTGCCCTGTGCTTCCCTGAGACAGCTGCATTGAAGGGCATTGTCCCCAAGCAAACTCTAGAGAATATGGTGCCGGTTAGAAACATTCATCCACTTACGGGGTGTGCACACTTTCCCCTTAATGCTTGAAGTTAGGACACAAAACAGGTTAAGAGATTAAGTAATTTGCCCCTGTTGTACAGCTACTAAGGTGGGGTACTTTGAACCACTCTGTGAGATCAGTGGTGGACAGTTGATGGATGTCAGCCAAAGATCCCTAATGGAAGTGATTCTATAGTTAACCGACATTGGAGCTACGCTGGAGGGGCAACCAGAGGGCAGGAAAGCACAGCCACCATGCAGAACACACCTCTGCTGGAATGGCCTAGGCCCCAGAACACAAAGATCTCCGGATGCCGTATGGCCAGCAACCCTCAGACAGGTCACCTAGGCCCACACCCTAGCTCTGCCACACAGTCTATCCCCACACCTACGGGACTCTGGGCAGGAAGACAAATGGAGCTCACACACCCTTTGTCTAAATATTGTACCTTAAAGTTATCAAACTAGTAAACTATTAAGTCAAATATGTTTATCCTTCTACCCTGAAACATAAATCTTGAGAGTGACAAGGAAGTCTGGGTTTGAAATTAGAATTTCAAAGAAGGGTTCGAAAGAGTGGGCTCCTGCTCATGACATAACCTTTCTCTTCCACATCTCCTTGCGCCTCCTCCTCAGGGACTCCTATAAGTATGGACACTGAACTTAAAATATTTACACTCTGCTCACACCTTTCATACAAAGCTGCCTTGGGCCACTATTGGGGCCCATGCAAGTAGCACCATCCACCCAAAGGAAAATGGACAGTGAGAAGCAGCTCTGAAGGCAGATTCATGGCTTTGTGTCAGGGATTCTACAGCCACAGTCCCAGGTATGTTCTAGAGAATGCTACCAGCTTCTCCTTGATCCTGAGGGAGGGACCTTCAGAGAAGAGCTGGAATAGGGTCTTCTGAAGCGTGGGCCCTGGGCTAGGGGCCCCTCGGTGTGGGCCTAAGGATGTTGATGCCACCAGTTCCTTATTATGAAACTTTGAGCATGTTAATTAATCTGTCTGTGTCTTGCTTTCTTCATGTGTAAAATTGAGATAATTACAGTCAGGAGGAGCAGGAGAATAAGTGAGCTTATTCACCATAGTTAAAGTACCTAGAACAGTGCCTGGCAAACAGTAAGTGTTATATAAATACCAGCAATTAAGTGTGACTATTTCTTGGGATTAGTCAGGCATCTCCAGTTGTTAACAGGCTGCATGTGAAAAAAACACTTCGTGACTGGTGATGGGCAGAGCTATTCCTACAGGCTTGGAGAATTCTCTCCTTAGACCAGAGTGTGTAATAACAGAAACTATGGGAAGGGGGTGGGCAAGGAACAGGAGGGAAGAGGGAGGAAAAGGAAGAGAGGGACATTTGCTGCCAATCATTTGTAAAGTTCGCTGGGCAGGTAGTTTCTTGTCTCAATCATCTCTCCCACTTTTTAGGTAGGGTCCTGCTATATGGCTCATCCTAGCCTTGAACTCAATGAGCCTTCTGCCTCAAGCCTTCCAAGTTCTGGGATTATAGGCATGAGGCACTACAGTTAGCTGGGTAGACATTTTCTAGACTCTGGTCATGAGAGTTGGCAAGAGAGGCAAGGCCTGTCTTCTTCCATCTCTCTCTGTCTGGGCAGGGGAAGAAGGTGTTTAGTAAATGAAGAAGTAGATAAAGCAACAGAGACGAGGACAGGTGGAGATAGGTGGGGACAGGCTGGGGACAGGTTGGGAACAGATGGAGAACTAATTTCAATAGGATGGTCAAAGAATATCCCCTCTGGAGAGGTGACATTAGTAATGAAAAAAAAAAGATGCTCCATGAACAATAAGCTCTTGCAAGGGTTCTAAGGTGCTGTGGGTTTGACATGAGGAGCAGAAGGCCAGTGTGGCATGAAAGTAGTTAACAAGAGTGACAGGAAGGAAAAGAGGGACCAATCAAGCACCTGTCAAAATCTCATATGTCTACCATTTGGGGATCTTGTTCTAGGTTTGATTAAATAGATCAGAGCCTGGGGTTCTGAATTCTTAATATTTCTGAATAAGGCCAACACTACTTGTTTGGACATGTTAAGATCAGAGAGGCAATAACATGTGATAATGTCAGATGTGCGAATCTTGACCTCGGTGCAGTTAGGGCTAAAAGTATAAATTTAGGAACACAGATTTTACTTTGCAGCACTGGGGCTTGAACTCAGGACCTTGCACATGCTAGGCAAGTATTGCACCACTGTGCCAGACCTCCATTTTTTTTTTTTTTTACTATGACATAGGATCTCACTAGGTTTCCTAGACTTGCCTTGAACTTGTAATTCTTTTTCCATGGTCCTCCAAATAGCTGAGATTATGGCACTATGAGACCTGGCTTGTGGATGGCATTTACAAAATATAGAACTGGATAGGACTGTTTGAAGAGAAAGTGGAGGAATATGGAAGTGGTCTGAAGGCTGAGGCCACCGCCCCCTAACATCACCCCCTAACAAGCAGTGTCAGTGGTGTAGTGAGGTCAGAAGGCAGATTAGAGTGGGGTGAGAAACAAGGAAGTAGATGCAGTCTTCAAAGACGGCTCTGGTGTGGTGAGGGAAGGAAGAAGATGGGACAGTCCCTGGAAGAGGTGGGAAGTTCAGCCAGGAATTCTGCTTTTCTGGCTGGAGACAGCATGAGTGTTTGGTGAAAGGTTTGCTCTTGTGGGGCATAGGGTTGGGATCAGGTGGAAAGTCCTTGAAAGACCAGGGTCCTGGGAGCCAGCCAGCACACACTCAAAGAAGTGGGTACTCAGAGACCAGGGGCCTGGGAGTCAGCACACACTCAGAGTGGTGGGTACTCAGAGACCAGGGGTCTGGGAGCCAGTACACGCTCAGAGAGGTGGGTACTGAGATAAAGGTGCTGGACAAAAACAACAGCCAAGTGATACAGGCACAAGGCAGCTTGTAGTGGGGTAGGGGAAGAAAGTCCCAAGATGGTGGCTTCTGTTCTGATGCCTTGTGTTAAGAGCATGGAGGGGGCTGGAGAGATGGCTCAGAGGTTAAGAGCACTAGCTGCTCTTCCAGAGGTCCTGAGTTCGATTCCCAGCAACCACATGGTGGCTCTCAACCATCTGTAATGAGATCTGTTGCCCTCTTCTGGCCTGCAGGCATACATGGAGGCAGAATGTTGTATACATAATAAATAAATAAAAAATAAAAATAAATAAAAAAAGAGCATGGAAGAGATGGGGAAGAGTGTGCAATGGTTTATCCTGAAGCATGAGAAGCAGCCCAGAGCCAGCGTGAAGCTGCGATGCTCCAGGAAGGGCTCCAGAAAAGAAGTGGCACTTGTGTTCTCTCCCTATTTCCCATGGTTGGGACTAGACCTGGTTCTGGTTACTAGGTGTATGACCCACTGCAACGTCCTTAGCCTCCCGAAACCTCAGTTTCTTCGGCTTTATCATTTCAAGCAGGATTCCTCCTGCTTCCAAAGATCGTGTGAGTCAAGGTGCCTCTTGAACTGTCACGCACTGTCCCGGTGGAAGTCATGGTTCTTTCTGTCCTCTTACACCTGATCAAGAAAGGCAAGAAAGGTGGCATGCTCCCAGAAGGCTGGGGATGAGTGTGGGGGCTGGGCCCCCATGGCCAGCAGCAGATTCTACACTGGAAGATCACACCCTCCCTTCCACGCTATGGGCTTTCCCTTCCACCTCCACTCAGTCCCCACGGGGCCTGAGAAATACAACTTCACCCAACTCCAGGAGTAAAGGCAACAAACTTCAGCATTAGGCTTGCCCTCCTTGGGTGCTGCTTCCAAGTATAGCAGGTGTAGCTGTCTGCCGACCACAAATGGAGGGGAAACCCAGGGCCTGCCTCTACCTTTTCTCCTGCTGAATGTCTCTGTCTTCAGAGTTACCTCACAAGTGACATAGTCTCTCCACTCAGGGTTTCCGCAAAAACCATCAGGTGAGTTGGACCTTCCTGTGTGGTGGTTTGGGAAAGAACAACCTTACAACACTTAGTTAAATATGCTTTACTGTGATCAAACAGAGGTGGGGATTTCCCTTTGGAAAACAGGAATCAAAGACCTTGAAGAATCTGCCCAGGGTGAGACACAGGTCACTGAAGAGGCAGCAACGAGTTCTTGCTTTTTCCTACCATACAGCCCTGCCTCTTCTAGTCAGTCTGTCTGCTTCTAGGAAAAGAGCAGGGGAATGTTTACCAAGTGCTTGCTGCCAGGACTCAATCTTTCAGGTTGAATGGACTCAGAGGCTGTTCCGGGATTAAGCCCTGACAATCAGAAGTCAATAGGAAGTACACAAATTCTGCTTAAAGTCATATTGAGTTTAGCATTTGGTCTTTATCATGGAGAACAGAAGGACCAAAGAAAACAATAGTGGCTATTACATTTTATCCCTTCCCCAAAAGTGGGATTCAAGAGACAAAATAGTCATTAGGGAATGAAAGTGGGACAGACAGAACTCCCTTAAGTCACAGAAACATCCAACTGACAGAGAAGAAAAACAGAAAAAAGCAGGGCTGAAGGCTAGAGAGAAGCAGACCTCCCCAGACACACTTAGGCTGGTTACAAGGCAAACTGATGAACTCACGAGGTTATTCAGTGCCAAGTTCTCAAAGAAAGCTAGAGAAGGACAGACAATCACTGACCCCAGACCTTTTTCCTCTGATAAAAAGTATTTCCGTGAGAATTTTCACAGAGAAATGGGAGAGGAGGTACTGATAGTGACCCTGTGCCCTTTTAAAATAACAGTTGTGGCTTGGGGTGTTGCTCATGATAGAGGACTTGCCTACCATGGGTGAGGCCTGGCTTCAATTCCTATTACATGAGCTTCAGGAAAATTTAAAAAAAAAATAAAGAAAAAAGTCTGCACGTTTATATATAACTATGGGCACATGCATTGGTTCAGTATTTTAAAGCTTGAACATCATTTTCTCTATATCTATCATCTATCTATCTATCATCTATCTATCTATCATCTATCTATCTATCTATCTATCTATCTATCTATCTATCTATCTGTCCAGTGTTCTGCTTGCAAGTATGCCTGCAGGTCAGAAGTGGGTGCCAGATCTCATTGCAGATGGTTGCGAGCCGCCATGTGGTTTTCTGGGAACTGATCTCAGGGCCTGTGGAAGAGCAGCCAGTGATCTTAACCTCTGAGCCATCTCTCCAGCCCAGACATTTATATACAGCTGTGGGCATATGCACTGGAACAGTATGTTAAAGTTTGGACATTTATATACAGCTATGGGCGAATGCATTGGTATAGTTCTTTAAGAAAGTACTAGTATTTTGAGCAGTTTAGACCAATGAACTTTTGGAGGGAATAAGATACAAACACTAAAAACATGTGAGTGTTTATGACTGTAAAACACCAAAGCAAGCATAATATTCAAGGTTTAGCAATAACTGAATATACTGTTAGCCATTCATATGATGGAATATGACACAGCCACTATAATTAGTGGTGTGTGTGCCAGAGCCAGTTCACACTGGCTTCCAGAACCTGGTTGTATGTGTTTTTCCAGGCCAGCACTCAATAATGTTCTGCCGGTAACATAAAACCAGACACAGCTGGGTTGTTTGTACTGGGGAAACTAGCAAATACTACCAGTCAGGCATCACTCCCACTGCCAAAGAGCAAGCTGTTAAACATTCCCTAAGCTAGGCATGGTGGCACTCATCTGTAATCCAAGCCTGTTCTACAAAAACCAAATGGGGCTGGAAAGATGGCTCAGTGGTTAAGAGTAATTGTTGCTCTTGCTGAGGACCTGGGTTCAATTCACAACAACCACATGGTGGCTAGTAATCAGCCATAATCTAAGTTCCTGGGACTCCCAACAGGCACACACAGTGCTCATACATGCATGCAATCAAAATATTCATAAAGTAAACAAATCTTTTTTAAAAATAAATAAATAATAAGATTCCATCACACAACTGTTTAGTGTTATGCAAGCAGAATGTTTATTATTAACAATGTTAAAAACTGATATAAATAACAATGAAATACTGAATAGAATACAAATTTAAAAAGATCACTGTGATGAATTAGTTCATTTAAAGCTCTATTTATTGCTATAGTTTCAAACATAGAATTACAAATTTTAAGATGTTTAAAGCTGGAGATTCATCCCACTACGACTAGTAAGCTCCTAGTGGTCCATTGTATTACTTATCCGAGCTGCAGTCTAGGTGCAGGCACATTAAAGAGCTGCATGCAAACACTGCAGTTTCACACAGGAAAGGCTTGGGAGAGCAAATAGCGGCCAACAGGATGGCCTGTTTCTACGGCAGAGGGAAGGCCGACAGGACGGCCTGTTTCTATGACAGGGGGAAGGCCGACAGGACGGCCTGTTTCTATGACAGTGGGAAGGCACACTGCGGTCGTCACTGTGCGCAGAGCAGCAGCTAAAGCTCTGTACGAGTTCAGTTTTAGTTTTCCTATTAGAAAATCAGCAATGTTTTCTGGCCTGGAGACCACAGGTTAGATTTTAAGGGGCCTAATGCTATTGGAAAATGAGGAGGGAATCCCAGAAAAGAGTGACCAGACAGAGCTGTTCCCAACTTCTGTGCACAAGCTCTGCCTGACCCGAATCAGCCTAACTTGAGTAGAGACCAATGGACCTAGGGCTGTCACCCAAAGAGGGAGTCTGTAGCATATATCTAACTAAGTTGACTTGGGTCGTTGCTAAAATCCAAGACAAATGAAAAAATAAGCCAATCCTATTTACAAAGGATTATGCCGAGTCTCTGCAGCACATACTTCTCAATACCAGGGACAACCAAATTAACTGGGTAGAAACATCCAGACCAAGAGGAACAGGAGGTCGGTGGGAAGATGGGGTGGGGAAATTACAGAGCTAGCAACAACTATTCTCAATGGAAAGCAATCACACAATGACCCAGGTGCTGGAATCAAAGCCCAGGGCTTTAAAACAGAGCCATCTTGTCAAGATACAAAGGAAACTCCATTTCCCCAGACTCCAAAGCAGAAGGGACAAATGGCTCTCTGTGGTGCCTATGAACATACAGGAGCACCTGATGGCTCCCAGGCTCCCTCAGTACCACAAGAACCTGTTGCATCCTCGCTCTTCTCACCTCCTCCCTACCCTAAACTTCTCCAGTTCAATGGCTTTCCGCCCACAGGTACATTGTCCTTATAGCCCCGCTATTTCAATACTGTGTCTCTCTCCTCCCCACTCTCTCTGCTCTCCCATACTCTCCTTCTCTCTACATTCCTGCTTCTCTTATGGCCAGGTCCAATCAGCTGGCCATGTCCATTCTACTACTTTCTCTTTGCTCTGGACTCTTCCAGATGCCCCTGACTGTTCTTTCTCTCATATCTACAATAAAAACTTTCCCCTTAGCCATACATACCATCAGTTTATACACATGGTGCCAAAACCTGGGAGGGGCATAAATGGACCCCTTTCTAAGGGGCCTGGCCACTTCTAACCAAACCAAGATATATCCCTGCATTCAAATGATACAAGGGAAATATGCTTGCTGGGAACAAAAGGCAGTAGTCAGATGTGATAATAATCATGTCAAACTCAACACACGTGAGAAGGGCAACCTTCAATTGAAGAACTGCCTCCATCACGTTAGCCCATAGGCTAGTTGATGTCAGAGAGCCCCACCCTCTGTGGAAGGTACCAGGTGGGCCTGGATGGGACAAGAAGGGCAGCTGTAAGCAGTATTGAACTCCTGCATTGGCTTCCCTTGGTGATGGACAGTAGCCCATAAGCTGAAATAAAAGCTTTCTCCCTTGAAGTTGGTTTTTGCACAGTGTTTTATCACAGCACCAAAGAAAGCAAACTAGAACACTAAGCACAGTGGCATGTGTTTGCAATCCCCAAGTATTTGAGAGGTTGAAATGGGGATTATAATTTTGAGTCTAGCTTGGGCTACATAGTGAGCACTTGTCTCAAAGAACTACCTCCACCAAGTTTCATGAGTGAAAAAGCAGGGAATTGCAAAGGAAAAACAGAAATTATTTTTAAAATAAATGGAAACTCTAGAACTAAAAATTACATTATCTATAATAACATAAATTAAAAAGTATAATATCAGCCAGGCAGTAGTGGCACACACCTTTAGTCCCAGCACTCAGAAGGCAGAGGCAGGCAGATCTCTGTGAGTCCAAAGCCAGCCTGGTATACAAAGAGAGTTCCAGGACAGCCAGGACTGTTATACAGAGAAACCCTGTCTTGAAAAACAAAAACAAAAGTATAATATCTGAAATATACTAATTAGGAAATGGGCTTAATAGAATGGAGATAACTGAGGAAAATTCCATGACTATGAAGGTGGACCAATAGAAATTAACCTAAGAACAAATATGGAAACTAAATTTAAGAAAAAAAAGCAGAAAAGAGTTTCAAAGAACATGGAAGGGGATGCAATGGATGGGGAGGGGGTTACATGGACGGGGATGTGAAGGTTGGGGTGGGGGCTGGGCAACATTCTTCCAAACACAAGGTCCCAATGACAAACCAGAATTCAATTTCACCCCAAGGGAACCAGGGAGCTTTTTCAGGTTATTTACAGAGCAATGTGTAAGGGCTCGCAGGCACATAGGTGACCTTAAAGGAGACACCCTGGAAAATCCGCACTCAGCAGGGATGGGTCTTCCCCAGGACTACTGGCTGTGGCTAGAGAGAGACTCCTCCCCTACCCCTTCCTAGCCTATACCCTGGCCCCTCCCAGAGACCTAGAGAGCACACACAATTAGGGAAGAACTGCTTAGGTATACCTGGCCGGCAGGGGTGGCTGGATATTCAGATGAAGGTCTCATGACTCTTACCCCTCTTCCACAGTCTCAGCTGTGACAGTTTATGATCAGGCAGGCTGAACTAGAGATGGTGGTAGTTTGGCTCAGAGGACAGATCTATAAATCAGCACACTTGTAACTGGACTAACAGGAGAAATGGAAGATAAAAATTAAGCAAGCATGACTTCCTAACTACTCTGGAAGACAGACACACATTTTTGATACTAGGAACTGGATCCAGTGCGTTTCACATCCAAGGCTAAAGTTCTATCCTTTATTCTAACCTCAGTAAGATATCTGAGGAAGGATAACAATGAAGAAAACTGCTTTTGGGTACATCACAACCAAAGTACTTTGCTTTTTAAGGCCAAAGCCCACACATCTCATCTATAGCCACACACACACACACACACACACACACACACACACACACACACACACACACACACACACAAGATTGAGAATGAATGAACATCTCATGATCTGCTTACACGTCACCTCTCTGTCACTCCTCCTCTCTGTCTAGACACGGTGCTCCTTTCGCATTTCCTCCTTGCTCCCTGCTGTCTGTTAATGATGCTTTGGTCTGCACAGTCCTGGGTCTTTGTCACTGGTAACAATTTTCCCTTTTCTTGGGAAACTGTCCTTCTTTAAGTAACCATGTGGTTTGGGTTGGGGCTGTCAATTGCAAGTGCTACTGCCTAGGGAAACAGACACATTGTCTCAAGTGAGCCAACCGTGACTCCCTGTGTCCCAGGCTGGCCTCAGTTTCCCCACAGTATATTTCTAAATAGAGTTAGGAGAGAAATTGTCTTTTCTCCCTGAAAGCATTCAAACCTGAGTTCTAACCTTTGGAAGCAGCCAGACTTATCAACAGGCTCAGATCTGATACCCCAAATTTTGACATCAGTCTTGAAATTCTCTTTCTTCTAGAGCTACTCCAACACACTGGTGTCAGCTTGGTTCTGGACCAAATACCTATCAAAGCCTTACTCAGAGAGTAGGCTAAATTTTTAGCCAACTTTAATGGCTTAGCCAAAGCTCTAAAGGCCACAGCCAAGAAATAAATACCATAAGTCTAAAACACAGATATATGGAATCCTTCAGCTGGTCTGCAGAAGATATCTTGAAATTGCTTCATTCTAATCCCGAAGATAAGGCAAAAGCTTTAAGCAATCCCTCTTGGGTTCCTCGCTTCCTTCCTATGAATCTGAGACTGCATGAAAAGCTTTCCTTTTAAAATTACCAATTTTAGGGTGTGTGTATAAATATGGTCGAAATACAATTTACAAAACTCTCAGAGACCTTATAAAAAATAAACTCAATTTAAAATGTAGAAAATCAAATTAATGCACACAGTACAATCTCAAACAAAATCTTATCAGGTTTGAAATATATATAATTCTTAAATACAGATGAGTTGAGAGCCAACAAGATGGTTCAGTGGGTAAAGGTGTCTGCTGCCAAGTCTGATGACCTGAGTTTGATCCTCAGAACCTACCTGGTGGAAGGAGAGAACCAACTCCTGAAAGTTGTCCTTTCTCTATACACGGTAAAGAAATAAAATAATAAAAATTGCCAAAAAAAAAAAAAACCCAGACAAGTTGAGCCAGGTGCAGTACCATACAGTTCAAGGCCAGTTTGAACATATCAAGTCATCAACTTAAAAATAACAAAATGAAAAACCAGACAAGCTGATCCTAAAATTCATATGGACATAAGAGAACTGGATAATCAAGAGAACCTATAAGAGAGAAGAAACTAGAAGTGGGGCACGTCCATCATCAGGGAACGTGACAATTACTGTCAGAAGAAAGTGGTTTCCTCTACCCAGCAATTCGGCCCCAAGGATGCACTGGACAGAACTGAAATGTGCTTACACGTGCTTGTAAGCCATACCTGGCCATGTGCCCTCTGATTCCAGTACTCAGGAGGCTAAGGTAGGGGACTTAGAAGGCAGCCTGGGCTACATGGTAAGTCTGAGGCCAGCTTGGGACACATAATGAGGCCTTGTCTCAAAATAAAAAACAAAATGAAAACCCTTGCACATGAATGTTCCTAGTAGCCAGGAGATAGAGAACTTGAATGTCCACTAATGGATAAATAAAATATTTTCCCTCCAAATACCATACGGCTATATGAAACGATGGAATAAATTGACCTGAAGATAACTTTGCTAAGACACCCCAAACTTAACAACCACATGTTTTATGATTCCATTTATATGAAACAGCCACGTTCATTGAGGCAGAAATTAAGAGCTTCCAGGGGCTAAGAGGGAGGGGTTACCAAAGCAACTGCTAGTAGGTATGGGGTTCTTTTGGGGCCATTAAAATGTACTGGAATTAGATAATGATGGTGGTTGCACAATTGTGTGTGTATATACAAAAATTAATTGTATACTTAAAAGGTATGAAATTATAGAAAATTAATTTTAATCTCAATTTCAGAAAACTATATATTGTGTCATTGTCATAAGAATGCCAGCGGTCGCCGGGCGGTGGTGGCGCACGCCTTTAATCCTAGCACTCGGGAGGCAGAGGCAGGCGGATCTCTGTGAGTTCGAGACCAGCCTGGTCTACAAGAGCTAGTTCCAGGACAGGCTCCAAAGCCACAGAGAAACCCTGTCTCGAAAAACTAAAAAAAAGAATGCCAGCGGTCCAGGACCCATCAGGATGGCTTAGTCTGCAAAGGCACTTACTGAGAAAGCCTGGTGGCCTGAGTTTGATCCCCAGAACCCATGTAATGGTGGAAGGAGAGAAATGACTCCACAAAGTTGTCCCCTGACCTCTACACCATCTATGACATGAAAACCACGTCCACAAACACCTTACACCCACACACGCATGTGCGCATACACACACTTTAAAATGGTTCAGAAATAGATCTATACATGGCAAATTGGTTTTTTTTTAAACAAAACTCTTGATTCAGATATGAAAAGATAGTCTTTTCTAGTTCCAGGACAGCCAAGGCTACACAAAGAAACCCTGGCTTGAAAAACCAAAATAAGAAAAAGAAAAAAAGAAAGAAAAGATCGTCTTTTCAACAAATATTGCTAACACATTTTTATTAAAAAAAATGAACTCTGACCTCTAGCTTCCTACATAAAAATTAACGTGAAGTGGATCGAGACCTAAATGTAAAAATTAAAACCATAAAACTTCTAGAAGAAAACAGATATAAGAAAATCTTTGTGGGATCAGGGTAGACAAAATACTTTTATGGACAGACACACAAACATAAATCATGAAAAGAACCCTGATAGCTTAGACTTCCTGGAAACGGTTAGAACTTCTCACTGAAGACACACCTTAAGAAAACCATGGGCTATTGGCCAAGAGATATTGGCCAAGAGACTTGCATCCAGCCATTTATAAAAATAGAACTTTTCTATGCTAGTAATAAGACAGCCTAACCTTTTATAGGAGCAAAAAAAAATTCAGTGGACACTTCATAAAGGGGAAAAAAGAAATCAAGAATAGTCATGAAAAAGACTAGCTAGAAAGGTAATTATATGATCATATCTCCTATTGTTCAAGAACTTGTGTTTTCTAGACCTGTTTTGGAAACTTGGAAAGACCCAAGCTTAAGGATTCTAAACTAGACATTGTTTTCCTTATCCCCTGCCCTCTTCTACTGCCTCTCACCCTGAAAGCTGGCTCCTGGGGACTATATAAGCCAAGCACCCTATTTGTTTTCTGATTGGTTGGCCAGAGACCACAGACTGGAGAAGAAAGGGTTGGACATCATACTTTCCTGGAGCTCTCTCCTGCTTCCTCATAATTCTAGCCACAGTGGCATTTTGAGGTTACAATTCCAGCTGGGTAGCCTCTCTTGCTGGACTCTAGCCTTTGTTAGTTTTCCTCATTAAGTACCTTCCTTCTCTCCCCTCTGGTTTAGGAATGCTAAAAGACTCTTAGCTGTGGCTAGTCTCTAAGTTAGCTCTCTTTGCATGCATATGCCTCTGTAAAGTCCTTCTCATAAGTCTGTTCAAGAAGTATGATGGCTAATACTGTCAAGTCGACTGGTCTTAGAACTAGCTAGGAGGCATACCATTGGGTATATGTAGGGGCATTTTCACAGAGGTTTAACTGAGGATGGAAGATCCATCCTGAATGTGGGAGCACCCACCCCACAGGATGGAATCTTTGACTGAATGAAGAAAAGTGGGAGGGAAGGAGGTGGGCATGAACATTCATTTCTTCTTACTTCCTGACTGGAGATAAAACATGACCTCTGACTAAGCCCTCTGTTGCCACATCTTCCCATCATGACTGTATCCTACAACTGTGAGCTACCAACTGGTCAACCCACATCCACAGAACCAACTGGTCAGTCTCTGTTGTCTATAAAATGGCTGCCAACTGGTTGATCTGTGTATGTACAATGTATTAAGAAAAAAAAAGAGTCCAGACAGTTGGGACATCTATTCAGCCCACATCCAGGAAGAAGAAAAGAATGAGTCGCTAAGTCCAGCCAGACATCTGGTCAACCTGCCATGTCCACAGAAAAGTACATGAACAACTTGCCTGGAATAACCTTTCCCTTTCTTCTTTCCTTCCTTCCTTCCTTAGTGTTTCTTTTGTCATTGCAATAATAAACTAATGCAATTGTTTTGAACGTACCTCCTCTTTGCTGCCATGAACTCTACTTCTTTTGAGACTTTTGGAATAGAATTCCAAATGCCTCCAGTTGTGGAAAGTGCAATAGTTTGAATATAGTTTGAGTATATATACCCCCAATGTTTCCTGTGATGAAATCTAGTACCCACTGTGAAGTACTAAAAGGGCAGCAACTTAGCCTGGTATGGTGGGTGGCACATGCTTGTATAGAATCACTCAGAAGGCTGAAGCAGAATAAGAGCAGTGAGACAAAACAAGAGGGAGTGGCAACAATCTGACTGTGGCATGAAAAGGTGAGGCCTGTGAGAAGTAGTCTGGATTAGGTGAGGTCATCATGGTGGAAGCATGATTGACTTCTGAGTTGACAAACAGGAGAACTGAGTGTGGTGGTGAATGACTATAACCCCAGCACCCAAAGGAGGGGAGGGCCAGAAACAGGAAGTTCTCTTGACAGCCAAGGCTGTAGTCTTGAAAAAATTAAGGGCTGGGTTTGCAGCCCTGCAGGAGAGCACCAAGCACAAGGCCCTGCTATCCCCAGCACCTCCAAACCTGAGGGAAATGAGACAAGATGCACACCAGTGTACTCTGTCTCTTACTGTATTCTGCCAGAAGGAAGGCCATGGCCAGTGGTGGACCTTCAGAACCCTCAAAACAGAATGCCTTCCTTTTAATTTAGAATGTACTCAGTATGTGGTACTATGTTATCAGCAAAAGAAAAGAAACTAACACCCAAAGTTCATCTGGAGGACTTAGGGGTGAGTTTCAAGGGATGAAGCACATGTGCCTTATCTGTTGCTGTCACTCCCTCCTAACGCACACACCCCTCTGATCCTTCCTGCTGATGAGTAAGTAGACAGTCACCTAATGCTGTTACCTGGTGACATGTTTGACCAAACAATCCTTTGTTGCTCACCATAATTATCTGGTTTTGCGGATAAGCTGCATTCTTCTCACCATCTAGCTTATTAGATCCCCAAATTTCCTCTTTAATTTATGCATAATACAGGAATGACTCATAGGTAGGAAAGTCAACATGGTCCCTTGTTAGTCTCAGCTGTAAAATGGGTCCATATCAACCTCACAGTTAGAAAGAGGAGCAAATTAATAATAGAGGCAGTGCTTAGAATGACAGGTACAAAATGTGTATCTAGTGTTTTCTGTATTCTCAGCTGAGTCAGCTCAGCCCATTCTACTAAGATTTGTGAAGAGGGAGGAGAGGGGGCCTGCCTAGAAATTTCTACCCCCTCCCAATTCTCAATGGTTTCCATAGCACCCCATCCACTCTCCACTTCTCATTTCTGAAAGATTTCTGTCATTTGTTCATCCTAGGAAGCACAATAAGCTCAGATGGTAACATACTGTTATTTATTTGGGGGGTACCACAGTGAAGGAGTGGAGGTCAGAGGTCAACTTGTAGAAAGTTGGGACCTTAGGGGAGGATTGAAGGGAGGAGGGGAGAGGCAGGGAGGGGAGCAGAGAAAAATGTACAGCTCAATAAATATCAATTTAAAAAAAAAGAAAGTTGGGTCTCTAGTGACAGTATGTGGGGACCAGGCATTAAACTCAGGTAGGCAGGCTTGACAGCAATCACCTTGACCAGCTGAGTCATGCACCAGTGGTTTCTATTTTCTGGTAACTCTGGACCAATGGTTCCCAAGAAACCCCAGAGACCACAGAAAGTAGGAACTACTCTAGGTGATTCTGTGTGTTTCCTGTGTAAGCTTTCTCTCAAAACTGAACAAGGGCTTCCAAGATTAAAAACCCCCAGACCTAATCTTTTTGGCCTCTCTGCCAAGAAACTTTCTCTACATTATTCAAAAACTTTGTATTCTTTCCCATTTCTGATTCTCTAAGATATGGAAACAAGCCAATCTTTGTGTTTCTCTTCCCTTTCTTTTCCGGGCACTAGACTGGCCTCCACACAATGTCTCTTTAATCTTCATGCCTCTGGGGAAGTTACTACACACTTTTGACAGTGGAAACATCTAAGGCACATTTTACTGGCACCTGACCCAGGAGCTACAGAACTTTCGTTCCCTGGAATTCAAAATTCCTAGAAGACACCTTAAGACCAGTAGCCGCCATGATGGATGGAAGTGGGGCAACAAAAGCTGAACAGGACTGAAGCCCAGGGAGGATGACTAGCAACACATGAACTGGCTTAAGGTAGAGAGGAGCTCACCTCCCACCCAACTGGTGATGGAATTTCCTTATGAGTTTTAATTGTTAGGCAGAAAGAATATTAATACTTGAAGGAAGCAAAAGCCCCAATTGTTGGACCTCTGCCTGGAATGATCTTACCTCAGACTGTCACAAAGTTCCCTCCCAAACCTCATTCTAATCTTTAGTTCAAATGTTTCCTTGTAAGAACTTCCTTAAAATCAGGGCACCCTAAGCCCATCCCTGGGGCTGTCTTCTTTCAGCTACCTCATTTCCAAAGAGCAAGAAGCTCATGTGTGCCAGGGGTAGTGGTGATAACATACACCTTTAACTCCCAACATTTGGCAGGCAAAGGCAGAAGGATCTCTGTGAATTCAAGGCAAGCCTGGTCTATAGCGAGAGTTCCAGGACAGCTAGGACTACAAAATAGAGAGACCCGGTCTCAAAACAAAACAAAACGACAACAACAACAACAAAAAACCATGTGTACCACTCAACGCTCCCGCTTCTTGGAGACTTAAAAATTATGCTTTGAATACGAGAGACTCTAAAACACTGCCTTTAGAGCAACAGGCCAGCACTGGGCGCACAGCCTGCACTGGCCCTTTTCCGAGGTCTCTCTGTCTGAAGAGTCATGGCGCTTCAGTTTGTAGAAGAGTGTATGAAGTTCAGATACACAAAGAAAGTTGTTACAGTTGTACTTACAGTGGAACACAGCGGAGTGCAAGCAGCAAAAAGAAGACCAGGGACCAGTTACCCTCAAAGCCAGCACATCAGAGTAAACATCTCAGCGGAGATCAAGAACTCCAGAGAAAGAAATTAGCCTTCCAGAGTATTATGAAGGTATACCTGACTAGATAAAAGGGTAGGAGTTTTACATAACAATTTGGTTGTTTTGAAGGGGTTTTTTTTTTTTGAGACACTGTGTAGCCCAAGTTGTGGCTGGCACTCCTCTTATTCCACCTCAGCCTGCAGAATAGCTAGGGCTGGGCACGCCTCACCCAACTCAGTGGTTTGTCATTGTTTAAGTATACAAACCTATAAGTAGTCTTCAGTGGTATTATTGACTCAGTCTCTGCAAAAACCAAAATGTACCTGTCCCTGACCACCGTCCAAGAGAGCACCTCCTTAGTTACCCTATCATAACCCTGTTTCCCCATAGTGTTTGGCATCAGCCAATCTACAAATGCTTGCGTATCATCCTTTATCCCCAGTGTAAGGTCCACGCCACCTCAATCTTTTATCGCTTTATTCTTTTTTTAAAAATATTTATTTATTATGTATACAATATTCTGTCTGTGTGTATGCCTGCAGGCCAGAAGAGGGCACCAAACCCCATTACAGATGGTTGTGAGCCACCATGTGGTTGCTGGGAATTGAACTCAGGACCTTTGGAAGAGCAGGCAATGCTCTTAACCTCTGAGCCATCCCTCCAGCCCTCACTTTATTCTTAATATTTGGTGCATGACCGGCACCAAGACATCACTCAGTTTCTCGCGAAGAAAATGAGTAACAAATCTCAAGAGATCCCCCCAAGGGGTCACAGGAAGGGGCTCATCCAGAGACACAAAAGAACCCTTGGTCAGGGTGACAATCCTTTGAGGACCACCTACTCCCTTCAAGATATCGCACAAGACACCCGAGGTACAAAAGGTGACCACAGAAAGCCCACTACCATCTTCATACTGCGAACAGGGTTAGTTGATTAGATGGCTTGAGGGAGCATAGAGGTATGGGACTGTCTGAATAGGCTTAAGGGAGACAGATGCAGGGCCGTGGGATGTGAACTCTAAAGAACTCTAAAGAAACCTCGCTTCCGCAAGGGAGCCCAGCAGACTGTGGGTAGAAAACCCTCAAGCAATAGCTCCCTACACTGAATGGTCACTGGCCTCCCGAGGCGTGCGTACTTCTGGCTCCTGTGGGCCTTGGCACTCACAATCTCCTACCTCGTGACTCTTTTCTCCCACCTCCTTCGAATTCCCACTGTCAAAACTGCGTGAGAGCGCCCCTGGAACTTTCCAAGAACAAGATAAACCAATAACGACCATTCCAACGGACTCCGCTTCCTTCGGTTACGGGGGCCGAGAGTGGACAAACGCCGCCCCGGCCCTTGCAGCGACCCCGAGCCGCGGCCTGAGGCTCCCCTCACCCGTTTGCCGACCCGGCCCGGGGCTTAAATCGCTGTGAGTGGGAGCCGCGGGCGCCGACCTACACGGGGACCTAGGCTGGTGGCAGCTCAGGCCCCGCCTCTCCTGAGCCCGCGGCCGGCAGGGGCGGCCCGGGAGGCGGCGCCGGCCTCGGGGCGGAGCCTCGTAGCTCCTCCTCGCGGGCGGAGGCCGGAGGTTCGCGGCGGCCTCACGGTACCGAGTGGTCACAAACTCGAGCGAGGTGGACGTTCCAGCCGCCTAGGATGAGGAGGTGCGGCCGCCACTCGGGGTCGCCGTCGCAGCTGCTGCTGCTGCTGCTCTCGCCGCTGCTGCTCGCGCTGTCCGGCGCAGGCGCGGCCCAGCTCTCCGTGCTCTACTCGTCCTCAGACCAGCTGACGCTGCTGGATGCGAACACGGTGCGCCAGACTGTGCTCGGCTCCAGCAGTGCCTGGGCGGTGGAGTTCTTCGCCTCCTGGTGTGGCCACTGCATCGCCTTCGCCCCGACGTGGAGGGAGCTAGCTAACGACGTGAAGGGTGAGAAGTGGAGGCCTCCCCCAGCCACCCGGGCAGGTCCCGCTAGCCTGTCCCCTCTTCTCGCTGTTTCCCTGGCCCATCCCCTCCTCGCAATTTATAGCCTTCAAGTTCTCCTGGGCTCGCAACCGTCAGTCCTCTGCTCCTGGGTTGTCCTCTGTCAAGTCTGTCTCTAAGCTGTGAGCAGTTTCCTTGTCCCCTGTGTTCTTTCTTCCCTGGGACTTACTCCAGTCCAGCTTTGTGGCGGTACCCTTCCTTGTGCAGGGACCCCTTCTTGCCAACTTCTTTAGCTGTCGCGGTGGCACGGTGCTGGTGAGAAAAGAGAGCTACCGCCCCCACCACCTTTCTCCACCTCCATGGCTAGTTGCATAGCCGACACACACACACATTTCCTTTCTCATTCCTGTCTTGGATGCTTTCCTGTTTGCCCATTTCCAATCCAGGTGCTGCCTCTAGCTCCTTAGCTTCCTGTCCACATCCTTAACTCTCTTCCCCTTGGGTCTGGCCACGCTTATCCTTAGCCTTTAATCCCACAAAACCTAACTAAACATAGGCCTGTGGTATGTCGTTGGCCCTTGCTCGGTGCTCCAGTCACTGTCCTGGACATTAAGACCATGTTTCTTTGATTCTAAAATACCAATTGTGGAACCCACCGTTCATTTAGTTACAGCCTAAAGGGTAGCAGGATTAGAAAATGACAAAATGTATAGAGATTTTTAAGGTGTATTGTGTTATGGCAATGCCAAATTATTTAAATACTTAAGACCTAGAGCTGAGGGGGCATGGTAATAATGGGGATTCTATACTGAGTGCTTAAACAATAAGCTCAGAACTTCCTCTCTGCAGCTTAAAGATTCCCTGCTGTAGCAGCATCTGCTTAACCCAAGTTATGGGCAGGCCTGGCACGGTGATGGATAGGAACTGGCTTCTGATTTTGCTGCTTATCTGTGGACTGTTCCCTGGTTTGTGGTGCCAGGCAGGGTACCACAAAGCTGGCCATCTGAAGTAACCATGGATCAGAACTGTAAGCATCTTAGGAACAGGCATTTCTAGAGACAGGCAAACTGGAACTGCGGTCCCCCCTCTGTGGGGTTGGCGGTTCTTGATAAGCTCAGCTGTGTGTAAATAGTGCTTCTGTTGGTCCATGTTAATTCTCAGACTTAGTCTCCCCTCCCGTGAGCAGCTGGCAAAGCCATTACTGAAGTGGTCACATGGAACGGTGTGTAGTTTTCAAAAACAATTTTTAACAGCACTTACAGGCTTTTCTCCCTACCTCCAGTTTATATTTTCCCACATGCCTCTTGGTCCCATCATCCACATGAGCAGCCCTTAACACTATTTTAATGATGTCAACACATCTGGTCAGGGCTGTAGGGAGAAAGAATGTGCGCTGTGGAACGGAAAAGCTGAGGGGAGGTCATGTCGGTACCCAAACACCGTAAAACTCCCTGTAGGTTTCTAAGTGGAGTCTGTAAGAGTTCTCTAATGGCAGCGTATAGACTCATTCTAGAAGATTCTTGTATTTTAAGTGTGCTGAAAGGAAAGGTTAGGTTCTAACTGACTCACATGTTTGGCCTCTTGTGCCCCGGAGTTTTCCTATGAGTTGCACATACAGGTACATACTGACGTAGCCTGTTTCTGCATGAGGGTTACCATTTCTGAAAAGGGTCTTGCATGGAGAGAAATGAAAACCAAAAGCAAATCTTACCTTCTGGAAGGAGAAACAGAGACATCAAAGTCTATGGAGATGAATCGGGAAAATGAGAGGAAGGGGGGGCGGTCTCAGTGGAAACTGGGGGTCTCCTCTTTTGGCCACAGGGGTAAGTCATTCCTTCAGAGAGATTGTATCGGTGGAGGGACGAATCTGGAGTTGATCTGTGACAGTGAGGAGTGTCCTCCACTAGAACCTGCAGGGGAGTTCCCTGCTGAGAAGCTAGGGCTGGCTTCTGTGTTGTGAGCTGTGTGGCTGTGGGCTGGCAGAGGGCTGCGCTCACACCACTCTGAGTCATAGCAGGAGCAGACTTCCCTGTGCTGCTACCAGTGTTTTGAACAGGAACAGAGAGTGTATGGAAGCTCACGGGAGCTGGGGAGACATTTTATAATCCTGACCAGCTGGCTTTAGGAATTCACTCTGACTGGATAGGGCTCATTTCTTAGTAAGTTGGATGGGAGGGTCTCTGGGAAGTCACTGCCCTGGGGCAGAGCATTTGTTTCTGGGGGCTTGCTTGCCCCTTTCTGCTCCAGAGCAGATCCTCTTGTCTTACCATATGTTTGAGGAAAGGATTGGGTCTAATTGGGACCTTCATTACTATTCCCTGGCTAATCATTCAGCAAATATTTGTTTAATGACAAAGCATTGATTGCATAGCAGCTGGGCCAGTGAACTATACATAGCAAGAAAATGGGCAAACGCATGAAACCGAGTTTGAAAAAGACAAGCGTGCTTCACCTATTTCTTATGTGAGGAATTCAAGTGAGGGGACAGTCACAGAAGGACAATCTAGTTGTTACCCATTTCTCTCATGCCAGCTCTTTGCTAAGAACTTTTCATCTTCGCCTGAGAAAATAAATAGTGAAATTCCTCATCTCCACACCCTCCATTTGTTTTGGCTCTTGATTATGAAGGCTCAAATTCAATATAGGGTAGCCCATTGTCTTGGGCCTTTGGCAAGGCACAAGTACAGGTCAGAGTGAGTGTTCACAGTTGAGCCCAGAAACAGAAAAACATGTCCTTTAAAAAGTAAGCAGGCAAGTACGGTTATAAAAATGCTGATGGAAGGTTATTTTTCTCCTTAAAGATTTGTTTGTTCTTATTTTATGTGTGTGAGTGTTTCCCCTGCATGTGTGTCTGTGTACCACATATATAATTGGTATCTGCGGAGACCGAAAGGGACATTGGGTCCTCTGGGACATAGTATCAGATAGTTGTGAGCTGCCATATCAGTGCTGGAAAGCAAACCCAGGCCCTTTGCAAGAACAGCAATGGCTCTTACCCCCTGAGCCATCTCTCCAACCCCTGTGGGGTTCTTGCCTTAGTAGTGTCTGACTTCACAGCTTGGGCAGGAGGAGCGGTGACTGGAGGAAGAAGGGCTCTCCATGCAGGAAAGCAGCACATACAGGACTGACTGACATTTGTAAGGCACGCAGATTTGGCCTTCAGTGAGCGTTGCTGGTTTTGCCTTTCCGTTTGAGAGCATGGATGACATCTTTGTCCTGTGTCCCTGTGATGCCACCACAGAGTGTGGGAGCACACTCATGACAGCCAATGCCAAAGCCTCGCAGGAGTCCAGATGATAGCATGAGCACGGAAACTTTCTGTTGGACCTGCAAAGGGCACTGGAGACCAACGGTCCTGGCCTTCCAACCCGTGTGGACCTGAGTGCCGGAGAGGAGGCATATGGAGCACACATGCATTGGCCAGGAGTTATGAGGGTCATTCTTCTGCCTCTGGGCTCGGTGTACTTTTGCACTAAGGAGCTGAGGAGGTGACTCTGCTTGGGACTCCAGAGGACACTTGTGTATGGGCACAGCAGAATTCCCACTGGAGGTTTTTCCCTCACCCATCATTGCAAAATTTATACCTCTCTTGACTTCTCTTGCCATCCATCCTTTCTACTCTTCATTTTCCAATTTACTGTGTTGCTACTAGAGAAATTATTCTGCCCAAGTCGAAATGTAGTGGGAAGTGCTTCTCCTCAAGAGTGAGTTGGGGTGTGAGAAACCAAACACCAGAAAGCCCCTCTCACTGACATCAGAGCACTTGTCTGTCCTACCACATAGCTATGTGCACCAATGAGACAGTCAGAGAAAGAAAATTCAGTTTAAATATCTTAATTGGCTTTTATTTGTGATTCTGGAATCCTGTAAAGTCCTGATGAGCTGAGTGAGGGTGTCGCCTTACTGACAAAAGGGCTGAGGACAAGAGGACACAGAAAACAAACCAAAAAATGTATTGGTCACTTCATAGTTATTTCCTTGTAAGCTTTAGAGCAGGGGTTCTCAACCTTCCTAATGCTGCGTCCCTTTAATATAGTTCCTCATGGTGTGGTGACCCTCAACCATAAAATTATTTCATTGTTACTTCATAAGTGTATTTTTACTACTGTTATGAATCCTAATATACAGGGTATCTGATATGTGACCCCCAAAGGGGTGGTGACCCACAGGTTGAGAACCGCTGCCTTGGAGAGACTCATTATAATGCTGGCTAAAGCTAGCCTTTTGTGGCTGTGACTGTTATCTGTCTCTTGCTCTCTTGGGAGGTCCAACTTAGTGGCTTAGAACTTCAGCATAGTTGATTCTATCTTGTATGGTTTATTGCCTGCCCCTGGTGCATTAGCTCAGTCCAAACCAGTGGGCTCCTAGAAATGATATTTAACACATTAGGATCATGAATATCCAGGCATGCAGTATCTAGTGTAAAGTGCAAACCATAGCTGCATATGTCATTGTGAAAAACTTCCCTGTTGTGGGACATTTCACTCCTTCAGCTAATAGCATTTAAGATACCAGCCCATTTGGGCGTGGTCTCTTGTATGTAAATGCTGCTGTA